>JAOQMP010000005.1:12677279-12689262 GCA_027563575.1 Erythroxylum pedicellare
CACCGCGCCATTGCCACCACTGAACGTCTAAATCTCCTCCACGCCATTGTCATAACGACCGCTCTCCCTAGATCTAAACCCAATCCGTCACCCAACCCAAAGCTATGAATTGGTTTTGGGTGTGCTTTGAATTTTCGATTTTTTCCTACTTAATTACATTTTTTATTATGAATTGGTTGGAACTTGGAATTTGAAAGTTGAAATTAAAATTTGAATTGGATTTATGATTTGTATGGGTTAGATATTGAAGTTGAATGATTCACGATTTTGTTTTAGTTTATTTCTAGTTTGGTTCATTGATTGTGAATATGTTGTAGGCTAAACTCCATCCACTTAAACTTATTAGTGTCAATTAAAGATCGTAGAAGCAATTTATATATTTAAAAACCAAATATAGAATGTTGTATATAATATTATGATTTGTTAGAAATGAAAAGAATATTCAAAGCTTTAAGTAAGAAAAAAAAAACATTTCCAAAGAAGTTATATCCTTCAACTTAATCCTCATGTTATGAATATATACTTCAACTTGATGATCATGTTATTAATAGCTGTGTATGAACAATTGTATAAGATATGTCATTCATTATATGGCGATTATGTAAATCATACCCTTTAACTTGATCCTCATATTTAAAACTTTGAATTAAAATTGTTCGAAATTGTTGGAAATAGAAATTGTTTATGTATGATTTATGATTGATGGAAATGGAAAATGTTATGTATATTTTGTGATTATTGAAAATGAAAATTGTTTATGTATGTTTTGTGTAATTATATATATTGAATAACTAAATTGTTAGTTTTGGACTTATAGTGAATTGGGTTCGATGAAATTGAATTGTGTATAATGTAATCATACAAAATGAGTTATATTACATAAAATGGACATGCATATTATGTAATGAAATTATGTGTTATTTATTTTAATATATGCATTCATTTATTTTTACAAATAAATGGAAGGAAGTTCAAGTACTCTTGATCAACCTACTTCAGGAAGATACAATGATTCAACTTAGGCTCATGCTGCATTGATTCTTGGTATAAGGAACCATACTATTTGCTTGTTTTGTAACAAGCATTTGAAAGGTGGAGGAATCACCCGATTAAAGAAACATTTAGTTGGGGTTAAAGGAGATGTGGAACTCTGTAAAAAAGTAAGTTATAATGTGAAGTGGCAAATGAAAACATTGCTTGAAAATATCAACATGAGAAAGATAGAAAGGAAAGGTTGAATTTTGAAATTAATAGTGGAAGTTCGTTTTCTAGTTTTCGTGGTGATTGTGGAAATGTTGAAGGTGATAGTGGTACTGGTACTGGTAATGTTCCATCCCAGGCCCAAAAATAAGTACCTGAACCTGATGTGAGGAAGAGAAGAAGGCAAGTAACTATTTTTTTGCACCACGAACAATTGCTGGAGCCCAACCTTTAATTCGTAGTGCAATGCAATCAAGAGATACAACTCACAATGTCGATATGGCAGTAGCTAGATGGTGGTATGATACAAGTTCATCATTCAATGCTTCTCAATCTTATTATTATCAACCTATGATGGATGAAATAGTCTCTTATGGTCCGAGATACAAAGATTCTTCGATTGATGACTTAAGAGGTAAACTTTTGAGTTGTTCTGTTTTTAAAATTAGAAGTTATTTGGCAGAAAGAGAAGTGAATTGGGCTACTTATGGATGTTCAATCATCTGTGATGGTTGGACAAATAGGAGGCAAGAGTTTATTATTAATCTTTTAGTTTATTCTACAAATGGATATATGTTTTTGAAATTTATTAATGCATCTGGCCTTATTAGCAATACTGAGACTTTGTTTGCGATATTTGATGAAGTTGTGAATAAAGTAGGGACGAAAAACATTGTTTAATTTATTACTGACAATGATTTCACTTATAAAGCGGTAGAAAAAGGTTGTAGAATAAGTATAATTTTTTTTGGACTCTTTGTGTTGCATATTGCATTGACCTAATGCTGGAGAATATATGAGATCCTAGGTATTTTCCTGTTATTAATGAGACTATGCAGAAAACTAAAAAGGTAACCAAGTTCATCTATAATCATGCATGGGTATTGAATTTAAAGAGAAAAGAATTTACCAATAGTAGGAATTTGTGTCGTCCTACTGTGACAAGATTTGCTACAAATTTCTTATCATTCTAGTCTTTTGTTACAATGAAGAAAGAGTTAAGATAAATGTTTACAAGATATAAGTGGATTCAGCATGCTAAGTCTAATGCTGGAGTGGAGGTTTGTAAAAGTCTGTTGGAAGATAGAGAATTTTGGTCTCAATGCCAATTTTTAATCCGAGTTTGTGAGCCTTTGGTGAGGGTGCTTCATTTGGTTGATAGTGAAGAAAAGCCAACAATGAGTTATTTTTTATGCCATGAAGAGAGTGATGGAAGCAATCAAGGTCAATATGAAATATAGGTCTTCTTTGTACACACCATATCTTTCAATCATTAATGAGAGAAGGGAAAGACAACTTTCTTCTCCATTGTTTGCAGCTGGGGCGTTTTGAATCCTAGTGTCAATTTTAGACTGGATCTTACTAAGCAAGCTGAAGTTAATAGAGGAATGCTTTTAATTATTATAACAATCATTAGCATTGACATGATGCAAAATCTCTTAAGCTCACAAATAGAGCTTTATAAGTTGTCTTATGGGATTTTGGAATGCCAATTGTTATCGACAAAGAAGAAAACTTTTTCTAGGTATTAGTTGTTTCCTTTTTCTTATTTGTTGAAATTAATTATCACTTTATTTTGTTTATAACGCTACTTTTATTATCTTACGACTTATAGTTTCTTGGTGGAATCAATTCGGAAATAGTGTTTCAAAATTGAAAAGGTTTGTAATTCGGATTTTAAGTAAATGTGTGAGTGCAACAGGTTGTGAACGAAACTAGAGTACATTTAAATTTATCCACTCTAAGAAAAGAAATAGATTGAAGCATAAGAGATTGAATGACTTAGTTTTTGTTCGTTACAATTTATAGCTTCAAGAAAGATATGTTATTATCATTATTAATTTCGTTATAATTTCTTATAATTTTGTAATAATTAAAATTTATTATTTACTAAGAGTCTTAATAGTACAAATAGTTCAACTGATCTAATTTCCATTGATAATGTTAATCTTTTGATATATTGGGTTTCTAAAGAACCGAATTTAGTAGATGTTAATGACTTTGAAGATAATCTTGAATATGAAAGTATTGACATGTCATTTGGTGCATTAAATTTGAGTGATAATGATAATAAAGCTCCTCTCAATAATGTGAATTTTGTATCAAATGATAACTGAAAGTCAGTGTAGTTATAGCGGGTGTCCTCCCGTGGATGATTGAATTTCGTTCCAAGTTTTTATTTTTTCTCTTCTTTTAATTTTACTTATGTTTGATATATATGTTATTTAATATAACATAATTGTAAATGTTTTTGTTTCAGGTTTAACTTCTACTTGATTGTTTCTTCATCACGGACTCTTGTTGTAAATTGTAATAGTTTGAGAATTAAGAATATTAATTGTTCTTTTTATTAGATGTTTTGATTTAATTATTATTTATTATATGATAAAATTGTATTATCGTAATATTTTAAATATTTTGTATTATTTTTAATTTTATATTTGTATGATGATGATTGTGTTTTTTATATTAATTGTGGTTATTATTTATACATGAAATATTTAAAAATTATTATTATTTCATATTAATTGTGATTATTATTTATTATTATAATTTTTAAAGATATTGTTGATTTAAACTTATAAAATATATAGTATAATTATACAATATACCTACAAACTATTTTACAAATCTAAAAAAAATTTAATTACTATTTTATAAATTTAAAAATTACAGAAATTCGATGTTAACCGATATTGTTACTGTCCTTTAACAAAATCTAATTCAATACCAAATTCAGTAGCAAATTTGATTTCAAATGCAATTCCATCTCTACGCCGATCTACCGCACAAACAACACTTCCAGAAACACGGTGAATAATCGAAGTTTCACAAGTGAAGCAACGAATCGGCACTTACAGTTTGATCTGCATGCAAAGATTTCAAAGTCAACCTTTATAAGCTATTGCAGTGTAGTATATCCTTTTTTTTTTTGGGTTGCTATATCAAAGATGTCGTCTTGAAAGTTCCTTCTTTTTCTGTCCAATTGCAGGTCTCATTTGTTGAAGCAGTAGTCTGAGATATGCAGAAACTGGGTGATTTTAAGCTACCCCAGTTCTTCAATTACCCGCCATACTTCACGTATTCTCCTCGCCCACTTCTGCTATTGATTTTGTTTCGAAATAGTTTAGTTTCCCCTTTTCTGTTGCTAGAAGGAGTCGTTCTTTTATATTTATGGTTGATGGTTGTGAAAGTTCAGTCTTTTCATAGATCCTGAAATGCTATATTATTGCTTGTTTCACTTGTTTCCTGTTTCTGATTGCTCTTTGTTGCTGCGATTCTCTCCGCTCATTGCTTCCTTTCTGGGTTTTACTCACAAGTTTGCAGCCTGTAAGGGACACTCGAGAGAAGCAGGTACAGCTGTGGAAGGAACTTATCCTTGATTATTGTAAAACTCAGAAGATATATACTATTGGTCTTGAAGAAAATTTCCCTCTTTTCTCGAATCCTGTAATTGAAAGTAAGCCCCAAAACTAATATGTTTCACTTTCTAATATCATTCGCTGTGTAGTTCATTCTTTTTTCTTGAATTCATGGTGTTGCCGATAAACTTAGAAAGCCCTGCGTTATTCCCCCTCTTTGAGTGTTATGAGTAATAAGATGCAGGCTTAGAAAGAAATGTCTCCGAATATAATATTATATTAACAATTTCCAATGTCTACACAACTTGATGTATCTGATCTAAATGAGCTAATGAGCTACAAATGGAGTTGTGATTTTTCTCATTTTAGAAAATTTTCTTGCTCGATTCATATGAATAGTAGTTAAATAGATATTAACTGATCATAATCAGATCAATGAATAGAGCACGGTTTTATTTTGATTTTCTGAGCGATAAGATTTTCTTTTGATTCCTGAAATTCTCCCCTCATTTCTTTAGTTCTGATCAGGCTTTCTAGGTGCTGTTCCTCTTTCATTTAAGAAAATGTACCAAAAGTTTCAAGATTAGGTAGAGTTTGATAAAAACAGTTTTTTTCTGATACTTTTAGATATATTTTTTAATCCATATTCTGCTTTTTCATAATCAACTTGAGAAACGGCTCTGGCTTACATTTACTGGTCTGTCTATAGAATGCCTAAAGTCCACTGTTTGGCAACCAAGGGATTGCTATTGGTCATTACAGGGCGTAAAAGGCGTATTAACTATCAGTTAATACTTGCTATGAAAGCCAGAGAAAGTCTTACTTATCAGTGAAAATTTCTTCACAGATTCACAGTCTGTGGTCTATTAGAACTCTGGATCCAAACAAATTATTTTCATTTTGTTCCAATTATCGAAGGCACAGAAGGACTGGCGCCAAAGAAAGCTTGAAGGTGAAGAAGACGAGCAGGAGTTCCTTATAGAGGATCTCCTCTATGTGGAGTTAAACATAGTTGTAATGGAAGAGATAACTTGAAGGGAAAACTGATAGTTTTGATAGAGCAGCTTGTAATCTTGTATTCAACATGAAGGGAGAAGGGTATATCTGATAGAAAATTTTAAAGTAAGAAAGCTTCTGGTTCAATTTACTCTGCCGTACTTCAGTTCCAGCTTTGTGTAGTGTTCTTTCTATAGCATTCAAATGCTGGATCACCTCGGTGGTTTTATGGTTCCGAAATTGATCTGACAAAGATCAAGTTTTAGGGATTTTTCAAAGAGTTTACTTTGGTCATCTTTGGTAGAGGGTGATCAATACCATTCCCATGTCAAACTAATAAATTTCTTAAAGTTGATGTGGTATTTACCTGCGTTTTGAATGGATTCCATTAGAAGTGTAGAGGAGCTCAGCGTGTGGATGCAAATCCTTTTATGTGTGTTTATATATATTTATTTCAGATTTCATACAAAATAATCAATTATGTGGTAACTGGGTTATCTAGAACTGATTGACATTGCTTCTGTGTAAACCTTTGGTGAAAGATTCTAATAACTTGTGGGATCTTAATTTTATTTTGCACAAATGCTGGACTTCCTCACCTTTTTTTGTTTGCACTGGAAACCTCATGTTTTTGTTGCTGTATAACTAAATAATTCGTGATCAGTAAATGAAAGAGCTGTTTGTTGATAAGATCCAATAGTCATTGTTTTCTTTCCTCTGATATTCCATTTCATGGCGCCATCACCAAGTTAAATGGTCTATATAAATTTAATTCCTTTGCAATTTGTGCAATCGGCTTTTTTTTTATATATAGGATGTATGACATTTAAATGTATGGTGCAGGATCTCTCAATAATGAAGCCAGGGAAACATTTCTGTCAGCATTAGTTTCTGAAGGTTAGTTTAAATCTTGTGGCTTGGACGTATCTTGTTCTCGTGACTTATTTGTCATATTTATCCACCTAGAGATTCTATAGCAAATGTTAATTGAGTAGGTAATCTGAATGGCAATCTGTGCTTGTAGGTCGTGCAGAATGGCTTGACAAAGGCCATAAGAAATGCCTGATTCTTTGGCACAGGATTCAGGATTGGGCTGAAATTATTTTACAGTTTGTGAGTCAATTGTGCTGTTGATAAGAAACCCCGCACGTTTTGTATTTTCTTTAATGAACTCAACATATTTTACCAGGTGAAAGATTATGGCTTGGAAGATGGTGTTATGACTATTGATGATATACGATTGGGAATTGAATCTCGTGGAACAGGTACTTGAATCTTGCATCAATCAGATTTTGGAAACTGTGTTATTGAATTGTAAACTGTTGCAATTTTTACTGGGTATGGATGATAAAATTAGTTTAATGCAAATGTTTATCTCAGTGGAATTTTGATATTTTAAGTGCCAAATTTTCACTTCCCAATTTGTGAGGATAATGTGGGTAATGCATTGGCTATGGAAAATGATGCATCTGTGATCATTTTTGGTCTTTGGTCCCACCTGAGTTTTTGAAGCATTCTCATAGATCTCCTTTTTTTCTTACGTAATTATTTGCATGATAAATAGCTTGGATTTATCTAATAGACAAGTTTGAGGCCTTTATCTCCAAAATTTTTTGTTCAATGTTTTCATGTGATGCTACATAAGAATGATCGCCAGATGCATGCATCTTTGTATGGGTGCACATCCACGATACTCTATACATGTGCAGCATTATGTTAGAAGTAAATGCTGACTATGTTACCGTTTTGTTATATCATCTGGTTATCCCTAGCTCCTCCTGCCCCACCTCAAGCATCCAAAGGAAAATTCCTTTCTCATTAAAAATTTGCATGAATTTTTCTTTCTTTTCTCAAATTCTGTATTATGTGTGCTCTACAGCTGCGACTCCACTTTTGTTCTTCAAAATATCTTCGATAAAAGCTTGACAGTGGACATGGTTAGTAATGATGGAATGAGTGAGAGAAATAATGGTTTGAAGTCTGTTTGGTTATCTGCTGATGTAGTGATGCTTGTTTGTGTAACCTCAAAATTTTGATGATTGTACTCACTATGAATTTCTTGTTTCCCCATCTCTAGTATCATTGAGTTAGAGATTCTTCTCCAAAATCTTTATCTCACAGATGCTCTTTTGCATCTTTTGCTCAAAGCTTGCTTGGTACCATTACCTGTCTATTTTAAAATTGTGTACATCTCAATTGTCTATTTGCTAAATCTCAGAGTTGCATGGGGTAGACCGCACAATTCTGACCAGGGCATTGAAAATACTGGAAAGCAAAGGGAAGGCTGCTATTTTTAAGGGAACTTCAACAGATGATGAAGGAGTGAAGTTCTCTGTGTAAATTATGAAGATTCTGTTCAACTGTCACTTGCCATTCAATATACTTCAAATGTAGCAAGATATTGCTGCTTGCTGTTGTTTCGTTCTTATCTTGATTGATGAGTTCTTGTTGAAGTCATGTGCATTTACATTGATTCAATGTAATCACCTATCAGTTTACCTTTGTTGTATGGTCGCCAAAAGTTACTTCCCATGCTTACTAGTCTTTAACTTTGTTGACAATTACTTTCCACGTCACAGACATCATGTAAAATCAGTTCACCGCATTACTGGATCATTTAAACTTGAACCCAAGGGTTTAATGTATAATGTTTAATGCTGGTTCCCCCTTCTTAGGTTAACAAATGACTTCTTGATCAAATGAAGCTCCTTGATAGCATCCTGAATATCCATTCTTTCTGCTGGCAATTCAGCAGAGCAAATGACTCCTACTCTAAGTATTGATGCCATAAACTGCTGAATATTGTTCCTGGAACTGTCACCCGACTCTCCTTCCTCTTGTAATGAGAGTTGAGGATCAATTACTCTCATAACCTGCTCAGGAACAGCCATCTTGACATAAACATGGAGGCTAAGGTTGTCAGTGAACATGCTGTTAGTAGGTCTTTTTCCTGTAAACAACTCTAGCAGTAGAATCCCATAGCTATAAACGTCTCCTTGTTTTGATGCCTTTGTACCAACACCATATTCTGCAGGATCATAACAATCAGACAAATGGCTTCTTAATCATCGTCCAAGACAAGTTTTTTAATTCTTCTTTTTGCTGGAACATTGTTTTTTAAAGAGTGAAAATCACTACCTGGAGCTGCATAACCAACAGTTCCTTTAATCGCACTTGAACTTGTATGTGGCTGAAAGGATGTGCTTCCTGGGGCTAATAACAACCTCGCAAGCCCGAAATCGCTTACATGGGCAGTAAGGTCATCATCGAGAAGTATGTTGCTGGGCTTCAAGTCACAGTGGATAACTGGTTCATGGCAATGATGATGAAGGTAATCTAGAGCTGTAGCCACATCAATGGCTACGTTTAGTCTCTGAATCAAGTTCATAATTCTAGGTTCGGGAAGCTGATCATTAACTGAGATTGGGTGCAACCAAGTGTCTAGACTTCCTTTTGGCATGAAGTCATATATCAAGGCTTTATAGTCCTCGCCTTTGAAATTTATGCTCGAGCAGGCTGATATGATCTTTACAAGATTTCAGTGCCGAACATTCCTCAGAGCTTCACATTCAGCTATGAAACTCTTGTTGGCTCCTCTTTCATGAAGATGGAATACTTTGACAGCAACAACTCTTTCCTCTGCACGGTAGATAATTCCTTTGTAGACTGATCCGTAGCTTCCTTCACCTAGCAGATTTGCTGAAGAGAACCCGTCAGTTGCTTGTAGTAGTTCGGCGTAGCTAACTTCCATATGCAGATTCCCAAATGACAAGGCAGAATCACGAACCTGTTTGGTCTTTCTTCTCCAATAAAAGGAAGCAAAAAAGCAGGCTGATAACATGATGGCACAGATTATAGCTACAAGAATAAAAATTTTAAGCTTGTGTTGTTTCCGGGGGGCTTCTTTAGGACAAGGTGGTAGCTGCAGTGATGCAATTCCTCCACACAAGTAGTCATTTCCGATAACTGAAAAGTTACTACTGTTGGCAAAGATACCATCAGTTGGAACTTGACCGTAGAAATTATTGAAAGAAAGATTGAGAGAATATACGAATTGCAGCTTAGTTAGGAAAGTAGGAATCTGTCCGGACAAGTTGTTGCTGGAAAGATCAAGAAAAAGAACGTTTTGTAAGTTGCTTAGAGAGGAAGGAATGCTTCCTTGGAAAGAGTTACTGGACAAGTTGATGTAATTCAGCATCTTACAATTGCCAAGAAAACTTGGGATCTCTCCTGACAATTTATTGCCATCCAAGTACAAGGACCATATATTTATCAGACTCCCAACTTCTGCTGGCACTGGCCCTGTAAATCTATTCTGAGATAAGTAAAGACCAGTCATGACTGATGCAGAACCTCTGAGTACTTCTCCAGGTATTGTGCCATTAAGCATATTTTGTGCGAGGTCCAAGGCGAGTAGTTTTGTACAATTAATCAATGAAGCTGGTATGCTTCCTTCTAGGGAATTTCCCCATAAGTTCAAAATACTAATATAAGTGATGTTGCCCAAGGAAGATGGGATGTTCCCTGAGAATGAATTGTTGTATAGATGAAGTTCTTGCAACTTGGTAAGTCTTCCGATTGAATCAGGAATGTTGCCAGTGAGAATGTTGTCAGATAACCCAAGGTAAACGAGGTTAATGAGATTTTCAATGCTCCCAGGGATTTTACCAGTTATGTAGTTCTCTCGGAGGCCAAGGAATGCGAGTTTTGAGGAGAGGTTTGCTACTGAATTAGGGAATTCATCCCTGAAGCCATTGCCAACCACGAGTAGCAGTTTGAGTTTGGTACAATTGGTTAAGGACATGATGAATCCCAGGTCACCAGTACCATTTTCACTTCCAAGACGATTGAAAGAGAATTGTAAGTACTCTAATTCATAAAGAGTTCCAATGTTCAAAGGCACCCTTCCTGAAAAATAGTTTGTAGAGAAGTCTATGTTTACGAGTCTTGAAGCATTCACAATTGTGGATGGGATGGGACCAAAAAATTGGTTGGAATCAATATTTATCTGCTCGAGGTTTGGAAAATTGAGTCCAAAATCGAGTGGCAGCTCATCAGACAACGAGTTGTTAGCTAGAAAAAACGTTGACATGGATGATAGATTGTAAAGAGAGTAAGGTACTGCACCAGACAGATTGTTGGTAGCCAAATTCAAGTATTGTAAGTTGGCAAGCGACCCTAGCTCTACAGGAATAGACCCTCCAATTTTGTTGTACTGCAGAGACAGATTTGTTAGTGTTGTAAGGTTTCCCAGTGAAGGTGGGATTGCACCACTAAACTGATTACTTGAAAGATCCAAAACAAGAAGCTTAGACAGAGAACTGATTTCTGCCGGGATTTCTCCAGAAAAGTGGTTTGTAAACATTCTAATATGTCGAAGATCTGAGCAATTGGATAGACTGGCAGGAATGCGACTCTCAAAGAAGTTATTACCAAGAAGAAGATCACGCAACCGAAAAAGGCTGCCAATCTCCTGAGGCAAAGGGCCACGAAAGTTGTTCCCTGTCAGATTGATTACTCTGAGGAAGGAGAGGTTTCCGATGAATGGAGACAACGTGCCTTCCAGGCTTAGTGATGGCAAGTTCAAAATGGTCACTCTTTGATGTCGACGACCACAATTAATTCCTTTCCATTGGCAAAAATGGAGAGAATTATTCCATGATTCCAGGACTTCAAAAGGATCACCATGGATTTCACCTTTAAAGGATACCAAAGCAAGTTGGTCTGTGTCATTGGTACGAGGGACAAGGATGGCTGTTGCAGTAAATGAAGAGTTTATACCAAACAAACCACATAACAGAAGGAATAGATATGTGGAGAGTGGTTTCGCATGAATGACAACAATGGGTTTCGTCTGCATCTTCTTCTTAGTGGTAAAGAATTAGGTAATTGTATTAGTTTTAGCTTTCAGGCTGAGATATATAGAGATGGTTCAACGATCATGCGGTTTTTTTAATTGGATTTTCCACTTGAACAAACTAATGAAATTAGATTTGGTTCTGAAAAACAGAATTTGGTCAATAATGAACCTCAGCTAGAATTTGGCAATTTATTGATATTGTTGTTATTATTTTGTAAAAAAATATTATTTCCAAGGGTTTAGGTTGAATGTTAATTAATGAAATGTAATAGAACTGAACGGAATGGAATAATTTATAATGGAATGGAATAATTTATAATGAAAAGTTATTTAGGAGGGATGGAATGGTTCATAATGTAATTTAATGAAATGATGTTTGGAAGATAATGGAATGAAATTATTATACATTTATATAACAATCTCGCATAACCTAGAACTGAAAATGCAAAAACACTCGAATGCTATGGTTTTAAAACAACAAAAACATATGACTTACGAAAAACATGTCACATTTATGACTTGAGCAATAATTTTTTTATATTTTTATTTTTTATTAATAAAAATT
>JAOQMP010000005.1:12689362-12706273 GCA_027563575.1 Erythroxylum pedicellare
TATTAATAAAAAATTTATTATTTTATTATTAATTATATAAAAATATTATTATTAATTATTTAATAACATTTATTATATTAAATATTATTCTATTCTATTTGATTTATATTTAAAAATAATTTGTTTATATTTTTATTTATATATAAATATATTTGGAACTTACCAAAAACATGTCACGGCAATATGACAAATAATTAAAGAATAAGTTTTTAATATATATTTTCTATTTTTTATTAATAACAATTTAAATAAAAAATTTATTATTTTATAATTAATTATATACAATTTATTATTATTAGGGTACGGTAAGAAATAATTGGTATTATGAAAAATTATTAAGGATATATTAGATAATATATATTTATTAGTTTACATTTCATCTTAAATTCTCCGAAAGTTTCTCATTTTCACAGCTTAGAATGGAATGAATCGTAACATGAAACCATTCACTTCCGTCTCATTTTATTCCATTTCATTATAGAACCTCCTTCTAAACAATAAAATTGTGTTACGTTTCTTCTCATTTTATTATAAAATTATCAAAAACAATATTTGTAACATCTCTACGAAGCAATGACTGTGGACTTGATCATAAACAAAGAAAGACTTTTTTTTTGTACGACTATTTTAAGTTTTGAGGCTTAATTGAAAGGAAGGATATGAATGACGAAGATCAGCTCAAAAAGAAGTATGGAATTCAACTCTCAATAGCGTTAGCAGCCATGACAAGGTGTAACCACCTTTTTTAAGATTGCCGTTCAAAGTCAAATGACTTTCTGCGATTACTTTAAACCAGAAACAGACATAAGAACTCCATTACTGCGTGGTTTGTAGCATTGTTATATTTGCTTGGGACTCCGCCAAATATAAAAATTTCTTATGTACTAAAAGAAGATATTTAGATACTCTGTTCGATTATTTTTAGGAATGAAGCGTTTTCAGCCGTAAGCTTGGACTGTAAAACAGTTTCACCATGTTCTACTTCATTTCTTAGTGACCCAAATTAATCAAACGTCTTTCCAGTTTACTTCTTTTAGTACACAAGATATTCTTATATTTGGCGGAGTCCCAAGCAAGTATAAAAATGCTACAAACCACGCGGTAATGGAGTTCTTATATCTGTTTCTGGTTTAAAGTAATCGCAGAAAAGTCATTTGACTTTGAATGGCAATCTTAAAAAGGGTGTTTACACCTTGTCATGGCTGCTAACGCTATTAAGAGTTGAATTCCATACTTCTTTTTGAGCTGGTCTTCGTCATTCATATCCTTCCTTTCAATTAAGCCTCAAATTTCGTGCGGGAAAGAAGTTTGGGATGTCATTATAGAGTCCGCAAATCCCCTTTTCTTATACCCTGGAAGAGATGTGCATTCAAACATCTTTCAGTTTCAGGATTGTGAAACTTGTCAGGATACCGAGTGAACTCTACAAATGAGTATAATATGAGCATGCACTCACTAGGTTAGGCAAGACTGCTGAATGGTGGACTGTAATTTGTAAAAGGAAATAAGATAACAAGGAAGTATTGAGAAATGTTCAATGCATGTTTTTCTCGAAATTGTTCCAATTCAATCACAAATTTTCGGAGAACCATAGATTGATAGATTTCATTTTTAAAATGAATATTTACTACTAAGATCAATATGAATTGCCACGTAAATCTCAAAACAAACTAGTAAAACCAAAACCCACTTGCTGAATTGGAAAAAAATGGGAAAGACAACGAGTTGGAAGTTGAACAGATTATGAGACTATACGGGCATTACAAAGATCACATCTGTGCTTCAAAATTTGACAAAAGTAAGAATTTCCAGAAAACAAGTTCAACCAAAATATGAAATGAGTATCCACATGCACTGCGCTCACAATTTTTGCGCTTTGGGACTAGGATGCATTGCCCTAAAAGTTTTTAGTTATGATTAGGGGTTCCATTTCCTAACTTTCACCCCCAAATCAAAGTTGAGATATTCATCTTCTTCCAGTTGACCCACATACTTTTAACACAGATGGTTCTTTCCATTAAAAAGAAAAGGCAAGGAATTGAATCTTTTGACACTCCGTAGGCATTATAAGCATCCAATCTGAGCTGCAAATTTTCTAACAAGTGACGAATTTCATGAAGACTTCACGGTTGCTTGATGAATCAAAAGCAAATGACTTTTCCCACAATTATCAAAAATAAATGATAAGCCTGCATTGTCTTCACAAGTTCTTGATTCAGATTAAATTGTGTTTTCCACCTTCAGCCCTGCATCAAAGTTGAGCTATACAAAATGACCAATATGTATCTGATACCCTATCTGTATATCACGTAAGATAATCTGAAGGAAGTGAAGCGCGATCAAGTTCCCAGCAATCTTTTAAAAGATCAGGGACCTCATCTCCAGAGAGCTTTCTTGAAGGAATCTGATGTGAAACTAACTGTACCTCGCCTTTCTCAAACCAGCTAATAGCATGGCATCCTATCTCACGTCTCTTGAAGACAGCCTTGAATCCATCAACCTTCTCAAGGTAAGCCATGCTTAGACCATTTATCTCACTGTACGTGGTTAAGAACACAACAATGTCATAGCATCGGTTATTGCTTGCAGTCTGATTTCCAACATCAGTTCCAAAAGCTGCTTCATTATAAACAGCCCACACTGAACCCTTCGTCGGAAAAATTCGATAAGCCTCTCTTGCTGCCCTTTCACACACTACAATGTGAGAGAATATGCCCAAAGATTTAACGGTTGTCTTCCTAGCAACCTTAAACCTTCCACAACAAACATTATATCCCATTTTTTCCCAACCAATCACCTTCTGATCTGCATTACTTTGAAGATCTAACCAACCCAGTGTCACCTCAAAGGGATTTACTGAAATAACTTCATCAATCAAACCATAATGCCTTGGCATCCCGTCGTCATCATCATACACAGCCCACACTTGCCCTTTTCTGAAACTTCTCTCCACTCTATCTCTATCAAAGTCATAGAAATCTGAATCCACCACAGCCACAATTTCCACATTTCTTCTCCTAGAACCACCTTGCTTCTTGCTTTTCAAACTTAAACCATTAATTGAAAAACCATGCTTTTCAATTTCCACAGTCACACCCTTCCTCAATGCGGCCCTTGCCTTAGGTTTCAAATTGCCACTCTTATTTGAAGCTCCATTTTTCTGATTCTCTGAGGCCTTGTTCGTATTCAATACTTTACATTTATTATTCTCCTTATCCTTCTGAAACACATTATTGGGCTTCTCCTTTTCCTTATCCTTCTCTTCAGAAACATCCTTGAGATTTTTCTCCTGCACCTGCTCCTTCTCCACCTGAACTACATCCTTGGGCTTCGCCTTCTCCTTATCCTTTGTCTGAGTCACATCCTTGTGCTTCTCCTCCTTTTGAACCCCAGCCATAACCTTCTCCTTCAACTTTTCCTTCTCTTGATGAGCCTTTTTCTTTGCTTCCAACTGCATTTGAGCTAGCGTCATCGTTTCCTCTCCAAATTTCACCCTCTTTGGATTTGATCTTTCCAACATATCACCAACAGAACTAACTTTTCTCCTAAGACCCAGACTCCTTACTCTTCCACCACTCCATTCTGTTGTCCTACTCCCAATCCCTTCCACACTTGTATTTCTTACTCCCCAACCACCACCATCTTCACCATTGCCCACTTTCCTCCTAAAACTCACACAACTCATTTTCTCACCACGGCCCATTTTTTCTGTCGTTTCCTCACCAAATTTCCTGCCATTATCAACCATTCCCCTTTCCGTTTGTGACACGAAATCTCCCATCACTTTAGAACCACTCAACTCTGCTTCCCTGTCCAACCTCTCATTCCTAATGACATCTCCAACCCCTTTATCCTCCTTATGCCCATCATCCACCTCCACAGCCTCAAAACTCTTTTTACAACTAGGACAGACCAAATTATGCCCCAAATACTTCCTTTCAAACTGATGCAAAAGCCTACACCTTGAACAAGCAGTCCAAAACGTCTCCACAACAGCATTCTCACTATCCCGCTCCTCCTGAATCCTAATCCTCAACTTCACATCATACTCTTTCCTCCTAATTTTGTCAGAAAGCACTCTAAAGCCCTCACCCACGAGCTTAAACGCATCTTCACAACCCAAGTATGGGTTTTTATCGGGGTGCAATACTAAAGCCAAATTCTTGTATTGTTTCTTAATAGTGTTTATGTGAGAGAAGGGCTCTACCTGCAGAATCTTGTACCAGTCGGTTAAGCCCAGGTGGGGTTGGGCTGCGACACGAAGAATCTTGAAGGCGGTGAGCATTGAGGAGATGCCGTCGAGGTTTGGATGGAGATGGTAGGCTTTCTTGGCGTGCTTGACGGCTGATTTGAGGTTTGAGCTTCTGAATTTGGCTTCAGCGATGGCTTTGAGACGAACAGCTCCTTTTACTTGGTCAGAGTGTTCTTCCATTTTCTGAGAGAGTTGTTGGTAATGGCTGAAACAAGGAACACAGAGAAAACAGAAGAAGAGTATTGCATCTAACAAATACACAAATGACGCACCAGATTTTGTGACCTTACTTCAAACAACCTCCTAAATCGAATAAAAATCTACAGCAACTAAAATTAAAAATTTACAGTTAGAAATTAGATAAATAAAATAAGATATTTTATAATATCTATTAATATATAAATAATTATATTAACTGAAATAAAATTCTTCGAGTGAATGTATGGCAATCATGTCCTTAACGAGTAAAATATGTCTTGAGAACGAAAGGATAATTGATAAAATAAAAGAAATAAAATTCTTAGAGGCGATCATGTCCTTAACGAGTGGCATATGTCTGGAGAACGAAAGGATAATTGTAGTCATGTTCAGGTAATAACATATGTCATTGTCTCTATGTTTTTTT
This sequence comes from Erythroxylum pedicellare, assembly GCA_027563575.1. NCBI lineage: Eukaryota > Viridiplantae > Streptophyta > Magnoliopsida > Malpighiales > Erythroxylaceae > Erythroxylum > Erythroxylum pedicellare. Next base: position 12,694,240 of record JAOQMP010000005.1, read on the forward strand.
TTAATTAACTCACGAGTTATTTTAGATAGGTGTAAACTGTCGGTGGCACCTTTAAATTACTATTACGCTTAGATTAATCCTCATTTGTAACTTGTAGGGCTTCAAAGAGCGGCTCAATACCATCATCGTCGAAATCCCTATGGGACAAATTTGTCTTTCTTTATAAATTAAACAGCTATTAATTATATTTTTAATTTTTAAACAACTCATCGATTAAGTTACGTAATTCGATCCTAACAAAGGTAATAAAGTGACCTAATAAATTATTTGGATTAATGAGTTGAAGTTCGGAATAAAAATAGATTCTAATTAGTGTAGACCGGACCCATATCGAACTTGTGATGAGGAAGCCTGATATGGAAGCTATATATAAAGGTTAAGATCACCTTTAGTTACTTATGTAATTCATAAGCGTACGAATCCTCTGACCCATTAGGAGTGCTTACATCTTAAGGAAATTGAATAAAAGCGTTAACCGAGTGTCGGTGATCATCTTCCGCAAAAGTCTCAAGGAGATTGGAGCTCGTTTTGGCATTGGAAACTACTTCGGAACATCGGATAGAACCGAAATCAGGTATTCCTCATTTTATTCATTTTTAACCCTTTCATAAATGATCCAGGACATGTAATAAGGTCTATCCTACGCGTTACACGTGGTATTATAGCGGTTATGTGATTGGGTTACCTTAAATGAAGGTTTTTCGGTTTTCATTCACTATGCTTTTCTTCAGTTTTGTTTCGTTTTTCAGTTTTTTACGTACATAATTACGTAAAAGTGGTATACATAAAGCTAGCTATAAAAACCAGGTCGAAAACAGGCAAAAATAGCAAAAAAGGGATCCCAAAATGTCAAAAATCGCCTTCCCCCCCGAAGGGCAATGTACCATTCAACGCATGCACCGTATACGCCTGACAATGCTATAGTAGTGGGAGGAGCGACGGTACGAAATGCGCATGTGTTGCACGCGACAATCGTGTGCTGCCAAGTGGCACCATACGTTGAGGGACACGCATTACACATGCCTCATGTGATGAGCTCTCCCACAAGCGCGGAATGACTAGCGCGTGCGTGACACGTGCCACATCTAGCCCGACATGTGGACCGCAGGGATCATGACATATATCGACATGTGTATCCAATAAACGAGCGTGTGCACTTGGGGATGCGTGTTATGCATGAGCTAGATGCATCTAGCACGCGTTTATACGTGAGAGTGTAACGCACGTGCAGGTTGATGTCAGCTTTACAGTACTGCTAACGTCAACACCAAAAAAAGAAAATTTTAGAATTCCCATAAAGGTGCCCTGGGCCCTTTGGGTCAGTTTTCGGGTTCGCGGAATTTTTAAGTGATTTTTCAATTTTTCTGAATTTATTACGTTGGTAATTGGATACCGGAAAAGTTTTTAAAGCCTTTTAAAGCTAATTTTGAGTGCATTTTTGTACTCTGAATTGCACATGAGAGAGACATTTAAAGTTTTATGTTTCGTGCGATAGGTTCGATATTCGGAAAAATACGAGAGACACTCTCAACGAGATTTTTTTATATATAAAAGTCTTAAATAAAGTTTAACGATAATGTTTCAGTAATGATATGTGACTATTTAATTGTGAATCTAGTTTTTACAGTTATAATTAATTTTCACATATATTATGCCCATATAGAATGTGAGGATGACATAAAGATGTATCCCTTGTGTTTGTGGTCTTTTTAGGTATTAGTAAAATTGTAGTCACCACAGTGGTCTTTCAAACCAGTATTTGGAATGTACAACGTGTATGCTGAGGAATATCTGTAGTCTTATGTTTGGTTATTCTGCCTACAGGTGTTGACCTTATATGAGATTTGGAGATATACATAAAGGCATTATATGGAAGAAAGTCATCGCTTAAATGATCTACTCACCCACAGGTGGTAGTGTCATGAGAGTTGATGGTTTGTATTCTAATTGCTTTTATATGAAGGTCTAATTGCATATATTATGTATTTAGCCTACAAATGTTTTATAATGTGTGTGATCGGATTCTCTGTATAGTTAATGTTATCGTTGTTGTCCTGCATTTAAACTGTTTTTTTACATTGTTTTTTTAATCTTGCAGTCACCTATTTTGTAAACAACAATGTTGTTACAATTGAGACCTTAAATGATTTCAATTTCAAGAAGTGGAAGAAGGACGTTGAGTTTGCATTAGAGATAACTGACGTCAGCATGGCGATGCACATCGAGAGACCTTCTCCACTTACGGATATCAACTTAGAAGCTGATAAAGCAGCTATGACGATCTGGAAGCGGTAAAATAGGATGTGCTATTTGACCATCAAGAGGTCTATCCCGGATCATCTGCTGAGTGGATTGTCGGATATGACCATAGCGAAGGAGTTCATGGATAGCATTTTCCAAAGATACAAGGTGTCTTCTCATGCAGAGCAGAGCACCTTGATTAAGGAACTGTTCTCCATTAGGTATACAGGAGAAGGAGGTTTTCGTGAGTACATCATCAGGATGGTACACCTTCAGACTAGGCTAAAGGCGCTTAATGTACCAATTCCTGATAACCTCATAGTACATCAGGCACTAAATACTCTCCCTTGAGAGTTTGAGATGTTGGCTACCTCCTACATCTCTCAGGATGAGACCTGGGACATCAATGTCTTGATTTCCCAGTGTGCTGCTGTGAAGGAGAAGATTAAGAGTTCTCCTCATACAGCTATATTTGCAACTACCAGAGGCAAAGAAAAGGCTAAACCCCAACAGCCTAAGAGTAAGGGTAAAAAAACCCAAGCCCTCTCTGAAGATTCAAACTAGACAGTCTAACATTACAAAGGGCTACATGACCTAAAGGACATGAGGTGCTTCTTTTGTAAGAAGAAGGGGCATAGGAAGTTTGATTGTGAGAAGTACAAGCTATGGAAGGTTAAGCAGGAACTGTCAGGTAACTCATCGGCATTTATGATTCATGAATACAATATAGCTATAACCACATCAAGTTCTTGGTGGTTAGATAGGGGTTCAGATCCAGGAGAAGGCCGACTAAGGGAGAGGAGAAGCTAATGGTTGGTAATAATGAAAAGGTGGATGTTTTGTATGTAGGATATATAGGACTAAGCCTTGATACGGGGTTTGTATTAGTTTTACGAGACACGTTTTATATGCCGTCTTTTAGACAGAACTTGATCTCTATATCAGTTTTAGAAAAAGAAGGTTTTTGTTTTATATTTGATACTTCAATTATAAATATTTCTATCAATACAAGACATATCGAAACTGTCTTCTTATCCTACAGATTGTATAGAATGTGTCTTACTCCTAATGAAATGTATGCCTCTTCTTATGTTGCTGAACCTGTTACTCGAAAGAGAGCCTTCATAAATGAAACATTGTACATGTTATGGCACAAAAGTCTTGGTCACACTTCCAGGGAGAGGGTTGAGAGATTAATAAAGGATAACATTCTCCCAACTCTGGACTTCAATGATTAGGAAACATGTATCGATTGTTGTAGGGGTAAGTTGACCAAGATAAAAAAAGAGGGTCAACTCGTACTTCTAGTTTATTGGACCTCATACATACAGATATTAGTGGTCCTTATACAGTCATGTTATGCAATGTGAGATATTTTCTGACATTTATAGATGATTATTCCCACTATGGTTATGTGTTCTTGCTTAAGGAAAAGTCTGAAGTTATTGATAAGTTCAAGATATTTAAGACTAAGGTTAAGAACCAATTGGGAAAATCAATAAAGATAGTCAGATCTGACAGGGGAGAGGAATACTATGGCAAACATGGGGTTATAGGACAAGAAAAGGGTCGTTTGTTAAGTATTTGGAATTAGATGGAATAGTAGCTCAGTTCACTACATCAGATAGTCCTGAGCAAAATGATGTGGCCGAAAGGTGAAATCACACCCTAAAGGACATGATGAGGTCAATACATAGTAGGACTAACCTATCCGAATACCTTTAGGGCGAAGCTATCAAAACGACATTATATATCTTGAATAAAGTCTCAAGTAAGTCAGTACCAAATATGCCTTTCAAACTCTGGAAGGGATGGAAGCCAAGTCTTGCACATATTTGTGTGTGGGGTTACCCTGCTGAGGTAAAGTAGTATAATCCTTGTGAGAGCAAATTACAACCTCGTTCTGCTCGTTGCTATTTGGTAGGTTATCTCGACCACTTAAAGGGCTATAGATTTTACTGTAGAGAAGGAGGGGCCAGAATAGTAGAATCGCAGATGGCTACATTTTTGGAATACGATGTCCTATGATGAAGGAGGATCTTCACATCCTTCAGGGGATAGCAGGATGGATACAGCAATTATTTCATGTCCACTTCTCATACAGTTAGGTGCGATGGATGTAGGTCCAAGTACCGTGCTTATAAAGGCAAAGGAACCTATACCTGTTCAGGAAGAGGTTTCTAAGGTATAAGAATCTATGCAGTTGTGCAGATCCACTAGAGAGAGACGACGTGCTAACTCACCAGATTATATAGTCTATTTGGGTGAGCAAGACTATAATATAGTACATGTTGTGGACCCAGTTACTTTTACAGAAGTCATTTTTGGACCCCATGCGGATATGTGGTGGGAAGCAATAAAGGATAAGATGCAGTCTATGAGGTATAATAAGGTGTGGGAGCTTGTTGATTTACCTCAACATTATAGACATGTCAGTTGCAAGTGGCTATTTAAGACTGAGAAGGACACACAGGGTCAAGTTGAGTGGTTTAAGGCGCGTTTGGTTACGAGGGGATTCACTCAGAGAGAAGGAGTTGACTTTAATGTTACCTTCTCTTCTGTATCCTCAAAGGATGCATTTAGAGTGATGATGGCAATAGTATCTCATTATGACATGGACCTACATGAGATGAACATTAAGACCTCTTTCCTGAATGGTGACCTTTATGAGGAGGTCTATAGAGGACAACCTGAAGGATTTCAGGATTAAGATGCAACTTAAAAAGTTTGTAAGTTGACTAAATCAATATACGGTTTGAAACAAGCTTCCAGACAATGGTACCTAAAGTTTGATGAAGTTTTGATCTCATTTGGCTTTGTAGAAAACAAAGTTGAAAGATGCTTATACTATAAGGTCAGGGGGAGCAAAGTTATCTTTCTATTATTCTATGTGGATGATATCTTGTTCGCGTCAAATGATTTGACCATATTACATGAGGTAAAGAAACTTTTGGCCAAACATTTTGACATGAAGGATTTAGGTAAAGCATCTTTTGTCCTCAGTATGTAGATTGACCAAGACAGATCTCAACACTCGCTAAGCCTCTCATAAAGAGCATACATTGAATGAGTGCTACAGAAGTTTAATATGGCTGACTGTAAACCTATTGTAACACCTACCTCTCATGGTGAGAGATTATCTTTAGCACAATGTCCAAAGAATGAATTTGAGAGAGAGTCTATGAGGAATGTCCCATATTTTAGTGTAGTTGATAGCCTGATATATGCTCAGGTGTGCACTAGATCGGACATTACATTTGTTGTCAGACTATTGGGTCGATATCTGGCTAACCTTAGCATGGACCATTGAAATGCAGTTAAGCGAATGTTGAGGTACCTAAAACCAAAGATTATACATTGACATACAAGGAAGTCAACAATTTAAACCAACCAGGGTATACAGACTCTGATTTCGCTATATGTCCAGATGATCACAAATCCACATCGGGGTACATTTTTATGTTGGTAGATGGTGCAGTACCGTGGAAGAGTGTCAAGCAGACACTGGTAACTTCCTTGACCATGCATGCAAAGTTTGTTGCATGTTATGGAACTACTACATAAGCAGTTTGGCTTTGAAACTTGATTTCTGAGTTGTCTGTGGTAGATTCGATAGCTAGACTCATTCGATTGTATTGTGATAATCTTACTGTAGTGTTGTTCGGTAATAACAATAAAAATATCACATAATCTAAGCATTTGGAGGTCAAGTACTTGACCATAAAGGAGTTGATTCATAAGGGTACTGTTGAAGTAGAGCACATCAGAACTGAGGAAATGTTAGTTAATCCTTTGACTAAAGGACTTCACCCTCTAGTGTTTGTTAAACATGTATCCAGTATGGGCGTGTTAAAGTCCTTAGACAACAGTAGTTAGGAATCTTTGTATTTGTTTCTTAAAGGTTTGTAAATTTTGATGTATTATGACATTATTATTATTTATTAATATAGATGATCATTTTTTTATCCTCAGTAATAATTGTTCTTGTATATGGTCATAATACATATGAAAGTCTTAAGATTTATGTCGATCTTAAGCATTTAAATGTCATTGGGCACATAAAAAGATTGACCTTGAGCCTATGTTATTTTGACACATACAGTTTAGTATGGATATCCATAAATTTAACATGACATAGGGGATATAAGTTTTTTAATCTCATAAAGGTTCTCTGATGCAGTTTAGCATTCAGTTAGAGAATATAGATGTTTTCTCTAATACTGTTTAGCATACAGAAAACAGGATTTCTCTGTTGCAGTTTAGCACATGCAATTTAGCACAAAGTTGGAGAAATCGAGACCTACAAACGAAGATGATACATTTTTTATTATATAGGTATCATCGTAGTTTGCCACAATCTATTTTCTCATTCATGTTAGTGAGGTATTAGATATTCGTGATTATATTGAACCTGTGTTGCACATGACACATATGTTTGATATTTTTTTGTATCAAAAGCCTTACAGGACAGGACGTTGGACTTTCATTACCTTTGGATCAAATGTTTTAATTTTTAAAATTTGGTATCAATACAGTAGTTTGACTTAACCAATTTTTAAACTATTTTAAAAATTGTATCATAACTGTAATTAATGCTTGTCCAAGGGGGAGAATGTAGGACAATTTTGTCCTTCTCTATAAATTGGACAACTATTAATTGTATTTCGATTTTAAAATAACTTATCAGTTAAGTTATTTTATTTGATCCTAACAAAGGTAATAAAGTGACCCAATAAATGATCTGGATTAATAGGTCAAAGTCCAGGAGAAAAATAGATCCCAATTAGTATGGACTGGACCCATATCGGACTTATGATGGGGAAGCATGATATGGAAGCTATATATAAAGGTTAAAGTCTCCTTCAGTTACTTATGTAATTCGTAAGCATCTGACCTATTAGGAGTGCTTACGTCTTAAGGAAACTGAAGAAAGGCATTAACCGAGTGTTGGTGATCAACTTCCAGAAAAGTCCTGGGGAGATTGGAGCTCGTTTTGGTATCGAAAACTGCTTTGAAATATTGGATGGAACCGAAATTAGGTATTCCACATTTCCTTCATTTTTAACCTTTTCATAAACGATCCTGGACATGTAATAAGGTTTATCCTACGTGTTATACTCCCAACCTTACTTAAGCGAAAATCAACCCCTTACCACTGAACTTCGATTCTCCAATGAGGTCTTCCTTTTATTGCTTATGACTCTTCTTCATATAATTGTAGTTTTAAGTGCTGACCGAATTCACCATTGTATGCTAGTCATTGTTATTATTTGTCTTGTTCTTTCTTTCATGTTTTGGTATACCAATGGCCTTTGTTAAACATAATGAAAATAACATATGAGAAAACAAAATTTAAAGAATATAAGAATTTACGTTTATGGACAAGGAGACATAATTATTTTATTACTATAAGAAAGATGATGCGAAGAGAATAAATGAAAACAACTTACATAATCTCTTTCAAAGGTTCCTTCTAAAGATTTTCACCAAAATCTTCTAAGGTTTCCACCTACAAAACCCTCAAAAAACTATTTATAAGCTAAAGTTATTTCTTAGAAGTCTAAATAAAACTTTATTATCATAGAATCTTAATGTCAATGATATTCTATTTCCACAAAAGTTCAAAATTATTGAAATTCTATTTCATTGGAATTTAAGGCATATTTTACAATTATCTACCTTGACTTGAATTTTCCAACACCTAACCAAGAAATTGTCCCTACCATACAAGCCTTTAAGGGCTTCAAGCTAAGCAAATATTCAATAAGTCTGAGCTTTCCTTGATTTTTGCAGACAACGACTTTATCAACATGTTAGTTGCATCCTCCAAAGTGTGAACATTTTTCAACAAAAACTAACTAGTTGTAATCATTTTCAATCTTGTGAAACCTTACATCCTTCACTGTAACCGTCATTCGTTTATCTTTTACCTAGCTGTCCCTAGTCCTCTAAAGGATATTTTCATCTCCATTACCTATGGTCAAAACATATGTGACTGAGTCTCCCCAACCAAATCTCCTTGGTTGTCTAACATTCCTTCTCGCTTTAAACATGGGTATACCATACTAATGCTTTCTTCTTGACATTGTTTTATCTCCTAAGCAGAATTTTTTTTAACTATTTTAACATATCTCCTAAGCAGAATTTTTTTAGCTATTTTAACATCTATTACTTTTATAGTACCAGCTTTGAATAAATACTACTCATTGTTGATCCTAACACATCTTTTTTATATATTTACCTTGACATATGCCGCTCCCTAAATATTATATCCTTGAAGTTTATCATAGACCTTTTTTACCTAGCATATGAAACTTACAAAATTCTACCTTCTCGTGTTTGTCATTCTTCAATAAGCTCCCTTTTTGAAGTTTCATCATCTCTTACTCACTAAGATCACTCATATGTACGTTTCATACTGTAGTACTATTTTTCTTTTTTGAAGATTAAAACACAACCATGATCTCATTATTATCTTTCTTATTAAGACATAGATGGAGTTTATAATCATCCTTTCATTACATTCAACACATCTTTTACCACTTTAAGTTAACTGTTATCACTAGAAAACTTATACCCTTGTCTATCAAGAGTACCTATACAAATCAAATTCTTCTGGAATTCATGAATATACTAGGCATCCAATGTTGTAATAATTCCATCGTCCATCTTGATATATAGTAAACCATTGCCATTGGCAGCACCCTCTCCATCTCCACCTAATATAATAGTATCATTCCATTCTTTAAGAGAATAAAACTAGTCTTTATTGAAAGTTATATGATAAGAGGGTGTCAGTGTTTATCATTTATCTATTTATAAAATCATAATTACTTAATGTTAAAATATCATTGCCTCTTACACACTTTTTTTTATAAATCTCTTAAGCTAAAACAACATTTATGTTTTCATCCATTTCTCTTTTCTTTTTTTCATTCTTTCGCTATAGCCAGTACCTATTAAAATATCTTTTAGCTTTACAGTTAAAATATTAAACAACTTTAGCTTTCAATCTAGATCATAACTCACTCATTTTTTTATAATCCTTTTCCTCGTTTCTTTTTTTATCGACAACCAAACCTAAATATGGTATATATTCATATATGCTAGAGATATTTTTCTTCAATTCCTTGAAATGTAGGGCATCCTTCACATTACTAAAAAGAATAGTCTCTATACTATACATCATCATATCAATAAAATTCTCATCTTAATTGGGTACAGAAAAAAAAATTATTGCTTGATTCTCATCCAGAATTTTAATCCTAACAACTTGTAGATCTAAGATAATCCAATTAAGACTATCAATTGATCCTTTATCTCTATAATTTTGAAGAGGTTAGTGAGCCTGAAATTTTATGGTTTACCGATATTTTTAACTAGTTGGCAACTAGGATTCTTTCTAAAGGGATTTATCATTAGCAAAAGAAGAAGTCCTTCTATGTCTTGAAGAATTATCTTTAGGAAGACCTATGCTTATTTAATGTTTATACAAATAAGAGAGTTCGAAGTTAAATTTTGAAAAGAAGGGTGAAAGATTTTACGGCATTGCCATGCCAGTCCAGCTGGAGGGCATTATCATGCAAATAGAACATTCAAAAAGGTTCTTCAATAAAGTTTTTATTGGCCTATATTATTTATAGATGCCCAAAGGTATGTTTCAACTTTGTGATAAGTGTCAATGAACAGGTGTGATTTCTCACCAAGATGAAATACCTAATAATTTTATTTTGGTTTGCAAAGTATTTGATATTTGGGCCATTAACTTTATGGGTCCCTTTCCAATTTTTAGCTGAAATAAATACATCCTAGTTGTTGTAAATTATGTCTCTAAATAGGTTAAGGCTCAAACTTTACCTATAAATGATGGTAGGGTTGTAGTAAAGTTTCTTAAAAAGTGATTTTCTTGATTTGGGAACTAATAGCGAGTATTAGTGATAAGGGGCACTCATTTTTATAATGTACAATCTAAAACTTTTTAGAAAATATGGAGTCACACATATAGTCACAATCCCTTATGAACAACAAACTTGTGGTCAAGTGGAAATAACTAATAGAGAACTCCAACAAATACTAGAAAATATGGTGGAGCATTATAAGAAAGATTGATCTATTAAGCTAGATGATGCTCTATGGACCTATATATCGACATTTAAGACACTAATATGAACTACACCTTATAAGTTAGTGTAAGCCAAAACACCTCATTTGTTTATTGAACTTAAGCATAAAGAATATTGAGCAATTAAGTTTATTAATTTTAATCTCAATCTTGCAGTTAAGAAAAGGAGACTCCAAGTGAATGGCTTGAAAAATGGTATATGATGGCTTACAAAAATTTGAAATTGTAGAATGAATGATCTAAAAGTTATCATGAAGGAAGGATTAAGCAAACCAAGCAATTTAAGGAGGGAGACAAAGTCTTCTTATATAATTCCTAACTTAAATTATTTTCAGGAAAGCTAAAGTCTAGAAGGTTTGGACCTTTTAATAGTCAAAAGAGGTTTTCATTATGGCATTATAAAGATAACCGATTTAGAGAAAGTTATGTTTAAGGTAAATTCACATAGGATTTTAACAAGCACGTAACAGAGTAGCTTAATCTTTGAAATCATGATGGAGTAAGTTGAAGTGGAAGCATCTAGCTAATGATATTAAACAAGCAATTCTTACGACGCAACCTAAAATTTTAATTTGGTAATCTTGTTTCAATTAGTTTTATTCTAGGTTTTAGTTTCCATAGCTTAACTTATATTTGTGTTAATATTATGGTTTAGTATAAACTTTTGCTTGGCTTATAATTTTATGTGTGTAAATTTCATCTTTTATGCTTTGGGTATGCGCATTGATTTACAGGTGTAAAAGTAATTACAATATTAACTAAGTCAAAAAGTTATAGAGAGTTACACATCAACACTCTTGTGTTGAGCTACATGCTCATATTGATTAGAAACACAACCATTTTCCACCTAGAACAGAGGTGCCAAAAAATTACAAAAAGACATACAATCACCAACATACCTATGTTAGTGACCATGTTGCTAGAAAGTCACTATAAGTCACCTGCATACCTATCAGAATTTCCATGATGCCAAAACCAAGTTAGCAACTTAAGAAACAATAAGATGCATGACCACTAACATGTCTATGTGGGATACTGTGTCGAATGTTGTTATCTTTTCTCTTATTTTACAAAAAGTTACATAATCCCTAACACACTCGTGTAAATGGTTATGTAGATTTTAGGTGTTTTAATTTTAGCGTCAATACGTTCATATTAAGTCCTAACATACCTGTATAATTTATCATCTTCTTATAACCCAACACACCCATATCCAATAAAAATTAACCATAATTTGTTAAACATGAAGTAACTACATACCTTTGTTGCCCCCCATATTTAGCAAAGTCCTCTTTAAATTGCACCTCTCCACCAAAATTCTCATTTTCACTCTCTCCCATTTTTCTCTTTTGGGCAACACTTGTCCATTTCTCCATTGTGAAAAAACCATCTTCTAACCTATTTCTATTGAAATTTCATGAATTTAAGGTATGTTATATGTTTTGTTTCAATTGTTTTTAAGTTGTTGAATGGTTTTGAGGAAATTAGGTGTGAGAATCAATGTTTTTACGTATTTTGGAGTTGTTTGGGATTACCTAAGTGATTGGAAGTTGGCGTTTAATTCATATTCTTGACATGATGAATTTGAAATTTTTTAGGGATTTTTAGCTATTTTAGATTTATTTGTGTGAATTTAGGGTTTTTAATTAGTTTTATATGAATTCAATGTGC
>JAOQMP010000005.1:12721994-12734396 GCA_027563575.1 Erythroxylum pedicellare
AGGTGTATACCTAAGTTCAAATCATATGTATGTGAGTTTTGATATATGAATGATTATGTGATGAGAATAATGGAAAGATATCTGAGATTGTCATTGAACATGCATTGTACATATTTCATACACATAGATGTGCATAAATGAATACTTATGCAATTGTGCAAAATTGTGATATATGTAAATGTGTTTTGCATGATATAAAGGAGCATTTAGAGCGTCGTCATCCAGATATTGCCAGGACTTCAAAGAAATATCTTTCTGGAGTGATTTGTGAGTAACCTATACGGCCTCACTTAATTATTTGGTTGTCTAAATGAAGTTATGAATTGTTTATGATTGTGAATTGGATTATGTTGATTCCGGACATTGAAGTTCTGATGAAAAATGTGATTGAGACTATGATATTTGAAGTGCTCCTTGAATGTGAATTTAGACTGACTATGAGTTTACTCAACATGATTGTTGAATGTTGAACTATGGTATGATGATAATTGTGATTTAAATTGTGAATGATTGATTGACTATGAGTGATGCATTCCATTACATAAATGCATAATTAGATAATTAGAGTTGTGACATGAGTAGTAACCAAAAATGAGCTTTAAGTTCAAATTGTGATCAAGAGCCAAAGTCTCACTCTGTTTAATGAGCCCTGTATCCACAACAGATAAGGGACAGCATCATTGAGCTCGGTATCCATAATAGATACGGGATAGTCTTAATGAGCTCAATATCCGCAATGGTTATGGGACAATTTAGGCACTCAATCACAACAATGTAAAAATTGAAAGTGAGTCTCATAAGCATTTGCATATACACTTTATACATGTGTTTGACTGACTGAAACATAATTTGGTCTTATATCTGAATAACAATGGGATATGTGGTGTCGTATGCTAAATGAAAAGATGTGAATTATGTGTTAATATGTGATATAAATAGACTGAACCATCGAGGATGGTTACACTATTGAGTTTGCAAAACTCATCAACATCATTGATATTTTAGGAACAATAGAGGACATTAGCGATAGAGAGACTCTACAAGAAGCATAATTCTTGTACTTTTATGAAGAAGAATGGCTCTAAAGTTGATCAGTTGAGATTGAAGGAGTTAGTTAGACTTTTTAATTAATTCCTCTTTCATATAACATGTTTTGTATTAGGTTTGGATCATTGTACATATTTGGAAGTTACTGAAATGCTACAATGTATATATATAGTTTTTTTATGAAACGAAATGAGGATTCAGTTTTAAAATATGGTGACATTTATGTATTTATGATGATGCCATGATTAAGGGAATGTAGTTATTGCTCTAACATGCCATTATTATAGGTTATGTACTAGAATATCCTCAGGATGTTCTGGTATGTACCTTATGATAGCGGGATGTTACATTTTTTGTATCAAAGCATGGTTTGGCATCTATAGGGACATATAGGAATATTAGACATGAAATATCATAAGAAATGCAGATAATAATTGGACTTATTGTCTATTATAGTTCATCCGCTATAGGTGATCAAGTGGAACAATCAGCTAACCTAGGATCAAAAAGAGCCAGTAGAGAGTCTTCTATACCTCGACCTAAGGAAATGCCCTATAGAATTCCTAAGAGAAGGGAAAGGAGGTATTATAAACTGCAAAAGCAAGAGGGTTATACACTTTTACGAAAGTACAGACCTTGCAAAAGCGGAGATATGGCTCGAAAGAACAGAGAGAGTCTTTGACCAAATGGATTGTGAGTCGGACGAGAAGTTCAACTATGCAATTTCCTTACTGCAAGGCCTAGTTTACCAATGGTGGCAGACTATTCCAAGCAGTACCACTAGTCCTTTCAATCTAAAGTGGGAAGATTTTTTACGGGCCTTCAAGGAAACTATTTGCCCAAGATCCACCTGGATAGAAAGATGAAGGAGTTTATAGACCTAAAGTAGGGTAGATTTTTTATCAAGAAGAATTTGAGGTAGATTTGATCATACTACAATTAAGGGAGATATATATCGTCTTAGGCATGGATTGGCTCACTACTCATAGGGCTATCATGAACTGCTATACTAAGGAGGTGGTATTAGAATCTCCTAATTAGCTGAGATCAGTTTTCAGAGGTATTAGTCAAGTGCTACCAGCCAGGCTGATCTCATTCATGAGTACTTTGAGGTTGATGCAAGGTGGATGTGAGGCTTATCTGGCCCATGTTATAAATACACGAGCTAAACAGAATGTACAGGAACTAAAAAAGTTAAAGGCTCAGTTATAGGAGTTGTTGGAAAAAGGTTTTATCAGACCCAGTGTGTCACTATGGGGAGCTCCAATCTTATTTATGAAGAAGAAAGATGGAACTCTAGGACTATGCATCGATTATTGGTAACTGAATCGAGTGATAGTGAAAAATAAGTACACGTTGCCTAGAATTGATGACTTGTTTGATTAGTTGTAGGGAGCTTAGGTGTTCACTAAGTTAGACTTGAGATCTAGGTAGTATCAGTTGAAGATAGCAGAACTTGATGTACCGAAAAGTGCATTCAGACACAGGTGTGGGCATTTTGAGTTCTTAGTAATGTCGTTTGGGTTAACTAATGCCCCAGTTGCATTTATGGATTTGATGAATAAGGTGTTTCAACCTTACCTAAATCAATTTGTGATTGTGTTTATTAATGACATCCTAGTGTATTCAAAAAGCCGAGAAGAACATGCTGAGCATCTAAGAGTGATCTTATAGATTATGAGGTAGAAACAATTGTATGCCAAATTCAGTAAATGTGAATTTTGGCTAGATCAAGTAGTATTTCTGGGTCAAGTAGTATCTGGACAAGGCATATAAATGGATCCAAAGAAGATAGAACTAATGATGAATTAAGAAGCTCCAAGGAATGTATTAAAAATCCAAAGTTTCTTATGATTAGCCGGATATTACCAGAGGTTTGTCGAAGGGTTCTCTTGATCTTAGCCCCCTCTGACTAAACTTCTGAAGAAGAATGTAGTTGTCAGATGGAATGATAAATGTCAGAAAAGTTTTAAGGAGTTAAAGCATTGGTTGACTACAGCACTAATGTTAACTATTCCATCGAGAACTAGAGGAAATGTAGTATACAATGATGCTTCACATCAAGGATTGGGATGTGTACTGATGCAATATAGTAAGGTGATAGCCTATGCATCGAGACAACTAAGGTCTCATAAGATAAATTATCTGGTACATGATTTAGAGCTTGTTGTAGTTGTTTTTGCTCTAAAGATATGGAGACATTATTTATATGGAGAGACATTCCAGATATACACTAATTATAACAGTTTGAGGTATCTGTTAAGTCAAAAAAATGAATATGAGACAGAGGAGATAGGTAGAGTTATTGAAAGACTATGATTGTACAATTGAGTATCATTCAGGAACAGCTAATGTGGTGGTTGATGGTTTGAGTCGAAAGTTTAATAGCAGTGTAGCTCAAATTCAGTTATCGAGGTTACCAAGCTTAATTCATTTAAGAGCTTTGAATGTGGAGTTAAATCTAGAGCATAATGAAGCATTGATAGTGACATAAAATTTGAGACCGATGTTGCATGAGTGAATTAGAAGAGTGCAGAGTAAAGATCCTAAAATGGTGAAACTAATTGAGAAAGTTAAGATGAATCCAGATTTTGAATTTGAACTGAGAGATGAGACATTGTGGTTGAAGCAGAGGCTATGTGTGCCTAATGTGGATGATCTGAGGCAGCTCATATGGACACCTATACTATGCATCCTAGTACCACCAAGATGTATAACATGCTAAAGCAACATTTCTGGTGGCCTAGAATGAAGAAGTAGGTAGCGAAGTATATTAGTAAGTGTATAACATGCCAGTAAGTTAAGGCTGAGCATTAAGCTCAAGTTGAGAAGCTACATTCGTTGCCTATTCCAGAGTAGAAATGGGAATGAATCAATGTGGACTTCATTATGGGATTGCCTAAGATTCTAAGACATAATGATGCTATATGGGTTATGGTAGACCGATTGACTAAGTTAGCCCATTTCTTACCGATGAGAGAGAATAACTTATTAGACCAGTTAACCCGAAGTTATATAAATGAGGTAGTTAGATTGTATGGGATTTTAGTGTCTATTGATTCAGACAGTGATCCCAGATTCACTTCAAGATTTTGGAAGAGTTTACAACCAACCATGGGCACAAAGTTAAACTTCAGTATTGCATTTCATCCTCAAGCTGATAGACAGAGTGAGAAGACAATCAAGACTATTGAGGATATGCTCAAAACATATGCATTGGAGTTTCAAAGAGCTTGGGATTAGTATATACCATTGATTGAATTTGCATATAACAACCACTATCATAGTAGTACCAAAATGGCACCATATGAGGCATTGTATGTCAAAAAATGTCAATCGCCTCTATATTGGGATAAAGAGGGCTTGAGAATGGTTGAAAGTCTAGAATTGATACAAGATACTATAGATAAGGTGAAACTGATCAGAAGTCGAATTAAAGCAACTCAAGATAGACAGAAGAGCTACATAGATCAGCATCGAAGCAATATGGAATAAAATGTAGGAGACAGAATGTTTCCGAGAGAGTCGCCTTGGCAAGGGGCGTTAAGGTTTGGTGAAAAGGGCAAACTGAGCCCTAGATATATTGGTCTTTAAGAGATCATTGAGAGGATAGGACCTTTGGCATACAAGTTAGCTTTACCGAGTGAAATGTCTCAATTACACAACATATTTCATATGAGTATGTTAAGAAGATATAGATCTAATCTAACAAATGTGATACTAACTCAAGAGATTGAGGTTGCTTGTAATTTAAGTATATAGAAGAGCCGATTAAGATAGTGGGTTATAAGACAAAGCAACTGAGAAACTGAGTAATTCCATTAGTGAAAGTACTTTGGAGAAGTCACTCAAATGAAGAATCAACTTGGGAAATGGAGGATCATCTGAGGAGATAATATCCCCACATGTTCAAACAATCAGGTAAGAATTTCGAGAACGACATTTCTTTTAAGAGGGGAGAATTGTAACATCCTGTTACCCATGTTAAGGATAGAATAGTGTATATGAGAAATTACTGAAAAATTAAAAACTGCATTTCATGCTTGTGCAATATATGGCTATATTTTTCATAAAGAAATCGAAATTAAATTATGTCTCTAAGAATTTCAAATTTTGTCCTGAAGTTAAGCTTTTGGATTTTGTAGTGGTTTGGGAATAATTCGTAGTATTTTAGGTATAACATGAAGTATATTGAACCAAATTGCATGAAATTAGTTTCATTAAAAACTTAAGACATAAAGGAAGAATTGTTTAGAATAATGTTTTGCCTAAATCCTTCATTTTCCTTGTCAAAATGGCCATGCAAAATTGACCTGAAGGTTTATTTTGGGAAGAGTTGGAAGAAGTTGGAATAAAAGGTAGTGCACGATGGGTTGCATGATCGGGCACAAGCACGAACATGACATAGGAGGATCAATTGGAAGTGTGTGACCGTGCACATGCACAATCGTGATAATGAAGGGATACTGATGGTTGACAGTTTCGAACATCCTTCATTCTTTTGGTCATAACTTCTTCTCCCGACCTCCAAATGACTTAAAATTTGAACTCACAAACTTCTAACACATTTTTATTTTTGTCCAAAAAAATTTATGACCATTTGAATTCATTCAGAAAAGATTATTTGATAAATTTTGAATGAAAATGATGAAGTGTGCTGGAATATTATAAATGGAGTGTTTTCACTAAACATGCATTAGTATTTTTGACATATTTTGATATGTAGTTATCCAAATTAGATTATTGGTGATTTAGATTAAACTAAGACATATTGATACAAATTTATTGCAGAAATAAAATTTTAATTCTGTCTCTAAGAATTCCAAAATCTATCTTGAATTTAAGTACAGAGTATTGTTCTAGTTTAAGTATAGTCTGAAGTGTTTTGAGTATAACTTTCAGTATACTGAATCAAATTGTATGATATTGGTATCATTAGAAACTTAAGACATAGTCTAGAAGGAATTGTGGCCTAAATACTCTATTTTCCTTATCTTAATGGTAATGAAAAGTTGACCCGAAAGTCTGTTTTGAGAAAAAGCTGAAACGATTAATTGAATGGTGAACTTAGAATAAATTTGTTTCATTAAAGTGTAAACCTAAGTTCAAATCATACATATGTGATTTTTGATATGTGAATGATTATGTGACATGAATAATGGAAAGATACCTGAGATTGTCATTAAATATGCATTGTACATATTTCATATACATAGATGTGCATAAATGAATACTTATACAATTATGCAAAATTGTGATATACGTAAATATGTTTTGCATGATATAGAGGAGGATTTACAGCTCCGTCATCCAAACATTGCTAGGACTTCAAAACAATACTTTCTGGAGTGATTTATGAGTAACCTAGAATGTCTCAGCTAATTATTTGGTTGTCTAAATTAAGTTATGAATTATTTATGATTGTGAATTGGATTGTGTTGATTCCAGACACTGAAGGTCCGATGAGAAATGTGATTGGGACTGTGATATTTGAAGTACTTCTTGAATGTGAATTTGGGCTGACTATATGTTTACTAAACATGGTTGTTGAATGTTAGACTAAGGTTCGATGATAATTGTGATTTAAATTGTGATGATTAATTGAAAATGAGTGATGCATTCCATTACATGAATGCATAATCAGATAATGAGACTTGCGGTATGAGTAGCCACTAAAAATGAGCTTTAAATTCATATTGTGATTAAGAGCTAAAGGCCCATTCTGTTTAATGAGCCCTGCATCCCCAATGGATAAGGGATAGCATCAATGAGCTCGGTATCCACATTAGACATGGGACAGTCTTAATTGAAGTAAATCACTTATTAATATATAAATTAAGTATAATATGTAAAATACACTAAAAGGGGGGTTGAATTGTGTAATCTTTAAAAAATATTAATCTTTCGATATTTCTTGAATTTCTTTACAAAATTCAGATGATCACAAAAACACTTTACTAAGGTTAATAAGTAATGCAATCGCAAGTAATATTATCTACGCGTCTAACAACAAAAGAACTAAAAGATAAGGGTTAGAGAATAGGCGTCACAATTTTATACTAGTTCACCCCAAACATTGGGCTACGTCCAGTCCTCAGAGTTTGTCTGAGATTTCACTATACTCTTCAACTTTACAAGTATTCTTTCTACACTTGCAGAGCCTCTTTGGGTCTCTCTCACAAAGTATTCTTCATCTGCTTTCTTAGCCTCTCCAGGCTCTAGCTTTTCTTTCTCTTAGAAAGATATTGTTTGAGCTTCACATTACAGATGTTGTTTGAGCTTCACATTACAGATGTATTCGCTCTCTTTCTTTTGCACTTGAATACAGAGTTTCTCTAAGTATTGTACAATTAGATTTTCTCTCTTGTAAAATGTTATTTTTTGTTTATGACTATACTTAGTATTTAGAGCCTAAATCTTCAACTGTTTTCTTGAGAAACTGCTTCTTGAATCTTCTAGAAACTGTTATTAGTTGAGTTTTGTAACTAATTCCAACTAACTGACTGACTGACGTTCTAGAATAGTTTCCATTTACATCATCTGGTACTATACCTCTTCTGGTGTCGCGCTTCTTCTGGTGTCCCACTTCTTCTAGTGTTGACTTTCTAATCTTCTGGTGTTGACTTTCTAATTTTCTGGTGTTGACTTTATATATCTTTTGGTGTTGACTTTCTATATCTTCTGGTTCTATATCTTCTAGGTTTGACCATGTATCACTTACATTTTTCTGCGCACTTAATAAACTTATCAAAATAGTTCACACATTTCTCAGATTATTATTATTTGATTGTCATCAAAATTAATAGAAGTGAAGTCTTGTTGACTTAACAAAAGTAACACTAAGAAACCACTGATCTTAAACACATCTTTCTCACTCAAAACAAACCCAAAAAAAATCAGAAATTTAGGTTAGGAAAACTTACCACTTTCTTTGAATCTTTTGGACAATTCAATAATATTTAGTCTTGATCAAGCTCTCTTCAAATCATGCTCTGAAACCCAATAAAATCAGTTGCACTCTCCTCCTTCTCTCCTTGGCTGAAACTTCACTCTTTCTTCTCTTCTTTTTCTTATTTTTTTTCACTCTCACGTGTATTCTCCATTCACTCTCACGGTTATGTTTAAAGAATAAAGCAAATGTTGCTTTTATACTCATTTAATGGATACAAATGTCACCTTCTTATTTGTCATCAATAATGACTCATCAAACATATGTCATCATCTCATTGGTCATCTCTAATGACTCATCAATCCACTAATATCATGTAAAAAGACCAAATTGCCCTTAATTAGTACAAAAAGACCAAATTACCCTTTAATGCATTTAATTGATCAATTAGTCGAATTAAATCCCGAAAACATTCCACAACCGTCGTCTTTTTAAATTGACCATAAAATACTCTAATTAGGGTCAATACTTATTGATTGGATGCTTTTAAAAAATTTTAACGGGTTTAAAATTATCAATACCTATTATTTTCTAAAAAGGGCATTTTAGTCCAATAATTTTAGATTACTTGAATTCTATTCAAACAACCTCCGTTTTGACCCATTTTAGTTCCTATGGACTTCAATCCTAATTCTGGAGCTTTTCATCATATTTTAAAATTATTCAATAACTTTTTTTATTTTCAGGAAGAATTTTTGAATTAAATCTGAAAATCACTAAATGTCATCGAAATCATCCAAATTTTATTCAAAAGTATCACTTAAATCTCCAAAGCACATTTCACAGCTTTTAAAGCTCATTCAAACTTATTTCAAAGTTTTTTGGAGTTTTCAAAAAAATTTAGAGAAATTTTTGGTTGAGTCCAGAACTGTCTCTAGTCTATCCGTGATCTTTGTTATAACCTTAATAATATATTTAAATGCTTAAATTACTCTAGTATACCATAAATAGAGCATACTTTATAAAATGCATATGCAACACAGTACATAGTACAATAATTGAACTAGGATATTAAAATTCATCACCCTCTTATGTCGTGTTGTGATGTAAAATTATAGTGTTGTCAATTGTCACTTGTCAACTTAAGCCAAGGTTGCATTTTGCTTGTGTGTGTGTGTGTGTTGTGTTTTTAACTTTTTGTGATGATTGGGAACTAGAATTTTGAATTGGATTATTAATTTGAATTCGAAGTTATTCATTTGTTATCTGAAATTTGGAATTAAATTATGAATTTAAGGTTATTTATGTCTAAAATTTAAGATTGAGATACATTGAAATTTGAATGAAAGGTTAGTCTTTATTATAAATTGAATTTTGTGATCATCAAAATGGATTAATTAATTTATGGTTAAATTATGTGATTAGTAATTATACAAATTGAATTATAGTTGTGAGTTTATATATATGATCAGATTATTTAATCAACTTATTAATAATCATACAAAATAAGTTATAGTTAAGAGTTTATGATAGAATCATATAATTATACAAAATAGGTTATAGCTGTAAGTTTATGTTTAAATTTTATAATCACACAAAATAAGTTATATTTGTATTCTTATGATTGAATTATGCGGTTACACAAATTAAATTATATATTTGAGTTTATAGTTAAATTATGTAATAACACAAGTGAGTTATAGTTATGACTTGTAAGTTTATTATTGAATTATATAACTATACAAAATATGTTATAGTTGTGAGTTTATTTTTTAATTATATAATTAAAAATAGTTTATAGTTGTGATATTATGTTTGAATTTTGTAATAAAAAAAATACGTTATGATTGTGAAAGTGCATCAAGCAATATATATATTTGTTGTTTGGGTTTAGAAAGAAACATAAGTTCTTGAGAAACTATTGTTAATATATTTCTTCATTACACAACTTTATTTTGATATAAAGTTATTAAGTTTGATATATCTCCTCATTTATTTTTATAGATAAATGGAAGGAAGTTCAAGTACTTTTGATAAGTCAGGCACTTCAGGAAGATTCAATGATCCAACTTAGGCTCCTACTGGATTAGTTCCTATAATGAAGAACCATACCATTTGTTTATATTATAACAAGAATTTGAAAAATGGAGGAATTACCATATTAAAGAAGCATTTAGCTAGGATCAAAGCTGATTTAGAGCCTTGTAAAAAAGTGAGTCGTGATGTAAAATGACAAATTAAGATATTGCTTGAAGAGTATCAACATAAGAAAGATAGAAGACAAAGATTGAATTATGAAATTAGTAGTAGAAGTTCTTTTGTTGGTGGTCAGGATGATAGTGGGGATATTGAAGGTGGTAGTATTCTTACCCAACAAAAAGGAAAATTTACACCTAATGTTAGGAAAAGAAGATGTCTAATTTTTTTGACACCACAAACAACTCCTAGAGCTCATCCTTCAATCCTTAGTACCTTAAAATCTAGAGAAACAACTCATAATATGGATATGACAATGGTTAGATGGTGGTATGATTTAGGTAAGTATTTAATGTTGCTGAGTCTTATCATTATCAGCCTATGGTAGATATTCTTGCCTCTTACGATATAGGATACAAAGCTTCTTCAACTGATGACTACATAAGGAAACTTCTAAGTAGCTCTATTTATGAAATAAAAAGTTATTTGGATGAAAAAAGAATGACTTGGGCTACTTTTGAATTTTTAATTATGTGTGACGGTAGAACAAATAGAAGATATGAATTTATTATTAATTTTTTGGTTTATTTTACAAAGGGGACAGTGTTTTTGAAGTATAATAATGCATGTGAAGCATCTGAACTTGTTAGGAATGTCGATACTCTATTTCAAGTATTTGATGAAGTTGTGATTGAAGTTGGGCTAAAAAATATTATTCAGTTTATTACTGACAATAATTTTTCTTATAAAATAGATGGAAGAAGATTGTAAAGCAGGTTTAATTCTTTTTGTTGGACTCCTTGAATTGCATATTGCATTGACCTGAAGTTGAAAAATATAGGAGATACTATATGTTTTTCTATTATTGATGAGACTGTACAAAAAGAAAAAGAGGTGATCAAGGTCATCTATAATTGTGTATATGTCCTGAATTTAATGAGAAAGAATTTCACAAATGCTAGGAATTTATGTCGTCCTTACTATTACATGATTTGTAACTAATTTTTTATCACTTGAGTGTTTTATTCTGATGAAAAAGAAGTTGAGACAAATGTTTACAAATGATAAGTTGGTTGCGTCTCAGCATGCTAGGTTTAATGCTAAATTGGAGGTTTCTAGAATTATGCTTGAAGATAATGAAATTTGATCCTAATGTCAATTTTCATTCAAATTTGTGAGCCTTTAGTTAAGGTACTTCATATGGATGATAGTGATGAGAAAATAATAATAGTTTATTTTTATAATGTCATAGAGAGGGCAAAGGAAACAATCAAGGCC
Organism: Erythroxylum pedicellare; assembly: GCA_027563575.1. Classification (NCBI taxonomy): domain Eukaryota; kingdom Viridiplantae; phylum Streptophyta; class Magnoliopsida; order Malpighiales; family Erythroxylaceae; genus Erythroxylum; species Erythroxylum pedicellare. Next base: position 12,733,405 of record JAOQMP010000005.1, read on the forward strand.
AATTTGAAAAATAGGCTTTCTTTGTACATATCTTATCTTGCAGTTATCAATAAGAGATGAGAAAGACAACTTTACTCTTTCTTCTTTGCAGCTAAGGGATTTTTGAATCCTAGTGTTTATTTTAAACCAATTTTTACAAAGAAAATTAAAGTTAATAGGAGAATGTTATTAACTATTACTATTATTATTGCCCGTTCGATGGTGCAAGATCTCTTAAATTCTCAAATGGAGATTTATAAGAATACTTTTGGTGATTTTGGGATGCCTATTGCTATTCGTCAAAGAAAGCAATTAATTCAGTTTTTTTTTCACTTTTGTTACTTGTTGAAAATTAATCATTGCTTTATTTTGTTTATAATGTTACTTTTATTGTCTTACAATTGCTTGGTGGGAACAATTCGAAAGTGGTGTTCTAGAATTGCAAAAGTTTACAATTTGAATTATAAGTTAATGTGTGAGTACAACAGAGTGTAAACGGAATAGGAGCTTATTTGAATTCTTCCATTTTAAGAAAATGAATAGATTAAAGCACAAAAGATGAATAAGTTGATTTTTTATCGATACAATTTAAAGCTTTAGAAAAGGTATGTTATTATCATTATTAAGTTGACTATAATTTCTTAATAATTTAATGTCATTTGTTTACTAAAACTCTTAATAGAATATGTATTTTTGTAGATTCATTTTATCTTGATCATTTCAATGGATGATTGAGTTTTTGATGAGCTGAGTTTGATAGATATGAGTGACTTGGAAGATAATCTTGGATATAAAATTATTGACATGTCATTGGATGCAATAGATTTGATTGATAATAATGATGAAGCTCTTTTAAATGATTAAAATTTTATACCAAATGAGAAATGAGGTTAATACTATTTTAGTAGATATTCAATTAAATGAAGTTTCGAATTTTCATTTTTCCTCTTCTTTTATATATTTTACGTATATATTAAATTCTATATATGCAATATAAATATAATTGTAAATAT
>JAOQMP010000005.1:12734470-12746855 GCA_027563575.1 Erythroxylum pedicellare
GTCATGAATATCTATTATTCTTTTTATTTGATATTTTGAATCTTTTGATGTAATTATTATTTATTATATGAAGAAATAGTAACATTTTAAGTATTTTGTATTGTTCTTAATTTTATTTTGTATAATGATTAAATAATCTTTTTTATATTAATTATGGTTATTATTTGTATGTGAAATATTTGAAAAATAATATCAATGAAAATAAATAGATTTTTGTTATTTCAAATTTCTATCATTATAATTTTTGTAGACATGGTTGGTATAAAATTATAAATTATACAATACAATATATTGATAGACTATTTTGTAATTTTAAAAAATTCAATGACTATTTTATATCTTTTAGAAATGACTCGAAACAGTACCGAATATTGACCGGTGCTAGTACGGTATTATATTATAAGTAAATCTAGTACCAATATTAATATTGATGCGGTATTTGTAACATTGATTTGTTAGAAATTTACAAATGAAATCATCCCATGTTAGAAAGAGACATATGGATAAAGTAAATTATATATAAAGATAGAGCTTATAACCCAATGCTTTAAAGTTTTGGGTTAAAATATGATATCCTAATTATATATGGGTCTATTTGTATCCAGTCTAATTTCTCTCCAGGCTGCCTCAAAATCTTTCAATGGTATCATAATCAAGTTGACGAAGTTTGACGAAGACAAGTTCGTGGATTTGAGTTAGAGTGACTCACATGACTTTGCATGAGCTATTTGTTAAGGAGGAATTAGTTTGATATAGAAAGATCCAATTGCGAAGAAGAAGAGATATTGAAAATTAGAGTTATCTCACGTTAAAAGAGACATATAAATAAAATGAGTTATGTACAAAGATAAGGCGCGTAAACCGCTCATGATTAACAGTGGAGATTATTTCACATGCGACGGTAAACAAGCGAGATCATAGAGAGAAAAGCTAGATCTTTGTTGGGCTAGTTATACTTTCTTGTATGAACTACAAGGTATTTTAATTTGCCACATGTAATGTAAACTAGAGACTATGGAGAGAAACTCGATCTTTGTTGGGCCTTAGTATTGTGAGCATCGATGCCGTTCGACGACCCACACGATCGGCTCGCTGAATCCTGATCACCAAACTTAATCTTCCACTGTCTCTCTCCCCTGTGAAATTCAACAACTGCTAAACCCTAATTTTAATTTTTCTTCCCCAAATTCACTTCCCCCAATACATATGTACATATATATCGTTCTTCGCCCCTAATCTTTAGCCCTAAATTTTACTTCTATTCTCTCCTCCACGCACCGTTTTTGTCCTTTCTCTTTTGTCGGGGTTGATCTGGCATCGAATTCAGCTGATTTTAGAGGGTTTTAGGTCCCGGTAATTTAAATTTTTGTTTCTTTGAATTGCACGAGCTCTTGAATTCTGCGTGCTATTCTGAACTAAAAAGCTTTTGGATTGAATTGCTATATTCCTCTCTGTATACTGGTTTGTTAATCTCTCTTATACATTAATATATTTACTTTCTTATTTTCATAATTGGGATCTGAAGTTCGTAATCTAGGGGCTTTATTGATTGAATCTTGGACTCCGGGAAATAGTGGTAATGCATCCTTATGTTCGTGCATAAGTTTGTGGTGATTGGTCTTTCTGGGCTGAGGAAAATCAGAACTGAAAAGATTATGGGTTTTTCCCCAAGTCCTAAAGCTAGAATGTTTGTGATTTATCATCTTCTTTTTTTAATTTATTTCTGTAGTTTATTTCATCATGCTTGAGTTAATTTTTGGTTTACTGAGTGGTGAGAAATCCTGAAGGATAGCTTACCGAGTAGACACTTATGATGTGAATTTGGTTGTCATGAAGGAAATTTATTATTATAATGGGTGGGAATGACATGGATAAAACAACCAAAGAAAAGGACCCAAAAACACCGACACCACCTGCCAGTGCTAGTACCACACAGGTATTCGTTTGTGCTTGTTGTTTCATCAATCATGGTTCTACGATTAAATTAATCTTTAATATATGTTCCCTTCCTAAAACTAAGAAAGTTTTCTTTTTGTTGTTCAGGATTCGACTCCCAGCACTGGTCCTGTGAATCCAGACTGGTCAGGATTTCAGGTTTTCTTGATGATCACCACCACTATTTCTGTTACTTAAACAAGATATCAGTGTCAAGTCTTGCAGCTGTTACATGGGTTGCTTGTTTCTTCTACAGGCATATTCTCCTATGCCTCCACATGGATTCTTGGGATCAAGTCCTCAAGCTCCTCCATATATGTGGGGGGTTCAGGTACTCTTGATTTCAACTTTTATTTTGCTTAGTGTCTTATCTGTTTGTAAACCATGCATTTAACTTCAGAATGAACTTAAAAGACTGAATATTACACTTGAGGAGACAGTAACTGGGAACTTGGAATGAGTTGTTGTAATCGGGGATAGACTGATCTCAAATGCTTTACTTATTTCAGTTGAAAGTGATGGTATCAGTTGATTAGGGCAATGCGAAGTTGAAGAAGACATGGTCTTCTTGCTTATGTGGTGTTCAAGTAGTGTGTTTCATATGCTTTACAAGCTGGAGGATTTTGAACTCTTCATTGCATTTAATTGCCTTGGCATTCGTGCCATCTTTTTTGCATGAGTTGTGCGCTTTTGGTCTGCTTCACTGCCTAACTTTATGATATTTAAGTGTTGCAGTTCTAAGTTAAACTTTTAAGTGCAGCATATTATGCCTCACTATGGCACTCCTCCACATCCATATGTTGCCATGTATCCGCATGGAGGAATTTATGCACATCCATCTATACCTCCGGTATTTTGTTTGTCACCATACTTTCACTATGATTCTCTGATTTTCCTTCCATTGTCATATATAGATTCCATAAAATTAAATCCATCTTTGCATTTTTCTGTAGGGTTCTTATCCTTTTAGTCCATTTGCAATGCCTTCTCCAAATGGTATCATGGAGGCATCTGTGAGTTCTGCTATACTAAATTTAGTTAGTACCCTTGTCTTATGTCTCTGGAGAATTGTACTTATTCTAATCATAAGTTTAATGTAGGGGAATACACCTGGCAGCATGGAAGCCGATGGCAAGCCATCAGATGCAAAGGAAAAGCTTCCCATTAAAAGATCAAAAGGAAGCTTAGGCAGTTTAAACATGATAACGGGAAAAAGTAATGACCTTGGTAAAACTGCAGGAACAGCTGCAAATGGAATTTATTCTAAAAGGTAAATTTAGGCATTAAATTGGAATTATTTATTGCTGCATATTGGTGGATGGTTTCTTACCTATGTTTGGTTCCTGAAATTTTATTTCCCTGAGGCTTGCTCTGCTTTAGTTTCATGTTCAATCCTATGGATAACAAAAGAGGGATTTTTGAAGTTGTGTCTAGGAGGCAGTTGTTGAATGAAATTGGTTTGGTCTTTCCCTCTAGTTTGTTCCTACAGTGTTCAAGCATGTGGATCCTTATTTTAATATATGATTACAGTTTATCGGAGTCTTGGAACTTGTTCTCCTTTCCTGCCACTGAACATCATTTCTCTATATCCCTGATGGTTTGAGGGAGTCAGGAGTCCTTTTTACTCTGGCTTACCTGATTTATATCACTCAATTTCTCATCATTAACTATGTAGTATATTTGACTGTAATTTTATGTATTGAGAATGCACTAAGCATTTTTTTTCCATTACCTTTTAAAAACTTCTTGATCTGATTTAATATTTTTTTACATGAAGTGGCGAGAGTGGAAGTGAAGGCACTAGTGAAGGAAGTGATGCAAATTCTCAGAATGTAAGTGGCATGTTGCTGAAGTTGCTTACTTCGCTAACTGTGATTACTTCTCTTTGCTATTTTACAATATTCCTCAATTTGAAGCCCAGTTTTCCTTTTCTTTGTGTTGTGATTGGACTTGGAGGGGGTTGTGGTGTTGCATCTGTTCTTCACATCAACCAACCATGTGGATTGTTCATGAACTTTTTTTTGCTTCACTTGTTCTGAATCAAGCAAGCACTTGTCCGATGTGCTTGGTTTTTCACTTCCTGTCACTTTGTTTTCCAGCAGAAATTTCTAGACATACGAGATCTTGGGAAACATTTACAGTGAATGTGAAAATTACATCCTTTTGCCAAGAAAGTTTCCATGCTTACCCTCAAAAGCTTCTTTAGCCAAAAAGTCCAAGACATCATTTTATTTGCTGTGAGAAACATGTTCAGAAGTCCAAGACATCATTTTATTTGCTTGTAAGAAACACTTTAAGTTTTGAACTGAGGGTTACTGCACAAGAGATTGTAAGTTTTAACCAAATGCCTTATTGTTGTGTGCTTTTTATGCTATAATTATTTGCTTGTCTTAGGTTATTGGCAATAGTTACCTGCCACAGAAAATGTTATTGCTTCAAAATCAGATCATTCATCCTATTTGATGAGGATTACAGTTAGCCTGAGGTTGGTGGGACAGAACTGTTAATCAATGCGGCAGTTTCCCTCTATGTTGATGCAGAATTGGGACTTGCTAAAAACTTAAGTATTAGTGTGTCTGTCATTTTCATCTGATTTGTCCTACAGTACAGTAGAAGATTTTAGCTGGTCTTGCTGGAATTCAGTGTGAATTTATATCTTCTCTTTCAATACCAATGCAAAAGCTTGAAGCCCCTAATTTTTAGCTTTCAGGTGTGGTTTTAGGAGCTTGTAAAACAGTGGAATTAAGAGACTTGATCGTTACCTTTACTTATGATAATTGTTTTCAAGGTGGTTAAGTTCTGTACAGTAGCATGCATCTGGAGGGGGAAAGTGTGAGAGGGCGACCTGCTGTTGGTTTGTGAAGCATGGACTGATTAGTTCTTTTCAAGATTTGAGGGGCTTTAGGGTGACCTTTATCTTGGATTTTGCTCAATAATGGCTTTGCAAAATTCTTTGGTGTACTTCATATTTGTTATATAGATATCATATACATATGTGTAGGCCTTCTGTGCTTGCACTTAATATTTTCAATCTCTGTGACTGTAGGACTCACAAATGAAGTCAGGTGGCCGGCAAGATTCTCTAGAAGGTTCAGTTAGGATGTTTTCAATTGTGCAATGAAGCCAACATATGAAGCTAATTTGCTAGAAAATAACTGTAGGATTTTCTCTCTCCGTTACAGCTGATGCGTCTCAAAATGGTGGTTCTGCTTATGGTTCTCAGAATGGAGGACAGGGAAATTCCATGATCAATCAACCAATGTCAATTGTTCCAATTTCTACTACTGGGGCTCCGGCTGGTCTACCTGGTCCAGCAACCAACTTAAACATTGGAATGGACTACTGGGGAGCTCCAACTTCATCTGCCATCCCTGCATTACATGGAAAGGTTTCTTCTGCGGTGCCAGTTGCTGGTGCAATGGTTACTCCTGGCTCACGAGATACTGTTCAACCACAACTTTGGCTACAGGTTTATGTTAATACATGCAACTTTCATTGAATCTATGGATATGCGTGTCATTTTTTACCCAACTATGATAACCAGCCATTACCAAAATTATTGTCAATTATTGAATATATTTCTTTTTTATGTTCAAGATTGTAACAAGTTTCTATTGAGAAATGACAGTGTGAAAGCAGAACTAACTGTTTTGTCCTGTATATGTTGATGAAATTTGCAAATCAATTTTCCATTTTGTTTTGTACAAGAATGATGCTCTGTTCTTGTAATCCTGCTCTGTTTTGTGGGCATTCTTCAGTGTTTAGGTGTTAAATTGATGGTAGCACCAAAAATTACCGACTAATTGTGCAAAGTTTCATTTAGGAATTTGTTTTAAAAAGGGAGAAAATGGAATTTTTATGCTTCCATAACCTCAAAATAGTATTTGGGCACTATATGAACTAGAGCTGTTTGGCATGCTGCAATTTAACTAATATATCTGTGGCTAAATATGTCTCTTTACTAGTTAAGGATAAGACTGTGTATTATTAAACCTCTCCAGACCTTCCATTTCAGCAGGATTTACACTGGGTGTTGTTGTTGTCATATCTGTGGCTAAATATGATTGCATGTCCTAATTTTGTGGATTAGGATGAAAGAGAGATCAAGAGACAGAGAAGGAAACAATCAAATAGAGAATCTGCTCGTCGGTCCAGGTTGCGCAAGCAGGTAAATGAATACTTGATGTTCATAATCTTGCCTAAAGATGTTTGTTAGTGCCTCTGCTTTAAAATCATTTGCTAATTTGTACTTTTACCAGGCTGAATGTGATGAGCTGGCCCAGCGTGCTGAAATCTTAAAAGAAGAAAATGCCAATCTAAGATCAGAAGTAAATCGAATCAAGAGCCAGTATGAGCAGCTTCTTGCGGAGAATGCTTCCCTTAAGGTAACATTCTGGCATTGGTTTTGTTCTTGAATTTAATTTATTTCTTTGCCAGCCAGCAATCATCTGCTTGATGTGCTTTATACATTCATGGGGGGACTGAATGTATTTCCAGATTTGGCTTCATATAGATTCTTTACTAGCACAGCTAGAATTTTTTTGGTTTATTGAGGAGCAATTCCTTTCCTTGGAAAACTGTACTTGGAAAATAGATGTTCAAAGTGACCTTTTAAGAATTTGTGGATTGATCATGAAGGATAAGGATTACTTACACTAAAAAGGCAGACTCTACTTTTATTGCAATGCAGTTGTGCAACTGTGTGAATATTGACCTCCTTGTTGATTCTTGCTGCCCCCCAGCAATGGGATGTTGTTTTGCGTTCTTATTTCAGTGCAATGTTAATTACGCCAAAGAATAAAGAATGCAAATTGAATGCTACGTTAATAAATAAATAAATAACCCCTGATACATGTTGATCTTCCCTTGCAGGAAAGGCTTGGAGAACTTCCTGGAAATGAAGATCTTAGGGCTAGCAGAAATGATCAAAATATAAGCAATGACAAAATACCGACTGCACAAAAAGAGGTTGTACAGGGTGGTCAGTAGGATCTAATTGCCCTGTTTCTTGCTGCTTGTGAAGACCATAACCTAACCAGTTAGCAACAGAAAAGTCTTGTCTTGAATAGCACTGTAGTTCCAAGTTTGACGAAAGCTGATCTTTATAGATCTAGGGTCTGTTCATTTCATATCATCATAATATTTGTAGCCGGTCTATGTTGTAAGGCCTGGGATGGTATGAAGAGTGAAATTTGTGACATACCCTGTTTTAAGAGGGTGTTATTCACGCTTAACTTGCAACATGAATCTGTGTTAAATACATGTGTTGATGATTGTGTTGATTAGATGTTGAAGGACACGATGGTTAAATAATATCATAATGATTAATGGTAAATTTTTTAAAAAATAAATATAATTAAAATAAAAGTTAAATGAGTTTAATATAAATATATAATTAATTCTTCTTTTTATATTTTAGTGAGATTTGACATCATTATCAAATCAAATTACTAAATAAATTAGAAGATCCCATGTCAGATGATCTAAATCCGCCCAGGTATTTGGAGTTTCAAAACTTGGGAAACTCTGAAGCCACCACATCATGGACGATTGATCGGTACTTAACAAAAGAAAATTTCAATAATGAAATGCTTCTCCCAGATAACCCAGTTCAAGGCCTTCGGGTAATGTAGTTTTTTCGTTCATTGAGAATACATGTCAGCATCCATTAGATGAGTTGAGCCTTGTAAAAGGGTATTGACAGGATCTTTGAAATGATACAAATGGCCACGTAAATTTTTCTGCTGAAATGAGAGAGATGAAAAACAGCAGCAGATCTTCCTTTACTTTTGATCTTCTCATTGTCAAAATTTGGTTAAGATCGAATTATTTTCTGTGGTTTCAGATTAGTTAGAAGAGTGGTACCAATGCAGCAGTTGAGCTAATAACGCATCGTACCTTCATCTAAGTAATGATTGATTGCTTCATTGCCATCAAAAGACTGACTTCTGTCTCAGCGGATACAAGCGTACATCAAACTATGAGAGAATGAAGAAATAAAGCAAATAAATGCTGGAACAAAATATAAACTACAATCGTAGAAAACATCTTTGGCCAATACATAATAACGTTTAGTAGTGAGAATAAAAAGATTATTATTTGTTTCACCAGGGTGCACTATAACCTTTTCCAGTTGAGTCAATCGTTTGCTAAAAAAATTTGAGAGGCTTTCCATTATTAACCAAATAACAGCCATTTATTTTTTTAAGATAAAGAGTTGCTGACTGGTGACGAAAACATCTAAAAGAATATCGTTTGAAAGATTGAATCCTGCAATGATTTCATATGTTACCAAAATGAACAATCACCCGCTGCTTGATGCTAAAATCTCGAAGAACTAGATTGCAGGTCAGTCAGATGGACCAAGCATTTTTTCAGGCACCACAAGGCTATCAAATTCTTCACTGTTTAGCACTCCAAGTTTAAGTGCAGCATCCTACAAAGTTCGTAGAAAAGAATAATTCAGCAAAGTTGCCAGATGCCGAAATAATTCTAGAGCCCTTGGAAAACCACTTCCATAATATAGCCAGTTATTGCCGGCAGTTAGAATGCTAAAATCAAGATACTGCTCTGAAAAACCGAAATAAGGAAAATATACTCGAAAGAACTCATCACCTTCAGAGTAGTTCCTTCCTTGTGGGCGGTCTTGGCAACTGCTGCAGCATTGTCGTAACCAATTTTCTGGAAAACGTGGATTAAAAAGTAAATATATGAGAAACACCCAAATCAAAAAGAATTTCAAGGTGAAATAAGAGAGCAGAAACTCACAGGGTTCAATGACGTGACAAGCATTAGCGACTGCAAGTAGAGCACCTGATAATCAGTTGAGGATCTAAAGGACAAATGTATAAACTAAAGCATTATATCTAAAGTGAAAACTGACCTCATGTAGCAATTTTGAAATTCTTTCTCTATTAGCTTGAATTCCTCTCACACAGTTTTTCTCAAAGGAGGTAGATGCATCCCCAAGTAATCTTATTGACTGCAGCAATGAGTTAAAGGAACAATAGTAGTGGACAAGCACATAAGTTCTCACTGACTGCAGAGCATACAGTAAATAATACAGGAAGATAAGATAATATGAATAGGTCAATAGAGAAATTAAATTTATTTGTCATCTTAGATTCAGGTCCCAGATATGATATTTATGATTCTGTTACTAAAAATGCATCCAAGAGGCAATGTCATTATTAGCCTCGGTTTCAAAGACAAATTAAAAGAATATGAATCTTGTGAAACCTGATTTAATTATTACTTTTATGATTGTCTTCTTTAACTGAATGTCATCACAGCATTCACAAAATTGAAACTTAAATCCCCTCTTAAAAACTCTGGAAAGTAAAATAGCCATAAAGACAGCTCTGCACAAAAAAAATCATATCAATTAGGGTTTTCTCCTAACATATAGTTTGTATCTAGTTTAGAACACTTGTATAACACCAAGCTAGACTTATTCCCTGAAACTATTTATACACAAAATATAACTCCACGGAAATATGACTTACATGGAGGAGATTACTAGCAATCATTGGTTTGAACACATTTAGCTCAAAGTGGCCATTTGATCCACCCACTGCAATGCCAACATGATTTCCCATAACCTGCAAATTGAAGAGAAATTTTAAACTGTCTTTCCTTTTTCTTGCAAGGAAGTACCATTCTGAGTTCAGAGTTCAAAATAAAGTGAGTTTTCCATAGAAAAATATAAGCAATCATGCACATATATAAACTGTTGGTGCTCGTTTAGTGATTCATTGATCCTAAAAGGAGTAAAGTCAAACACATGAAAAGTTACCTGAGCGCAAACCATTGTAAGAGCCTCACACTGGGTTGGATTAACCTTTCCCTGAAAAGGAAAAATCAGATCGCACAGCAATAATATTAGTCCTGTGACCCACAAATTTTTGGTTCATAAGCGAAAAAGACGGGATAAAAAATTTACTGGCATGATACTGCTGCCTGGTTCATTTTCAGGAAGAATGAGTTCACCAAGGCCACATCTTGGACCACTGAGCAAAAAAGAACAATGTAAACTCCAAACTCAAGTAGTAAAATACATAAAGAACATCAGAATAGAATTATTGAGCAAGTACACCTACCTTCCTAAGAAGCGTATGTCATTGGCAGTCTTCATCAAAGAAACAGCAACAGTGTTGAGTGCTCCACTGGCATGAACACAAGCATCATGTGCAGCCTGGAGAAGATGAATCATGCTAGATTTAAACTCGGAACATGAATTTACTATTGGCTGATAGAATGAAATGATCATTGATTGATTGAAATCATAGAAGCAAAAAGTAACATTTGATGACATTAATGAAATAGGAAGATAAAGAATAAAAGCAAAGGAATGGAGATGACAAAAACTAACCAAAGCCTCAAACTTGTTTTCTGCTGTAACAAATGGTAGGTTTGTTTCATCAGCCACCGCTGCAGCTATCTTTTCATCAAAACTGGATGAAATGCAAAATGTCAATAACTGTTAACGAACAGAAATATTTAGATAGGCATCAGTTAAATTACTTTTCACATAGTTTTGATGATTAAAAATTTTTTATGTATCTATTTGAAGGAACAAAATTGATTGGACAGGGAGTTTAAGAACTAGACTGTAACGCCCTCCGGGTCATTTGTGCAGGCATGTCCACGTTAATGCACAGAAAATTGCATATGCCAACGCACAAACTTAAGAACCTTCTGTACTTCAATGAAAAAGAGGAAGAATTTTTACACGTCTAAGTATGTTCTAACAAAATAATCACCTGTCAACCAGCAAGTGACATGCAAAAAAAGATGTATCTCAATATTTTCACTTTTCTTTTTGCTTCTGTTCCTAAGCAAAGAATATTTACATGCACCTTTTCCTTTCTTTCTTTGGTATAGGATCCAGGAAAAGAAAAAGGCATTCATCCTACCATATACTCAAAATTAGTGTAACAATTCTTTCATGTCAGCATAAAAAAAACTGATTCTATGGTACCAAATAAGTATAAAAAGTCTCTTAAAGTGGACATCATATAAAACAAACTTTTTCGATTATCAATTTGGTTAGGTTTTGTGGTTGGAACTTTACTCAACACATACACAAAATTAGTATTTCAAGCCTTTGGAAAATGTCAAATTACATAAGACACCAAAACCGAATCTATGTGAGTGCGGCTTTATGAAGGCCATAGATACCCTTTCTTTGTGTTCAATCCAGTTCCCACAGCAGTTCCACCTTGTGCAAGCTGCATAAGCAACAACATACATTAGAAATATGTTTCAGAAAAAGAAAGGATCAAACAAAGAAGAGCATAGTATAAAATTTGGTGTTTGTCCACCTGATAAAGCCGGGGTAGAGTCCAGATGATTCGATCAACCCCATATTTGACCTGCAAACAAGGGAAATGATTTTTGAATTAGTGAAAAGGCATAAACGGCGAGGAAAATTTTGAGAAAGCCTTATAGGAAAGATAACTAACTTGTGTGGTATACCCACTAAATTCTTGCCCCAGCGTCAAAGGTGTAGCATCTTGAGTGTGAGTACGGCCAATTTTGACAATATCCTTGAACTCAATAGACTGTATAGAGCAACAGGATTATTATCATTCCTAGCAACCAAGGCAAGAATATGCACATAAGCATAAAACTAAAGATGTAGACTAAAACAGATCCGGTAAACTTATGAACCTACAAAGACCTTGGCCAAAACACTACATGGATAAGTGAAAGATCATTGTTTTCAACAAAGAAAGAGATGCAACTACAAATTTGTCCTTCAAAAGAGATGCATAAGACTACAAACACAATTCTTGAAAAGACCAATAATGAAGATGAAAAGACGTGCCCAGTAAAGTTCAACTTGGATTAAACTATCAAATATTTCAAATTGCTACAACTATACATTAATGTGTAAATTAACTTCGGCATTTGAAAGTACCTGCACCCAATCACGAATAAAAATTTAAAGATTTATAAAAGAGAAGTTATCAGGTGCCAAATTTCATGCACATGATAACTACTAAACAATGTAGATATCTCATACAGTTGCAGATTTAGCAACAATATCGTGGCATTAAGATAATACTATAAAGAACAAAGGCATGCTACACTCAACCATACAGTGGAAATGCTAGATCCATACGCACAGAATGAAAAGAAGTCAAGATAAAATATATACAGTAGAAAGCAGCATGTATCCATTGGTACTTCAGTCAGTGAGGTTTGAACCTTAGCATGGAGTGTATTTTGCAAAATTTTCAACTTTGGTAGTAATCTCGAATTTATTTCAGCTGCAGCTGCAATGTGCATCACCTGCAAAGCAAGAGGAAAAAGGATCAAATACTTCATATAGATGGCTTCATTGGAGTTCTGCATATTATTTATTTAAGTGACGTAGTGTGGGAAGGAAAATAAAGATAAGTAGAAGAGAATAGGTTATAATTGATGTAGATTGTAGCTGGAACTT
>JAOQMP010000005.1:12781516-12800160 GCA_027563575.1 Erythroxylum pedicellare
TCCTCTTAGAAGATATGTCGGGAGTTTGTTTCCCGAGACACGTCCTGTAATTGGTTTCTTATTCCCTCTTATATATAAAAAAAAGATACTTGCTGGTATGAGGATATAGTATGTCAACAAGATTATAATCATATGTTATTTTTGCAAAAATTTAAAATTTAAAATTTAACTATTTTATTACCACTTTTTTAAAGTTCAAGATAAAAATATAAAATCAGTAAAATTTAAAATTTTTAATAATTAACCTTAAACTTAAAAAGAGATCCCATAAACCATATATACAAACCATTCTTTATCTATATATTTTAAATTTCAATAATGAGTTATTCTAATATACTTAATTCTAATTTTTGTCCTAAGCAAAACAAGCCAACATGAGTCAAGAATGAGGGACGTATTCACCTGTTATTAAAATTACTGTCCCTGTTCTTTTTATATTTAACTCTTTTTTTTTTTTCTTTCTCAATTAATAATGGATTGGATGTAAAGGAACAAGCAATTTTGAACCAGGGGATTCCGTACCGAAGAATGATCCAACGTTTTAGCCTCCCACTGAAGCAAAACGTGGGGGTCACAAAAACCAAAAGCCAGCCAAAGAGTCATCCAAACCAACTACATCCACCTGATATTTTTATTTTGGGACAAGACAAGAGACTTATAAAGTCGGCGCCCATTGTTTTAGACTCTCGGTCTCGGATTATAATGTCACTAGGACAGACTTTAAAGTCACCACCCATTGTTTTAGACTCTGGGATTATAATGTACGTAAATCTAAGTTGAAATCCAGCGGGCCGCGGATTATAATATTAATATTATTAGTGACATAATTTACTTATACAAATACAATTTTAATGTAATTATATTTAATATTATAAAATAAATTAAAACTAAGTTATGTATGAATGTTAACGTAATTGGGCTGTTGTAGGTAGTTATATTATTGGAGAAACAAATAATATTCAGTTCTTTTTAATAAATAGAAGTTGTAAAAGTGAAGGAGGTATGCATGGGTGGATGAGATCTTCTTCTACAGTGTTCTCATCCGGGGGAGTTGATACTCTACCGCCAACTCTTCCCCCACCTGTCTGCTTCTGCTGCTGCTGCTGCTTCTTGGAGGCAGCCTCTGGTTCATTCTTCTAGTGATTAATCTTTTTCTACTGTTGATAAAGATAATTTATTTTTATTAAAGACCAAAAATAAAAAAGATAAAAATTAAACTGATCTAAGCAAGATAGTTGGAGTTGGAGACGGAACAAAAATATTTGTAATTTTTATATTTTAGGGATTGAATCAACGAATTGGTATCGCAGTCGGTGTGAATTCATGGAGTTTCATGTTCTGATGAGAAATCCAGATTATTTATTTATAGTAAACACAAGTCCGTGGAAACAAATGAAAAGAAAAAGGGGAATATCTAGATTAATACCGTTGCTAAGCGACTCTATTGGACTTCGAACCAAAAATATCAGCTCGCCTCACCTCGCCTCACTTGACTGACTCTTTCAGCAGACAAAGTATGCAGCAGATAACAGGAACAAGAAGTGAGATATTGGTGGCTTTTCCTTCAACAGCGGGAGGTTTTGGATCTCCCGATTCTTTCAGGCCTCGCCACTTTCCTTCTCTCCATTTTCTCTCTCCTTACTTGTCCAAAGTATGTATCTTTCTCTTCCATTTTTGTTGTTGCGTGCATTTTTTCTCTCTCATCTGTTGTAGTTGCGTGTGCACCGTATGTATTGTGAGGAGGTAGAAGTTTCATTTGGGGGAATTGCGAAAAGGAACTTGTAGGTCCACTTAGGCTGGAATGGATTTGTTTATCATTGATTGGATACTCAGCTGCACTCTTACACTATCTTTTCTGTTCTAGAGATGCCCCTCTTTCGGCTTACGAAAGCCAGGAACTGGATTTGAGAATTGCCGGGCAAGAAATTTAACTGTGAGAGCATTAGATGGTCCAAGCAATTATTCAGCTCCTGTTTCTCCTCTTGAATTTGAATCCCACGTAGGCCAGCTTTTGGCACAAATTATGCAAACCCATCCTCATTTACTCCCTGCAGCTATTGATCAGCAGCTTGAGAATCTTCAATCTGATAGAGAATCCCAAAAAGAAGTTACTCCTTCACCTCAGGATGTCCTCTACAGGTTAGTACTTACAACTTTCATTCTTGAAAGCAATTCGCATTAGCTCTTATTGTATCTGGCATGACTCTTTATGGAAGCATGGGACTTTCTAATTTTGTTCGTATGCTTTAATTTAACAAAGAAATATTATGGGGGTAATTTTTGAATGTGTATGTTGGGTGCCATTGTTAGATATGCTGGATGACATTTTGGCTTATGCAGGACAAATTTTGGGGGATATTATGACACATATATGAGGGATAAACTTGGACATAGGTCTTACTCGAATGTACATTTGTTGTCTTGCTTTACTCTCCATGTAAATGAGCTTAAAAAATGCATTTAGGGCCAGGACTTATGAGGTTGTGGACAAGAGAAGATGGGTAAAGGTCCATTTACTTCATTGTCTCTAGTAGGTCTTCAATAATATGGAACTCAAGGTCATAAATGTGAGCTTTGTAATCCATGAAATGGTGGTGAAGCTGACAAATTTTGTGCCATTAGTGAGCCAACTTCGGAAAAAGTTTTTATCTCATCTGAACCTTTTTTTGATTGAGAAAATGTTAGGTGTAGCTTCATGGTTTTGCAAGTTAATAGTTTAACAGGGACATGGGTGATTTTTATCCATATGGAAACAATCTAAAGACTACAGTGTTTGTTCTTTAGTTTGTTGATTATTTGGAAGATCTTATATATCACAGAGTTTCATTTTTGTTTGCTACTTGATCAATTTTTGCTGAGGATGCATTATGACCTTAGAGTCTGTTGAGTACTTTCACAGAGGGTCAGTTTAATTTCTGACCTAGAATTCTTCCCATGCCGTATCAACTTTGTCCCTGTATTGACTAATGTGCTGACGTTGATGAACTTTCAGGAGAATAGCTGAAGTCAAGGAGAAGGAAAGGCAAAAGATACTTGAAGAAATCATTTACTCCTTGATTGTGCAAAAGTTTTTAGACAATGGCATCTCAATGATTCCAAAAATATCAGCAACCTCGGACCCTGCTGGACGGGTGGATTTTTGGCCAAACCAAGAGCAAAAGTTGGAATCTGTTCATTCCGCTGAAGCCTTTGAAATGATACAAAGCCACTTGGCTCTTGTGCTTGGAGATCGCTTAGTTGGCCCACTTGATACTATTGTTCAAATTAGTAAAGTCAAACTTGGAAAGTTATATGCAGCTTCTATAATGTATGGATATTTCCTCCGGAGAGTTGATGAACGTTATCAACTTGAGAGAACCATGAACACTCTTCCAAAGGGTTTCAGGGAAGGCCAGGGAAGTCAAGATCCAAATATAGTGAACCAGCTCTGGGATCCAGATTCTTTGATAAGGATTGCACCCGACGATGAAGGCAATATTGATGAGAGCTTCATGGATTCTGGAGTAGGAAAATCATATAGGCTAAGATCCTATGTGATGTATTTGGATGCCGAGACACTTCAGAGATATGCAACCATAAGATCCAAGGAAGCTATTTCCTTGATTGAAAAGCAAACACAAGCACTATTTGGGAGGCCTGACGTAAGAATTGCAGAGGACGGTTCACTGGACACAGGGAGTGATGAAATTGTCTCAGTTACTTTTTCTGGATTGACAATGCTAGTACTAGAGGCAGTAGCATTTGGATCATTTCTGTGGGATTCAGAAACTTATGTTGAATCAAAATACCATTTCTTTAGCAGCTAGAATTACCTGTTTACCATGGGACCATGTAAAGTATCATTTTCTTATGATGTATGGTGGTGCATGTTCTGGGAGTTCCCCAATATAACGAAGTTCTTCAGCTTTACAATGTCTAGGACATTCTGTTAGCTATAACTGCAATGACAACAAAGGAATCCAGATATTTGTACATTATCCTTGCCTATATGTGAAGAATGGAGTTAGTACAGGTTGTGTATTCTGTGAATTCATTTTGTAGCTGATTCAAGATGAATTCTTAATATTACTAGTGTACGTAAAGGAATTCAAGTCTTTACTGCTAAATCAATAGTTACTTGATCCTCGATCACACATGTACAAACACACAAGGATGACTTTGTTATAACAACTTTTCATAGAGAATTAGAGGATTTGGAGAGAGTGATAGAAGGAGAAAAAGGAATAATCTTGATTCTTCATATTCGTCCTTTCCAGAACTATATGGAAGAATTAAAACCTAATAACCTAATAGAAAGCTGACACGGGTTATATTGTTATAACTTAACTATTTAACCAAACTGAAATGGTGAAAAGTGAAGCCTCCATTACAATGTCATTTCTTCCTCTTCTTTTTAAATTTCCTACAATATTCTGAAATGTTGGATGTATGGATGTTTCGGGGGTAATGACAATCTATAA
Organism: Erythroxylum pedicellare; assembly: GCA_027563575.1. Taxonomy (NCBI): domain Eukaryota; kingdom Viridiplantae; phylum Streptophyta; class Magnoliopsida; order Malpighiales; family Erythroxylaceae; genus Erythroxylum; species Erythroxylum pedicellare. Next base: position 12,785,977 of record JAOQMP010000005.1, read on the forward strand.
GCGACCTTGCCCGTCCTTTTCACGATTTTGTAAGGGACATAATATAAGGGTGATAATATGTGGTTGATGCCCCTCTATAATGAGAGTTGTGTGTAGGACTGTAGTTTCCAAAAATTCTCTCTCAACCCTCTTTTTGTCAACCTTTTGCTTCATTTGGTGTTGAACCCGATTTAAGTGACCTCCAAAGCTACTTCTCTCTCCCTTAACGCTTGATCAATTGTAAGACCTTGGAATTTGTTAGTAGTCTGCCCATAGTTTAGCAGCCTAAGCTCATCCAAACCTACATTCGTAGGGATAAGGTGGAGAAGGAAACAATTGTCACATAGGCAGGTTGTTAGGAGTTAGTTATAGAAAGAGATAGTGTTGTTGATTGTAGGGTACAACATATAGATGGAACCTAGGGGAGAGAGGGATTTATTCATTTGGAGCATAGATATTATATTGGGCTGGAAACTATGTTCAAGAGTTAGCCTACTGCTGTAACTCTACTATATACATAAATAAAGCAATCTCTATAGTTCTCCCTATCAATTGGTGCTTTCATTGGGAGACCAAGTAGGTAGAGATTGTATGCAAATCAGAATAGAGGCTAGGGCATCTGCAGTACAGGCGTCTTTTAGGAAATCGGAATCATCCCTCTCTCAAGAGGAAATGGTTAAGTCACACGATACCACCTTGAAGGACCTACGAACGCCACTTAGTTCTTTGATAACTTGCGTAAAAATGCTGGCCAAATCTCAAAATATGTTACAGTCGGAGTTGAAAGATGGGTTCTAGACTTTGATGGCAAAAAAACTCGCAAAAACAGAACGTGGGTGGTGAAGGAGAAACACTATTGGCATTTACCCACCATGCATCCTCTTCTGCTGGTGGCGACAGACTCGCGCATCGCACTTCAAATTTCACTGGCAGTGATAGAGCCGCAAGTGGCCTACAGGGGGCTGAGAACCGTTGACAAGGTGACCACCTTTTCTCAGCTACTACAAAACGTGCATGGGAGGAGTATAGAAATGAAGCATGTAGGGTCGACCTCCTAAAGTTCTACGGTGATGACCTATTCACATGGGTCATGCGAGCTGAATCATATTTTATGATTCACAAGATTCCTTCTAAACTTCGTTTACTGATGGTTCAGATTTGTATGGAGGGTACTATACTGTATTGGTTCATAACTCTACGTGAGTTCGACCCATATATGACTTGGGAGTGGTTCAGGCGTTCATTGTTTGATCATTATAGGGATAAGGATGAAGGTAATTTGATAAAGCAATTGAAGTCAGTCTCCCAGCGAGGATTAGTAGACATGTATATTGATGAGTTTGAGAGGGTGGTGTCACAAATAGGTCATTTTCCCGAAGAGTGGTACATAAGTTACTTTTTGGGTAGATTACGGGAGGAAATAAGAAATAGGGTTTGAACCCATGATCCCCCAACTCGAGCTTGACTCATCTCCATCACACGGAAGGTGGAGAGGGAATTAGTTGGGGAAGCAGTAATACGATTGGGAGAATGGAAAAATAAGCCCGAAAATTTTCTTCTAAGTTATGGGTCTCGACTGGGAACTTTTAACGCCCATAGTCTGGTTTAGCTAATCAACATAGCTGGTAATGGCAGGAATGATGCGAGGGAGCTACCTAACAAGAACCGAAGCACCATGACTGAAGGTTATTGGCCAGGGGGTTCAAAATGGAGGGGAACAAGGAATTTGTCCTACAAACATCTTATGGAGAGAAGGGCCAAAGGGTTGTGCTTTAAGTATGGACAAACTTTCGGTCTAGTTCACCGATGAAAGAGTATAGATTAATTGTTTAGGATGGTAATGAAGCAGACGTTGGATTGAATAATCAAGAAGCAACAGTGGTTGAGGAGCAGCAAGAAGATTAGAGGTTAGTGTGCAATTCAGTTGAGTTCAGGGAATTAGGGAAGGATCAATCCTCACCCATGAAGTCTATGGTCTTGATAGGTAAGCTTAATGAAATGCCCATTGTCATTATGGTGGATAGTGGAACTAGGCTTTGTGTTCAGCAGGTTGGTTGAAGCTATGGGTATTACCATTACACCAACTAGAACATTTAAAGTTAGATTGGGAGATGGACATCAGTCCTTCTCACAAGGAATTTGCAAGGAGATAAAATTGGAGCTGAATGGAGAAGAGTTTAGTGTAAATGCCTTATGTCTTTGACACTGGAGGGCCCGATTTAATCTTAAGTGTTGCATGGATAGAAACATTAAGGGTGGTGAAAGTTGACTGGAAGAAGATGTATATGTCATTTGATCAAAAGGGGATAGAGATCACCTTGTAAGGAATTAACATGCAAGCTTCTTCTCCTCATGCTCTACAATAAATTTTAAAACATCAAGAATGGGAAGTAGAGGGGTTGTTGTGGTCTATGATAATCGGTGGGTCCTTATCTGAAGAGATGGGAACCTTGGATGCAGGTCAACAAGAGGAGTTGCGAGCTGTCCTATTCAAGTTTAACTCGATTTTTCAAGAAACAAGGGAACTATCACCTAGGAGGGCTCATAACCAGGCAACTAACTTGGAGGAGGGGGCAGAACCTATGAATATTCATCCATATAGACATGCCCACCATCATAAAGATAAGATTGAGAGGCAAATTCAAAATTTACTGGAGATTAGAGTTATCAGGCCTAGTATTAGCCCTTTCTCAAGTCGGGTTATCCTTGTCAAGAAGAAAGACGGGATGTGGCGGATGTGTGTCGACTACCGGACTTTAAATAAGCTCATAGTGCCCTACAAGTTCCCAATTCCAGTAGTGGATGAGTTGATGGAGGAATTACATGGAGCTAGATACTTTTCCAAGGTTGATTTAAGAGTGGGTTTTTATCAAATCAGGGTCTGGGAGAAGGACGTCTATAAAACATGATTCCGAACTCACAAAGGGTATTATGAGTACCTAGTGATGCCCTTTGGTCTCATGAATACACCGGCTACATTCCAATCCACCATGAACTCAATTTTTAAACCTCTATTACGGAAGTTCGTTTTAGTTTTCTTTGACGATATTCTGGTTTATAGTTTAGATTGGGTCAGCATTTGGAGCATTTGGATTGTGTGTTAAAATTGTTATTAGATAATCAACTGTTGGCTAATTAGAGGAAGTGCATTTTCAAACAACAATCTGTGGAGTACTTAGGCCACGTTATCTCATATGAAGGGGTATCAATGGATCCATCAAAGATCAAAAGTATTTGGAGTGGCTTATTCCCAAAAATGTAAAGGGGGTAAGAGGATTCCTTGGACTCATCGGGTACTATCGAAAATTTGTCAAAGATTACGGTAAAATTGCCAAACCTCTCACTGAACTCACAAAGAGAGATGGTTTCAGCTGGGGAACGAAGTCCCAAGAAACTTTTAAAGAATTGAAGAAGAAGATGACTTCATCTCCAGTCCTAGCTTTACCCGACTTCTTTAAGGAATTTTCCCTCGAATGTGATGCCTCGGGAAGAGGCTTGGGTGCTGTCCTAATTCAAGAGGGTTGCCCATTAGCCTATTTTAGCAAGGCTTTGGCTGAATTAACGTATTTTAAATCAGTTTATGTGAAAGAAGTGATGGCAGTAGTAATGGCCATTTAGCATTGGAAATACTTTCTAACAGGGAGGCATTTCAAGGTTTACATCGACCATAAGAGCTTGAAGCATTTATTGGACCAGCAGATTCCCTCTATAGATCAACAATGTTGGCTAGCTGAATTGTTAAGTCTGGATTTTGAAATGATCTATAAACTCGGAAAGCAAAATGAGGCTGCAGATGCTCTATCAAGGTTTGAAGATGATAAGTTATTGTTTTCAACAATTTCCGCTCTATTTTGGCTTGATATGGATGTAAGACGACGAGAGGTCAAGGAGGATACCAAGCTAAACTCACTTATGACAGCACTCCAACAAGACCCCAAATCTAAACCTGATTACCACTTAAGGGACGACCTATAATTCTACAAAAACATATTAGTCCTTTCAACCACTTTAGTATTAATTCCTCAGTTTCTGCATGAGTACCATACCTCACCTTCAGGGATGCACTCTGGTTTCCTCAAGACCTATAAGAGGTTAGCTTGCGGATTGTTTTGGCTAGGAATGAAGTCCTCCATTCAGAAGTATGTGTGTGAATGTGTCACCTGCCAGAAGAATAAATATATGGCAATGTCTCCTGTTGGACTTTTGCAACCCCTACCTATACCTCAGCTGATTTAGGATGAAGTCTCCATGCAGGAATTCCTAAATCGCTTGGTTTTGAAGTTACATTGGTGGTAGTAGATTGTTTATTAAAGTATGCCTATTTCTTACTCCTTAAGCATCCATTCACTGCTAAAACAGTGGCTGAAACATTCATCCGTGAGGTTATGAGCCTGCATGGTATTCCTAGCTCCATATTAAATGATAAAGACTTACTCTTTACTAGTAATTTCTGGAAGGATTTATTATATAAGGAACAACATTAAAGATGAGTTCCTCCTACCATTCGCAAACGGATGGACAAATGGAAGTGATTAATAGGTGTCTAGAAACCTATCTTCATTACTTCACTTCCGAACAACCTAAAAACTAGTCTTATTGGTTATCTTGGGCCGAATATTGGTATAACACTAGCTACCACGTTTCGTCTGGGAAACTCTCTTTGGAGTCGTCTATGGCTGCCTTCCACCTACCTTGCTACAGTTTTCTTAAGGGGAAACTTAAGTGGAATCAGTGGCACGAGCCTTGGTTTATAGAGATGAAACCCTATGCTAACTCAAACACAACCTATGGTGAGCACAGTCTATGATGAAGAAATCTGCCGGCATACACAGAAGGGAGGTACATTTTCAGGTAGGAGACTTGGTCTTTGTTAAACTAAGAACATATAGGCATTCCACTATTGCAAGAAGGATATGTCCTAAGCTTTCGACACGATATTATGGACCTTTCAAGATCACTGGAAAGGTGGGATAGGTTACCTATAGCTCCCTACTTCGTCTAAAGTCCACCCGGTTTTCCATGTTTCCCAGCTAAAGAAGATCGTGGGTGACCATTTTGTCCAGCATAATCTACCTTAAGACATTGTATTGGCTTGGAAACTATTTCTAAGAGTTAGCTTACTATTATAATTCTACTATATACGTAAATAAAGCAACCTCTATAGTTCTCCCTATTAGAATCCCTGCTGCAATACGACATAAACTGGAGGTGGATATCCCTATAAGACCTGGGTTGAGTTGATGGTTGTATGATTGGTGGTTTCATGCCACCATTCAACTATGAGGTTCCATGCCACTCCTTTATAAGCAACTTTCCCACAAAAGCACTTAAGATATGTCTCCAACACCTTATTGATAGCCTCTATTTGCCCGTCAAATTGAAGGTGATACTCTGTAGAATACTTCAAGCTCACCCTTTATTAGTTCCTTAGTAAATTGTTTTGAAAGTGTGCATCAATTGCAAATTTTATTCCAGATTTTTACTGTTTCGATTTTTCACATCTTTGACCAAATCAATTTGATTTTCTATTTGCTTATTCTGTTAGCAATATTAGGAGATTTTCTAGCAGTTATTTGTCAAATTTAGTTGCAAGCTTTTGTATTTAAGCTACTATTCTCTCGATGAAAATTATTCAATTCTAGCATAAAATCTCTTTGGATTCTTACTTCCTTTATTTTGATCTTAATTCTAGTTAAGTATTACATAAAAAACCAACAAAGTGGTATCAGAGCCCTTTTCTTAAGGGACTTGTGAGTGATTAAAGTGAAACCCTACATAAAAGGCCTAAACACCTTTTAGTCCATTAAATTAATGGATTCTGAAACACCATTTACAGCCCTTGCACCACCTGTGTTCAATGGTGAAAATTACTAGTTTTGGGCAGCAACAATGGAAGCTCACTTGGAGGCAAATAATCTTTAAGAAGCTGTTGAGGAAGACTATGAAGTTCTTCCATTACCTAATAACCCAACAATGGCATAGATCAGAGACCACAAGGAGAGGAAAGAAAGAAAGCCCAAGGCAAAGGCTACTTTGTTTGCGACTATTTCAACCAACAATCTTGACCAGAGTTATCGCAATGAAATCAACATTCGAAGTTTGGAATTCCCTCAAGAATGAATATGAAGGAGATGAGAGAATTAGAGGAATGCAAGTGCTCAACTTGGTCAAGGAATTTGAGATGCAACAAATGGAGGAGTCTAAGACAATTAAAGAGTATGTTGACAAACTAGTAAACATTGTCAACAAGGTAAGATTGCTTGGTTATGAGTTTTTTAATTCAAGAATTATTTAGAAAGTTTTAGTTTTTTAATTCAAGAATTATCAAAAAGTCTTAGTCACTATTCCTGAAAGATTTGAGACAACCATTTCTTTCTTGGAGAATATTAAAGACCTGTCAAAAATTAGCTTGGTGGAGTTGCTAAATGCCTTGCAAGCCCAAGAACAGAGGAGATTGATGGGGGCCTGAAGGCTCTGTAGAGGGTGCACTTCTAGCCAAATTGTAGAGCAATCATAGAGGAAAAAGGCTGGAACAAGAAAAATAGAAAGAAGAATTCAATGATATCAGAAGTTGTTGTCAACACTAAGAGCAACAATGAAAGAAAGAACTCATCTTTTCCTCCCTGTAGACAGTATGGAAAGAAAGGCCATCATCCTTTCAAATGCTAGAAAAGGCCAGGTGTCAAGTGTGCTAAATACAACAAGATAGGCATCACGAATGAATATGCAAGAGCAAATTTCAGCAAAGAATTGTGGCACAAGTTGCAAATGAAAAGGAGGAAGAAGATTAACTTTTTGTAGCAATATGTTTTACTACTAGCTCAAATGAAAAATGGTTGGTGGATAGTGGCTGCACCAATCGCATAACCTATGATCAGGGACTTTTTAGGGAGTTGGACACATCCTAGGTATCTAAAGTTAGAATTGGCAACGGCGAGCATATTAATTTCAAAGGAAAAGGAACTATAGCCATTGAGAGCTACACAGGTGCTAAAATTATTTTTGATGTTTTATTTGTACTAAAAATTGATCAAATTTTGTTGAGTGTAGGATAGCTGCTTAAGAAAGGATTTAAATTCGTCTTTGAAGATAAGCAATGTTTAACCAAGGGTGCAGACAATAAGGAAATGTTCAGAATTAAAATGAGAGGCAAAAGCTTCTCTTTAGATCCAATAGAGGAGAAGCAAGCAACCTATCCCATTACTTTAAGCAATACTGAGACTTGGCATAAAAGATTAGGTCATTTCCATCATGATGCGGTATTGACAATGCAAAGGCAACAACTGGTTTTAGGTTTGCCTCACTTAGAGTCTGATTTGCCAAATTGCAGGGCTTATTAGTTTGGTAAGTAAGCAAGATTACCTTTCTCGCAATCCTCTTGGAGAGCAACAGAGAAGCTACAACTTATCCACACAAATCTGGCTGGACCTTAAAGAAATCCTTCACTTAGTGAGAGTAAATATTATATAGTCTTTATTGATGACTTCACTAGAATGTGTTGGATTTATTTTCTCAGGTTTAAATAAGAAGTTGTTGATATTTTTTGGAAGTTTAAAAAGTGGGTTGAGAATCAAAATGGATGCATAATACAAGTTTTAAGGTTTGACAATGGCAAGGAATACACATCTAAACAATTCAATATGTTTTGTGAGGAAGCAGGAATCGAACACCAACTCACAACTCCATATACTCCTCAGCAAAATGGAGTTATTGAGAGGAAGAATTGTATAATAATGGAGATGTCCAGATGCATGCTTCATAAGAAAATTTTGCCAAAGGAGTATTGGGCAGAGGCTACAAATACTTTTGTCTTTCTACTAAACAGGCTTCCCACTAAAGCAGTAGAAGGAAAGACTCCCTATGAAGCATGGTATTGTTACAAGCCCTCCATACAAAACTTTGAAGTATTTGGTTGTCTATGCTTTGCTCATGTGTTGCAGATTAAGAGTGACAAGCTAGACAAAAAGGCTGAACCTGGTATCTTTGTGGGATATAGTACAACCCCTAAAGCTTATAGAGTTTTCTAGCCTCACACAAGGAAAATTCTAATAAGTAGGGATGTATATTTTGTGGAGAATGAACAATGGTGCTGGAACAATGCAGGAAACAAGTAAATTGTTGATTCTCTACTAATCAATATGAGTTAGTGAATCACACTCCTGTAAGAGGAACCAAATTGCTCTATGAAATCTATCAAAGATGTAATGTTGTTGTTTTGGAGCTTGCTAGTTATTAGGAAGCAGAAAAAGACCCCAAGTGGAGGATTGCAATGCAAGAGGAGCTCAACATGATTAAAAAAAATCATACTTAGGAGCTTGTTGATAGACCTAAAGGAAAAAAGGCAATTGGAGTGAAGTGGGTTTACAGAACAAAGCAAAATGTTGATGGTTCAGTCAACAAGTACAAAGCAAGGTTAGTGGTAAAAGGTTATGCTCATATTTTTGGTATAGATTTTTCTAACACTTTTGCTCTAGTGGCAAGACTAGACACAATCAAGTTACTCCTAGCAGTAGTAGCACAAAAAGGATGAAAAATTTACCAACTTGATGTGAAATCAACTTTTTTGAATGGATTTCTAGATGAAGAAATCTATATTGAATGACTAGAAGGCTTTGCTTTAAAAGAGCAAGAGGACTAGGTTTATCTACTAAAGAAGTCATTGTATGGTTTAAAATAGATTCCAAGAGCTTGGTATAGCAGGATTGATGAGCATTTGCTGAAATTAGACTTTGTCAAAAGCCAAAGTGAATCAACTTTGTATGTCAAAGGTGATAAAGCTAATTTTGTGGTGGTCTCCTTATATGTTGATGATCTTCTAGTTATAGGAAATAATCTTAGACTTATCCAGCAATTCAAGGCAGACATGATGCACGTGTTTGAAATGACTGATTTAGGAGAAATGACGTATTTATGTGGAATAAAGATTAAGCAAAGAGGAAATGAGATTTTCATCAACGAGAAGAAGTATACAAAGGAGATAATGAAGAAATTTAACATGGAAGAATACAAAAGCATGAGTACTCCAATGTGCCAAAAGGAGAAGTTGTACAGGGAAGATGGGGTTGAACAAGTAGACGAAACTCTTTGTAGAAGTTTCTTGGTTGCTTAATGTTTCTCACCACAACAAGACCAGATATCTTACATACTATGAGTGTGTTATCAAGGTTTATGAATTGTGCAAGTGAAGTTCATCTTAAGGCAACCAAAAGAGTTATGAGGTCTATACATGGGACCTTAAATTATGGTGTAAAGTTTAATGTTGATCAAAATTTCAAGTTGCTGGGTTACTTTGACAGTGATTGGGCAGGTTCCTCTGATGACATGAAAAGTACCACATGCTATTATTTTAGTTTTGGAACAAAAATCTTTTCTTGGTGTTTAAAAAAACAAGATATTGTTGCAAAATCAACTATTGAAGTTGAGTTTATTGCAATGATAACATCTATTAATCAAGCTTCATAGCTAAGAAAAAATTGTTTGATTTGCATTTGGAGCAAGGACAGAGCACTAAAGTGATGGTTAACAATCAAGCAGCCATAACTATCTCCAATAACCCTTTTTCATGGAAAATCAAAGCATTTTAATTTTAAGTTGTTTTTTCCTTAGAGATGTGCAAAAAGATGGGGCTGTGCTTTTGAAGTATTGCAGGACTGAAGATCAACTTGCTGATATTTTTACTAAACCTCTTTTAAGAAGCAAATTTTAGTCTCTAAGGGAAAAGTTTGGAATCTGCAGCTTCTGATGCAAGGAGGAGTATTTGGATGTGTGCATCACTTATAGATTTTGTTCTAGATTTTTACTGTTTCATTTTTTCACATCTTTGACCAAATTAGTTTGATTTTCTGTTTGCTTATTTTATTAGCAATATCAAATTAGGAGATTTTCTAGCAATTGTTTCTCAAATTCATTTGCAAGCTTTTATATTTAAGCTATTGCTCTCTCAATGAAAATTATTCAATTCCAGTATAAAATCTCTTCCAGTTCAATTAGGATATGAATGACTTAAAAGTACCTTCTTATAATTAAGACCATCTTAGGACACCTTACTGGAAAAAAAACATATTCTTTTGATAATAACTACTCCGAATGCAATCCACTCCTTACAACTAAGCCAAAATAGGTTCTTAATACACCCACAAATTCGGAAAAAACCGAAAAACAAAATATAAACAAAGACTTCTTCAAGGTGGACAACCTGCAACTCTGGAAGACACGCAGAAACTGCAGATTTGACTACAAGCTTCTTTTTACCACTTAGAGAGTGAAGTTTAATAAGATCAAACACTTGCCCATTTCTAATCTGCTTTTCTGCGTTGAAGAGCAATTCAAGAAAAATCACCCTCATGGCTCGGGAGATTGAAAGGTATATAATGGAGAAGTTCAGCAGGCAACTTCATTCAAAAGAAGATATTCCTTTGGTTAAAGAATTCAGGAAACTTCAAACCATACTTAAACAGGATATGGGATCGTCCTCTCTTGATGACAGACAACCGCTGAGAGATAATCTCTTCAAAGTCAACGACTGTTTAAATGAATGTCTAGCATTATCAGGTAAGCATGCTCTGTTTTCTGCTACACTTCGTGATATCCAAGAAACTTTGAGAAACATGCTTAGATCTTACAATGGAGGACCCAATGGAACTTCTAATGGGAACGTTACTTCACACCCGAAAGCCCCACCCAACCCATCAGACATGAAAGGCATTCCTCCTTGGAAGTCTCGGCTGTTAGATCCAGATAACCCTGGCGACGGTGACAAAGTACAATACCTTGAGGAATTGTTGATTGGACAAGGAACTGAAGAAAAGTTCAAGGCTATTGGAATCACAGGAGCTGTTGGTAGTGAAAATACCAAGCTTTGTCGGAGTTTGCTAAACAGGCCAAAAGTGAAGGATCATTTCCTTCCCAGAATTGGATGCTATATACCAAGTTCTGACAAAGATTCTATCTTATTTACCAAAAAAAAAGATTCTATCTTGAGAGGATTGTTGGATGCTCTTGGTGTAAAGAAAGAGATGGTGGAAGCTATCTATGGAAAACATGGTACTGCTGGCCTATGTTGTGCACTTAATGTAAGATTGGTGGGGAAGAGATATCTGATTGTGCTTGACGATGCTCGGGACGCGAATGAGTGGTTTCATGAGTTGAGTTCTTCATTGCCTAAGAAGGGTAAGTATGAGGACCGCCTCGCCTACGGGTTGCCGAAAGGACATGGAGGAGCAGTAATTGTCACGAGCAGGGATGAGAAAGTAGCGGAGAGCATGGTTGGTGAGGGAAACGTACACGTGATCGGATCAAACAGCTTTGGGATGAAAGCTGCTGATTAGTGTTCATAGAACAAATTCAAGAAGGGCAAAAGGCTGTTGGGGGAAGCGGAATTGAAGAGGATGATTGTATGGAAATGTGGTGGACAATGGATTGATCCAGGTTTAGTTGACTAGTGGCTTTTCTTGCCTTTGGTGTTGGCCTCCCAAGTGTGATAGTTTTCTTGCTTCAGGTCTTGTGCTTTGCATGAAAGAGGAGGCTTAAGTCTCTGCTTGTTTATGTTTGCATTTGAGTTGGATAGTTGGGTGTTTACTTGTTTGTTTAACTTTCTATCTTAATTTATCTCATTCAATTCATAGATTCAAGGCTATAAGCTGTAAACATGGTCTCACTGCCAACGTTCTGCTTGCTGAATGGTAACTTAGAGAGGATTGGAAGATTGAATCAGGTAAGAATGTATCTGCAGACTGCTAACTGTTTATCAGCTCAGGATGGTATTGGTACTTAAAATTGCAGAATTTCCTTTCCATTTAGTTAAGACATAACTTAGCTTTAGTCTCAGAGTCTTCCTTCCCTATGAATTGCTGTATGTGACATTACTATCCTAGCCTTTTGTTACGGGATTACTCTTTCATGTTATCCGAAAAGTAACCAGAATAACAAGGGAAAGTAGTTTCTTTCACAACTTGATCTTCTCCTTCACTCGTGTGTAAAGAAGTATAAATTATGTTTGCTTAACGAAAATGAAACATCATCAAGCAAGAGAGTACTGTATCCTTCTGGCATTGCAAGTTTGACGACTTGGAATGAACAAGCAAATATATAATGAGTTAATTGAAGGGTTTAAAGAGAGACAGAAATGGATATTTTGAGATGGATTCTGAAGGACTTCTCCAAGTGCACTGCAATTCCAAGCAACTAGTTAAGATGGAAGAGTTTGCTGTGCACGAACGCTGGTAATGCCTTCTCTCCATCCTCTTTGACGGGCCCTACTCTCCCACATTGCACTAAGCTTCCTTTGGGCTTCTAAAGCTCCTGCAGCTCTTTCCCTTGCCTCCTCGCAGGTCTCCATTCCTGCATTGCACTTGTCTGCCTCCTTTTGAAACTGGGATGCCATTTTCTTAGCCTCCAATAGCGCCACATCTGCCCGCCTCTGGCTCTTCAGGGCTTCTGCTTCTTTTAGCTTCACTTCTTCTGATAGCAGATGTGTAAAACTCTTCTCTATCTCCTCGCTTAACTCAGGTTCGTGTTTCATACAGTCTTGAGTAGCAAGAGATGAATGAATGAAAAAAAACAACTGGTAAAGTATAGAAAAAGATTTAGCAGAAGGAGGTTCTGCTTGTCAGTCATTACCAACCACAAGTTATTAACTAAGGCCATGTTCCATGATACTATGGATGGATTGCAAGGCATGAAGTGGTTTAACTTTAATACTAATAAAAAGGGAAACCGAACAAGGTACATCACAGAAACTAACCTAGAAAGGAGGCGTTGCTCAATTCTGCAAGAGAACATAGATAGACAACATGTCAGCTTTAGTGACAACTAGGCATGGAAACTTCAATACAATGTCGCAGACAAACGCTACGGTATCCTCCGGAGAATTAGACAGACTAGCATCATAATCTAAATCTTTTAAGCAGACTCAGATTCATCTACAGATGAATTAGTACGGCAATGTACTTGAAGAATCGATTGAAAAATTCTGTCCTAACTGCCACTACCAAATCCTCTACAAACCTAAAGACTGATACCCCCGTTGTCACTATATAAGTAATGACCATCCAAATAAAATAAATTGAAACAAAGAACCGCATTGGTCCGAGAACCCTTAAAACTACAACTCCTGGAAAGAGTATACATTCTCTGGATTAAACTCAAACCAGTGATCTTGATTCTAAACACATATTCAGATATGCATGCTTGAGCATGCGATAACTTTCAAAGTAAATAAAACATACCGTTTTCCATAGAAATAAGGGGGTCTGAAGAACAGTCACAGAAACAAGGAGGACAATAAGAAGAAGAGGAAGGAGAAGAAGAAGAGGAGCGAAGGGCGGCCGTAAGAAAATCAGAGATATGCCAGTAGAGAGGTGGGCCAACAATGTATCCAACAATGCACAAACCCATCGTTCCCATCACACTCATCGCTCCCTGTACTGCTTTTTGTTGTCCCCTACGACTCATTATTTCTCAGCTTCTGAGTTGAATGGTTTCTTCAGTTTTTGCAGTGAAGGAAAACGATAGAAAACTAACAAAAAAAATTGTGCAAGGTGTGGAATGCCAAGAGAGATACGGGATACCTGAGATTGCACGATTTGAAAGTCTCGTATAATGTTCCCCTGGAAACGGTAGTTTTGCAGAAATATACGTTCTTGATGGCACATAAGGAGCAGTGGTTAGCCATAGCCATTTCGCCATTTCTCACGTGCATGTAAGGTAATGTACAAGTATTTGAACAATTCAGGGAACCAAAATTTTGTTATATATATAAATATATAAAATTATATATAAAATAAAATAATAATAATTATAATAATTATTATTATTATATGTATATAATAATTATTAATTGTTATATAATGATATTTAGGTATTAGTCACAACATCGTAGAGTTAACTCTGGTGCATATATTTTTTGTAATTTTAATTAAATAAAAAAATATAATAAATTATATACACACGTACACACGCGCGCGCGCACACACATAATCCTCATATTATATACTTATATTATTAGTCACGCCTGTCACTATTAATACTTATATAGCCGTGACAATATTATATATATATGTATATTCATCTTTTTTTATTCGTTGATATTTCTTCTCTTTTCTCTCAAGTCATATACTCATATTAGTAGTCATGCTTCTAACTATTAATTGTCTCAGGCATGACTCCGATACTTACATATATATATACAAGTCATGATTGCGACTT
>JAOQMP010000005.1:12806085-12826181 GCA_027563575.1 Erythroxylum pedicellare
TACTACTGTTGACCTGAACCATGAGAAAATCACAGCCTATGCCGGCCATACCATGGTTAGCCCCTGCTTAAAAGTATATATATATATATATATAATAGTTCATTATCTGGGGCTGTGTTGTCACCTTACTACTGTTGACCTGAACCATGAGAAAATCACAGCCTATGCCGGCCATACCATGGTTAGCCCCTGCTTAAAAGTATTGCAGGCCTCTTGCCCATCATAATACCCAAATCTTCTAGGTGATCGATTAGGATCGTCGAGCGATTAATAACCAAACAAAACACATCATGATATTGATGAGACAATTTCCAAAATAAATAAATAAATAGAAGCAACTACCACCAAACAATTATAATCTGCAATCGGTGGTAATCAGGTAAAATTCAACATTTCAAAGGCCATTTTCGTCCCACACGCACGTTTCCTACACGACAAAAAGAGCCCGTTGGAGGCTGAGACTTTCTCTTCTCCGTGGCTCCTCCTCTCTCTCTCTTGTTTTTCATTTTAACAATTGCTTGTCTCTGTGATTGTGTGTGTATGTATGTATAAAGAGAAGAACCTGGAGAGTTAAAGCAAAAACTCATATTGAGGAAAGACAAACGTTATGAAGAAGAAAGAGAAGATTAAGATAAAAAACATGGATTGTAATTTTATATGTTCATCAGTACTCAGAAGACCATTTCTCACTTTCTTCCTTATTTTCTTTTGCTTCCTTTGCACTGCCAACGCAGCTTTTAACCTCTCCACCATTTCCTTCGACGAAGGCTACACACCTCTCTTCGGCGATGGCAATCTCGTTCGTTCTCCTAATGCCAGAAGCGTACGCATTCTCCTCGATCGCTTCACAGGTACATATCACACATACATAGTTTTACGTAATACTGTTGTATATTCTTCTGTTCGTCTGTTCATCCTTCTCTTGCGTACGATTGCTAAAACAATCCATCTTTTTCAAAATTCGTGATCAGGGTCTGGCTTTATTTCGTCAAAAATGCACAAATATGGATTCTTTAGCGCCAACATCAAGCTTCCGGGTGATTACACGGCTGGTGTTTGTGTTGCCTTCTATGTAAGTGATCACACGATTTCTTATGATCCTCTGTTGGGAACAATATCTTTTGGCTTTGTTAAACAGTAAAAATTCAATCAAAGTCAGTCAAAACCCGGGTTTTTTGATTGATGTTTCGGTGTCTCATGGCTTCCACTTATTTGTATTTTCCAACCCATGCTTCTTTTGGTTTGTTTCAACTTTCAAGGATATAGGGACGTATGGTTGCTTCTTTTCAGAGAAACTTCCCTTGCAAACTCCATCAATTGGGGGTTAATTTGTGGCAAATAATGATGGTGCAAACATATAGATAAATTAATCCGCGTCCATAATTAATAATAATGAGGGTGTAATAATTACGAATCATGATACTAGTCGAAATTGTCAATCGCAGACATCAAACGGTGACGTGTTCGAGAAGACCCATGACGAGTTGGACTTTGAGTTCCTAGGGAACGTGGAAGGGAAGCCATGGAGGTTCCAGACGAACTTGTACGGTAATGGAAGCACATTCAGGGGCAGAGAAGAAAGATATAGGTTATGGTTCGATCCCACGAAGGAGTTCCATAGGTATAGCATCCTATGGACGCCGAAGAATATCATGTGAGTTGTCTACAACTTTGGCTTTCAACTAACACTCCATATATTTATTGTTCTCTCACCTTTTCGGAAAAGTTTATGGTATGGCCTAAATGTTAGTTCCTGAACATGATATGTCATGTTTTTCCGCGTATATCCCATTTTGACGCGTTGTGATTTGTGTGTGGTTTCGTGTTTTTGACCTCAAAAACAAAAAGTAGAAAACAAAAACCAGATAAAGAGAAAGTGGGGGGTTTTTGGTGATTGCGTGTGTGGAATGGAATGTGTTGGCGGCCAAGCGTCAAATATTCAAAAGATAAAAAGGATTAGGTTGGCCTCTAATCTTATGGATAGATTAGCCTCAAAAGGCGACTAGTGTTATTCACGAGTATTCTATGTTCATATTATGGATGAACGCTTCGTAGGAAAGTATGGGTTGTTTCTCTTGCTTTTTCTGGTGAACTTATCCCTTACTTTTTATTAAAGATAAGTGTTGATTGGATCCATATAATTAATACCCCTTTACTTCTAACATTGCATATACATTGTCCTTCAACACAATGAAGTATATGTAAGAAAAAGGTGTTTGAATTAGTATTTCTAAGTTATCCCATTTATCTATTTCTCTTGGAATTGCTTTAGTATCGGTTAGTTGTGAATTTGTGGTGGTGATGTGAAGAGAAGTAAGAATTTCTTTCCCTGATTTGTATCCTGACTAAAATTTCCAAAAAAAAAAAAAAAGAGAGAGAAACGGAACTGAAATTTGAGCAGAAATCTCTAAACGACTAGTGTATATGTTAGGTCACCCACTCGTTTTGAAACAACTTATAATAAGCAAAATTATTAATGTAATAGTCTTGCCAAGGACACGAACTAACAAGAATTGTCAGTTCAATGTTTACGCAAGTACGTAGACAGTAGTGTAGAGCTGCCAATATTTTCATGTCCATTTCTAACACTTGACGTGGAACTTCTTACTGCAAACTTTCAGATTCTTTATCGATGAGGTTCCGATCAGAGAGGTGGTGCGGACAGAGGCAATGAGTGGCGATTACCCATCAAAGCCAATGTCGCTTTATGCCACCATATGGGATGCCTCAAATTGGGCAACGTCAGGTGGAAGATACAAGGTTAACTACAAGTATTCACCATTCGTGGCCGAGTTCAAGGACTTGGTCTTGGAGGGTTGCCCGGTCGACCCCATAGAACAAATTTCGGCTGCTGACAGCTGTAGCGAGATCGACACTCGTCTTGCCACTGCCGACTACGCCGTGATCACCCGGAAGCAACGTTTGGCAATGCGTAGGTTCAGACAACGTTTCATGTATTACTCTTATTGTTATGATACATTAAGGTACCCCGTGGCACTACCGGAATGTGTTATCGACCCTTATGAGAAGGAGCGGTTCAAGGACACGGGACGATTGAAATTCGGCGGCAGCCACCAAGGCAACAAACGCCGGTCCAGACGACGGGGACGACCGCATAATGTTGCGGACTCGGGGGACCAGGATATGTGATTATAGATATTTGTTGATTGAAAATATCTCGCCAGTTCTTTTCTTATTGATAAATTTATTTTCTTTGAAATGGTGGTTTCTATGTATATAGAAGGAATCAAATAAATGCAACTTGGTTCGTGGGTATGTGGTTACATATCTGCTGGCTTGGACCATGATCATGCGGAGATAGCTGCAGAGCACATTAGAGTCCAGTTGGTTTCACGTGTAAGTTCTTATCTTGGAATACAATAATTAATTAACGTTTGGAATCGATGTTTTAATGTAACGTAAATATTAGATAAATCTGAGTCTTTGTGGGAGCATCTAACATGTTTGAGACATCAAATTTTGTAAGAGACAAAGGAGGCCTGTTACTTTATTAGACAGACAAACGAGCTCTAGGTTTAATTATTGGGTTGGCCAATGACCACTTCTTAAGCTAACCAGACATGAAGATTGGTTTTTGGTAATATAAATTAGTATATAAAGAAATATGTAGTTGTGACCCAAGAAGATTGCCTTGGTGGGGAAGTTGGGGCCTGAGGTGGCGATATTGCTGGGGTCGGCGATAGATTAATGATGGCGCTTGCTGGCGCTCCCACTAGTAGTGGCCTTAGTACTAGGAATTGTGCGTCCCGAATTTGTAACAAATAATTCGAAATCGTTAGTTAGAACAAGAAATAATGTAATGTCAAGGTAGCCTTCCTAAATTAGTTACTATTCATACTAATCATGGGAATAAGGGAAAGCACCTTTTCTTTACGCTTATCTTTTAAAGTTTAATGCTCCTGGAAGATGAGGGCACTAACAAATGTGTAACCTACGCTTCAATGGTTTATGAAAACAAAAGTAGAGGTAATTAACTTTAGGTTCATTAATCTTCAATTAATTAATAAAGAAAGTCACCCATCATTTAAATTTTGATTCATGACCATTTGGAAAATAATATTATATATTTGGAAAAGTTAACAATCTTATGAGTCTAAAACTGTGCCATACAACCACAGATTAAGAAAATGCAACTTCAAATCTTAAAGGTATAGGCAGTACCCTTTTCCTGGTTTGTGAGACGGAATCTTATGAGTGGAGTGCAAATTTGGATAAGTAAATCACTACGTAACCAGAAAAACAAATTATGAGAGATATAAAAGATGTTCTTAATTATGTTTTACTGCTAAGTAGTTGAATGGGAATAAATGGACTCGTTTTGAATTACTGACACAGGTAAATAGTTTTTAACTTGCCCACACACTTAAAAAAACCCTTTTTTCCTTACTACTGTAATTTGCGGTATTACAAACTTCTCAGCTTCCCCAACCCTACTTTTGTTGGAGACAAGGATCACATCCAATTTATAGATGTGGAAAGAATGAATGTAATACATACAGTGCACACTATCCTGCCACAGCCTCTTGTATCTATAATTTATGGCAGCTGGAATGACCCTCCAATTTGATTACTTGCTGTCGGATGATCAACAGCTACCCAGAGTAGAGATATACATATTGAAATAAGACCTGACCAAACGAATACGATGGTGGGTGTCTTCCCTCGTCTTCCCATGAGCCCTTTCGCGAAAGGGTAGAGATGAACCAAGACCCAAAGGCTGAAGACCACACCTCCAAGCAGGCTACTCCATTGAGGTATTGGAAGATAAATGTTTCGAAAAACTCCTACAGTAATGCCCACCAAGTTAACCATTATGATTGTGCAAGGCGGTATCATCAGGGATGTCCATTTCACAATATACACATCTGCAATCATCAACATCATCACCTGATTCAGAGTGAAAAGAAAAAATAACCTCAATTCAATACCTATACCTACCTGCAAACACCTTCAACAGCCCCTGGAGCACTGCACCAAGATGTGCACTTGTGCCACCTATTAACCAGAATTGTTCGTTCCTCCACCACTCTTCAAGCGCCACGCCCGACCACTTGATCTCAAGCACGGCTAGAAGACAAAGAGTGATCGTGATTCCCAATAGGTATACAAGGAAAGTAACATTGAGATACTCAACAATAAACTGGTCAGTGAAGAGGCAAATTGCAGGAAGGAAGCAATAAACAATCAGGAAAATAGAAGTGAAAGGGTATATTCCAATATTCAGGTACGCAACCCTCTGCACAAACTTCAATCTGGGGCCAGCTAGAAGGGCATTGTTGCGAGAAAAGAAAATCTCAACAGACCCAGTAGCCCATCGGAGATCCTCATGAAGTCGATGGGTTAGATTAATTGGAGCAGTGCCACGAAAGGCATCCTTCTTGGTCGCACAATAAACAGATCTCCATCCACGTTCATGCATCCTGTAACCAGTGACCACATCTCCATTCACAGCACCATATATCCACCCAACATTTTGCCCCCATTCAGTCTTGTCTTCAAACCAGCATGATATAACATTCACAGCCTCTGCTATCGAGGAAGGATCCAGAGGTTCCCTAGGAACAGTAAGAGCCCCGGGTGGCCGCCCTTTTTTCGTATAAGGGTGACTGGCAAGAGGCAGGCCTTGCACTGCTGCCACCCTTATAGAATCAATAAATGCTCCTGAATTTCCAAACTTCTTGGGCACAAGAGCTTTAGTCATTTGCTCATCGTCGGTGTCTTCTTCCATCTCTCGAGACTGGTTATGATCTGGCGCAGAAGCAATGGCAGACTTCCTGTGACGGCCAAAGCACCAGGAGCAGCAACTTTTTTGTTCTTCCGGTCGAGGAGGGTCAAAGCCATAAATTGCTTTCCGACGAAAGAGACATCCTGTTCCAACGTACATCGGACCTTGAAGCCCATCGAGAGCTCTCATGTTGACATCAAAAAATACAGTATTGTGGTAGGCATAGCGATCTCCTTCAAACCTCTGAGGAAACTGGACATAACAAATTCCTTCCCCATTGTTATCCATCATGAAGCACATCCCTTCCCTCAATGCCTCCGAATTGAAGACGTAGTGATCACAGTCAAGGTTGAGAATGAAGGGGCCATTGGACATAACAGCTGAGGCTCGAACCAGAGCATTCATTGCACCTGCTTTCTTGTTGTGATCATAGCCAGGTCTTTTCTCCCGTGAAACGTACACCAACATGGGAAGACGAATGTCAACTTCACTTAGATTTATGGAATTGCTATTCGATCTGCCTGTAATGGGTTCATCACTTGGAGGCTGTAACATTACCTGCAGTTCAAAATTTCATCTCATCATTCAACATATTCAAGCTTTCTACATAATAAAATATACACCTATGATAGCTAGGTAATATCATGTAATTCCAATCATACCATACCCAGAAATCTTAACCCAAGGTAACAACTCTAGAACTTCACCACCATCATAGAATTTCGTTTCTATCACTTGAACTAATATCCTACCTGAATAATACTGGCATGGTCCCCCCTGCTGTGTTCGGGGCCTGAACCTGTCCAAGTTCCAGGCCAGTGGGTTCCATCAGCCATCCACGTAGCCTTTTGAATCTTTGGTCTTTCCACTGGCTCATCATCACCACTCTCTTTCCAACGTTTAATAGCTTTAATCTCCTCCTGAGTATTATATGCATCAGAGCGTCGACGAATTGAGTCAGGAAGACCATTGATACGAACCTTGAACTCATCATATTCACGTTTTACCCGCCTTCGATCTCTAACGAAATCCGGGAGTATCTTGTTCTTGAAAGGATCTTTCTTAAGATTGAAATAAGACTCTGGGTTTCTGGGCTCAATGTCATGTTTTCTACAAAATGGGACCCACAAATTGGCAAAACTAGCTGCCTCTGCCATGGCCTCAAAGGTTAGGAGAGCACCACCATCATCTGAGATATAACATGAGAATTTCTCGACTGGGTAGTCAGCTGCAAGAATAGACAAGATAGTGTTTGCAGTGACAAGAGGTGGCTCTTTCTCAGGATCAACTGTAGAAACAAAGATATCTATTCCTGGAAGATCAGATTTTCCTGTAGGATTTCTTGGACTAGGAGTTTCAAACTTCTCCTTTAAAGCAGAAAGATCAACAGCTCGGGTAACAGGACATAGCTTAGGAATCTGGTCAAGTAGCCATGAGAAGGCAAACCACAATTCACACAATACAGAAATGCTCCATAACCACAGTGAATCTTCATTCGGGTGCCTCAGTCGCCAAGCCAGGAAAAATCCAAGAAACAACATCCGGACAAATGCCAGTATCCTGAAACAACCAGAAATTGATGCAACTACTGCAAGAAAGATTTTATTATACACAATTGAATTTGAAATTACCTATATGGATTGATGATTACAGGGGATATATTCAGTGTGCTAGTTAGCGGATTCCATTGTTTTTCAAGAAGTTGTTTTGCATCACTAGCACTCCAGTCATCATTTCCATCAAAACTTTCCCCAAGCCCCACCGCATTACCATACCCATAATCCCTCTTTTCTTCAAGGGAGATCCCAGAGTAATCGAAATCATTCATTGCATTACTCATTTGAATTATAGACAACCTCCCATCCAACTCGGACAAATCACGCTTCCTATAAAGCTGCTGACAACCTGGGCACATCCCATCACCACTTACTATGATATCCCTGTAGCAATTCCCACAAATCTTGTATCCACAGTCGCAAGGTACCAGCCCCACGTTCCTGTCGTCAGACATACCCTTAGCATTACATTCATGTCTCGAACACAATGACTGGTTAGCGCCAGCACCAACACGGTGCCTCAGATCGGACTCTGCCATTTTTTCTTTCACATCGGCACTCATGGTACCGTTATTACCGCTCGAATACAGAGGGTTCGACATATAAGTTCTTCCACCT
Organism: Erythroxylum pedicellare; assembly: GCA_027563575.1. NCBI lineage: Eukaryota > Viridiplantae > Streptophyta > Magnoliopsida > Malpighiales > Erythroxylaceae > Erythroxylum > Erythroxylum pedicellare. The sequence continues at coordinate 12,814,006 of JAOQMP010000005.1, forward strand.
GCTTCGGAGGTTGATTCAATTGACATTTCCCGAGGTTGGTGATCAGGTGTTGGCGGTATGTGGACTGTGTATGTAGCAAATTCTGCACTACTCATATCACTTTCCATGTCACCCATAGAGTTGCTGTGAATTGACGGTGACCTTCTTGTACTATACGAATTATTAGCCATATTGTCTGGCCTGCTCTCTTAGCAGAAAACAATGAACAGAACCTGAACAAATATCGTTAACAAATAAACTCAAAAACAGAGTACATGAGTTTATTGATATGTGCAGATGAATAGAATAGAGAGCTCATAACAATCAAATTCTAGCTTCAAGCTATGTATTTTTTCTGACGGAAAAAATACAACTTCTTAACGTAGACAACATGGCATTCTCTGAAGCTAAAAGTGTGAGTTCCAGTCACACGGTTGATGGCAATGAAAAGAAAACAGAAATAAAAAGTCTGCAGCTTTAACAAATACCCCTCTCGAAACGAACATAAACCATAAGATGACTACAAACATAAACACGGCTGGTCAAAGTGGAGAAATCTCCGGCCAAGGCTCTCAAACTAAACAGGTCTCTGATCTTTGAAATCCGCAATGGCAGTAGTTCAGAGACAAATAAACAACACGCACAACAGAAACATACCTAATTGAATTTAAACGAGAAACCAAGAAGCAGCCACCTTCACTTGTTCGAAGAGCCTACTCCTTTGCTATAAATTCCTGAAATCCCAAAAGCTAACATGACTCCGTTGATTTGTCCAGGTGAACAAACAGTGCAGGGTCTAATAAATGAAAAGGGGGGAGTCCGTCGTGGGATATATACAGGGTCTAAGATGGTTAGAGAGTTTCAAAGAAACAAGTACTTGGCTAGTTGTAAGAAAAAAAGTGTGATCTTTAGCAGGGTTGGTTTCAGTAGTTGAGTTATTTGGAAATAGCTTATTAACAATGACGCAGACAAAATGTAAATATAATCCTGTGCTCTTGGGATTCTTCATGAAGGAGACATGGAAAGGAAGCGCCTAAAGAGATCGTAAATTTTGGCATTTAATATGCCCTATTCCGAGAATTTATAGTCGGGATTAACATTATGCCGCGTTTGGGTTCTTCTCCAATACGCCAAGAAGCATAATCAATTTTGATATTGACAAACAAATTTGTAATCAATTAGATTCTAAAAATTTGGGTCGCATTATACAAGAATGGTTCCGGCAGCAGATGATTCTTGCCACCTCAAACCTTTGAGGGCTTCCCCGTATAACGCTATAATAATGACACATTCCTTGTACGAATCCAATTTCTCATTTTCGAGCATTTTATCTACTAACATAATTATGTAAATCCTTTCTATAAAATCATTGACTAATAAGGAATGGTTGGCACACTAGACCAAAAAAGCATAGAGTTCCAACTCTGTTCATGACTTGGGATATACAGTAATTGTAAATGATTAACTCGGTAATTTGAGTATTTTGCATATCATGTCCATCTTCTTCGATTACCAAAACCGTTCATAACACAAGGCAAAATGATGGTCTTATCAACCTTAATAAGCCATGGCAGTTGTAATAAATTACCTATTCCAGCATGCTTTGGATTCCTAATCCCAACTACACGTAACGATCCTGCTCCTATTGTACATCTTGAACCAACTAAAACAAACTAACGAACAAACCAAACATCTATACCTCTTCCCTCTCATGCTCTCTGAACGCTTTTTAACAGATAAAAAGTATGAAGTGGGCTCATTTTTCCAAAAAATGAGGTATCAACTGGGCTCCACAAACCTCTTGCCACTCCGACAATGATTGCGCCGCGTTTTCATCTGTCTAGTCTCGACCTTCCTCTTTTTTCTTCCTTAGATTTCCCCACCATTGCTATTTCCTTTAAATGCTCTCGCCTAATTTATATTAGTGAAATTATTTTTATTTTTTATTTCAATTAAGAGTAATTTTTATGTATTAATAATGAATTACTATCTTAATGTGATTTAAGCTAATTTATATCTATTTTAAAAGGATGATTCCTATTAATATATGATGTTTCCCCTATTTATTCTATTTGTAAAATATTTAATTTGTCTTTAATTTCTTTTTCTTTCACTTTATTATTAAAGAGAAATAGATGAATTCGAATCCGAACTCTACTCAAATTTAATATTATAACAAGTACTTAGATGAGTTTAATCCCTTGACCGAGGTTGGTAAGGACAACCCTATATCGGCTAGATTGATATGCCTTGCAAATTACTGTTTCATTTTACCTAAACTTGTAGTACTTACCTTATGATCTTCAAGTTTCGAGTATTTTCTGATATACAAAAGAAAAGTTAATAAAACTTTAGACCACTATATGTCTTACGAAACTAACTCAGTATTTGATGCCTTTAAAATTAGAAAATCAACAAAGCTGCATGGCTTTGTCTCTCGTCTCTATCTGCACTTCTTCAACAGAGAACTAAACTAAGATTACTACCCTACTTAAATTAGAGTTATGGAAGCCAGATTACATACTGCAACATTAATGAAATACTATCATATCTTAATCATATCCTTCTTCAACTATATATTATATCTAATGTTGTTCTTGGGCTCTTCTAGCTTTACTTATGGGGCATTTATCCATGTTAATTTGATATTATAAACCTAAATTTCGTATTTGGCTAAATTTTAAAATAAAAATTATTAAAACTAATTTAATAATGATTATAATAAAGTAATCTTCGATGAGTCATCTAATTTGATCATAAATTTTAGTATTGTACAAATATGGTATGACTTGATTTCACATATACATCTTTCTCGTTTTGTATGGATCATTTATTTTCATATAAATGATGATAAGATTAATATAGTTTCAATCCTTTTTATTATATATATACTTGGCCAAACTTCAAAACATCTTAGGCTTTGAAAAATGCTTGTGGAGTTACAAAAGAATTTTGTGACGTTTCTTAACTCGAAATATTATCTCTTTAAAATGAGTTATGACATTAACTCAAATGTTGCATGTCACATAATAAGTGACTATCATATTTTTTTAAATGACATCAACTTTTTCTTGGACATCACATTAAATTGGAAAACATCGAATGGAGTTCTACCTTTTTTGTTGTTTTGGAGGCTATTGGAAATGGGTTAAAGACCCTTTGTCCTGATATCAACTACTTTTTAAGGATCTTTATCTCTATGATGCTACTTTCACTTCTTTACTTAGTTATGACTACTAACCAAGTGTTTTTAAACCCTTTTGTGAGCCATAAAGTGGCTTAATGAATATCTTCTTTAAATTAGATGGAGAGAAATCATTGACTTTGTGCAATAAATGACATATTTATAGTCTTCCAATTAATGAATCATTTTATAACAAGACCATCCCTTTTTAGATGAGCTTGCCAGTAGGATCTATCTAGGAATCATCTTCCTTTGCCTACTTGTAAGAATTTGTTTTATATATACATCATATCGTGCATTGAGGCGACAAATGGTTTCGAAGTGAGCATCAAAGTTTGGATCAAATTTTGTGCAATATATGACATATTTATAGTCTTCCAATTAATGAATCATTTTATGACAAGATCATCCCTTTTTAGATGAGCTTGCTAGTAGGATCTATCTACGAATCATCTTCTTTTGCATACTTGTAAGAATTTGTTATATATATATAACATATTGTGCATTGAGGCGATAAATGGTTTTGAAGTGAGCGTCAAAGTTTGGATCAAATTTTGGTATAAAGGTCCTCATAGCTATAAGTATATATAGCTACCATATCATAAGTTAACTATGAGAGGGGATTATTAAAATACATTATGACTCTAATGGCAAGATTGATTAATACAATCTACAATATAAAAGCATATTTTCAACAATTATAGGACACTAGGTGATTTCATGGGAACATATAATTAGCCACCTTCTTTTCTTATTAGTTATGTAAAATTTTCTTACTTTGCGGGCATATTAGCTTCATTCATTCCATCACTTTAAAATTTCGGTTGTAGTTGCCAAGTAATCCTTTAGGCTAGGAATTCTTTTTTAGTTAACATTTATTGAGGATTAAGAGATATTGCCATGTCTTGTTACCTAACTAAGATGTTATGGCCTTTCCTCATTACTACTAATATGCTTAGATTCATAAGAGTTATGATATGTATTACGTTTCTCATCACCTTTACCATGGTTAAGTTTGCTAATAAAGTTAAGAACCCTAAGAATTTAGATCCAAATACTTTGTTAAATGATTTGCAGTGGTGACTTATGTCAAAAACTTTTTGTGCAATAAAGTCAATTACTAAGGTTAATGATGTATTGATTTGTTTTATGATTATGAGATAATGATTCTTGACTTTGCCTAGTCATAACATTTGTATTACTAAATCATATAAACCTTATCAATTCACTTGTCAATTTGAATTCTCTCAAGATTTTTTTACGGACCTTTCAAATACGTACAATAATAAGATGTTTCTCAATTAAGAGAGTTGTTAACTAAGCTTGAATTAGAAGTAGAGGTCACAATCCCTCAGCATGTTAGTAGATTAGCATCGGGTATCATAGAGAAATATCATAAGTGGTGGATAAGCAAATAGTCTAAGACTTTTTTCTATTATGTCTCTTGAGAGGAAGGTTGCTTCTCTAAAAGTTGGCCCTTTGAAGGAGGATATTACAAAAATGGGTTCATATTTGAAGTCCTTTGATGTTATGAAACATAATAGCACATCCTAGAAAAAAAATTGTGGTCTTTGAAGATATCAATGAGGTTACTCATCTAGTGAGTGATGATGCAAGATAAAATCACCCTAATTTAGGTTTAGTTAATGACCTATTGTCATTTAAGGGGATAATGACCACAATAGTAACTATTATCACCATTGGAAGTGCTTGAAGAAAAAGTCCAAGTCTTACATACCTATAGAGCACAAAAATCGTGATGATGTTCCTTTACCTATGGATGGAATTTTTAGAGATATACCAAATATTTCTAATCATATTACAAAACACAACAATTTTTTAACTAATTTACTCGATTAACAATAATCAATATAAATGAATATGAGAAAATTACTTAAGATAAAGTAATCAAATAATTGAAAATTTTATAGTAGTTTAACAAACAACCCTTGTTTACATCCACTTTTAAGACTCTTTATGGAATTCCATTATAATTCTTCTTTTGAGGCAAAAAATAACTTTTGTACAATATTTCTCGGCCTTCTTACAATCTTCTTCTAGAAGAATGAAGAGGAATCTCACTACCACTTGGATTACCCCCAAGTAAAAAATTCAACACCCCAACAAAGTGTTATAACTTTAAAATATCTCACTTATTCACTTAATAACTCAAAATTACTTGCTTACACACATATGATAAAGTGATGCTCAAATAATTGAAAAACTCTTTAACATGTGCCTATACAACACCTAAAACCTTCTTGATGCTAAATCCAATAACGAAAACGCATATTTTTAGGTTTTTAGGACCCAAAATAACAGTTGGAGCCAAGAACTAGTTGTTAAAACATGTATATTTGATGCACTAGTTGACTAGTATAGCATATTGGTCGACCAGTATGCATTTACAACACCAGATTCATTACCTATTAGGTACTAGTTGGCAAGTAACCTATATTGGTCAACCACCATGATAGACTGGTTAACATAGTGCATCAACTAGTAACCTATATTGGTCAACCAATATGATAGACTGGTCAACTAGTGCATCAACCAATACTACAACAAACCCTAAATACTTCAAATTTAACAACTTTAATTATATAAGTTTACCACTAACCCATATAGGTCAACCATTTAACCCAAAACCTTATTTTAATAACTTCAAATGCTCAAATATAATTTGTTTAATCCCAATATAATTAACACATTTCTTAAATGTTTCCTAAAGATTATTTGAAATATCAAGACACTTTTATATATAATCAAAAGCTTCGATGCCTTTTAATGAATGTAAAGACTCATGCAATGAAGAAAGATGAACTGATTATGCAAGGTGATTCTTATGGATTGTCAAATTATCAAAGTGGGCTTACAAAAAATAGTACAAATGTGAAATGACCTTGATGAGCCTCGATCTTCTTTTTTTCTTGTTTTGATTCTTCATTTCATCAGTTGTAAGCTTCAACTTCTGTTTTAAACTTCATACACTATATTCTTAAGTTTATGGCTTTAATTTGTTTTAATATTACTTTTCATCAAATGATAAACATATTAGTAATAATTATATTTCTTTATCATCAAAACATCAATTGGAACCTTCCTCAGTTCAACAATTTCCTTTTTTTAATGATGACAAAATACTAGTGATATTAGAGAACACATGAATGGTTGGCTAGCAAATGAAGCCATTTGATTTACAAACTAACTGGAAAGATAAAAGAATGTCAAATATTGGGACATTGATCAACCACAGAAGGATATTTGTGACCGATGAGACTATTTGGGTGACTATCTAAGCAGCCAAAAAACTAATGAACTCATTTGCAAGTATGAAATAGGTGCATTTTAAAGATATTGGTCGACCATAATAAGATATTGGCCAACCACTTGACCAGAAAGTTTAAGGAGCCATCTTTGAAACTCGAATAAAAACATCAAAACTTTTTAAAAATTATATTAAAGTACATATTAACTAATTAAATATCAATAAGAGAATTTAATCATATAGAGGGCCTTATTAAAAATAATTCCTATTAACCAAAACTAATTTTACTCTAATTGAACAAGATTTATACTTATTTCAAAAGTTTATAGAAATAATAACCCAATTTATGTAAATTCTACCTAAGTGACCTTAATTTTCACATAGTCTCTAATTCTAGGTACTAAGGTTCACACTACACCTTATTCATAATTCAAACCCAACTAATAATCACTAAGGATTTATACTTAAATTGACTCATAAATGCAAGTAATCATATATTTCTAAATCATAGACTAATAATTACCTTATGTTAAATGTTACTTATGAGAGATTTGATTGAAGATTCTTCTTGAATTCTTAACCCATTAGTGGCATCTCATCCTTCTCTCTTTCTCAATTAGTTCAACAATTTAAGAAGTCTGGATGGTTAATTTTAAGAGTTAAGTTCTTAATATCTTACAATAACATCTTCAAGACTTTCTTGGAGGCAAGAAGGTTAGATTTATCAAGATAAAATGCATAAACTCCTTAATAATACTATAATCTATACTACATACCATTTGATTTTATTTTTCTAATATCTTTATAAATCAAGGTAATCAATGTGTTTTAGGAACCCAAATAAGCTTGGTTCCTTGATTGTTTAGGTCCTTTTTCTTTTTAACCCACACTTCTAAAGGTTTGTTTAACATTCATTATTTGATAAAGCAAAGTCTATCAATATGTCCAAACTTATACCATGTTATATGAGTAATGGTAATGCAGAAGTGCATTACTTGGAATTCTACATGTGTATGTATAATGAGAAAGTTTTCTTTAGACATTAAATGTGTTGAATGGTATTTTAGGATGGAGAAAAGTCCTACCATGATTATATGTACAATGCCTATTATGAATGAAGGCATAATGGATGCTTCTAAAGGGTTGTGAGTGGGTTTGCATGTTATCATAAAAATTATGCCTATTCTTTCCCTAAGAATATTGAACTCTATGCTTAGGTTGTGAGCCATATATGAAAGCATGGTATTTGCTCTTAAATTAGGCCTTAGTGAACATGTCATGTGCATGTTTATGTTTGGATGTGAATGCTTTATGTTCATTTGTCATTTTAGGATGGTTCTTCACTATATAAATGCTTTCCCTGAATAAAAGTAGTTTTAGTGTTGGAAACACTTTCATATTTATGGCTAATTCTATGTCAATCATTAGAATTCTTTTAAGCTCTTAACCAAGTTTCTCACTTCCCTTTATAAATTTATATAAATCCTTGAGAGCATCAATTTCCTTTTTCAATGTTTCATTCTTACATTGTAACGCATCTAAGTTATAATTACCATCAATAATCATATTTTGGATGCTTTAATGCTATCCAATTCAATTTTCTTTTCATTCTCACTTATGCATGTGCCCAACTTTTTAAAGCTTCCTTAAGTTTGGAAGAAAATTTCTTCCTTGTCTTGCTCATGATTTCTAAAATTTCAACAAATTCACCATATGTCAAGTTAACATCACTATCATTATTATAAGAATTAGGATTGGATGTTGCCTCATCTTGGTGGTAAAGTACATACAAGTTATCTCTTCTTTCGAATGCTCACTTTCAAATTCACTTATGTTATCCTAAGTTGATGGTTTAAGTGTCTTCTTCTTATCCTTATTCTCCTTTTTTTTATAGTTTCTCTTATACTTCTTTTTATCTTTTAGTTGAGGATATTACAACCTTATATGGTCGGGTTTTCTACATTCAAAGCAAGTAATATTAAAGGATTTATGTTTTAAAATTCTTTTACCTTCTTAAAGCTCTTTCTTTTGCACAAATTCTTCGTAAAAAACTTCTTGAACTTTCTAGCGAGTAAGCCAATTTCTTTGTCTTTGCTTTCATTAGTTGATGTCTCTTACTTTTAGCTTGATTCTTCTTTTAAGGCTTTAAACATTAAATTCTTTTTCTTCAGAAGCATCATCTCTTCTTATGTCTCTTAAAGCCTTATTTTATAGGAGAGATCCAATAATTTCCTTACTATTGTTAGATCCTTAGCTTCTTGCATAGCCATCACTTTAGCTTCTCACACCTTCGAAAGTAACCTAAGTAACTTTTGTATCATTTCAATATAGTATAGTTCTTTCTAAGACATTTGAGAGCATTAATAATATTAATAAATCTAGTATACATCCTAAATATACTTTTACCATGCTTCATTTGAAACAATTCATCTTGATACATTAGCATGCTTACTTTGCTCTCTTTCACTTGATTGGTTCCTTCATGTATAACTTCTAAAGAATGCTAAATTTCGTAAGTCAATTCCCACATGGATACTATATTGAATTTATTTATTTCTTATGCACAAAAAGGATATTATGGCCTTACTATTTAAGGAAAGTAATCTCTTTTCTTGAGGTTTCCATTCTTCCTTTAATTTGAGTACCTATTTTGTTATTTACAATTTTTGTTAAAATAAAGGGACCATTAGAAACTAGTTCCCATAAGTCTACACTTTCGGTCATTAGAAAAACCTCATCCTAGATTTTTTAATAAAGATATTCATTTTCATCAATTAAAGGTAATCTACTAATGCTTTATCCCTTTTGGTTGAATGCGTCAACAATAATATTGCCTTAATATTGGACTTCTTATTAGCAACCTTGATATTATCCTTATAAATTTGTATATTTTCATTTATTTATTCCTACAATTATGCACCTAATTTGTTATATAGTCTTGTGCATAAATACATACACACTAGTAAAGGAGAGGCGAACTTTTACACCAAACTTTAGTCTTTTGCAATATTATATTTATGTTGTTATCATGGTATCAAAGCCATTTCAAAATTTGTTTGTTAGAAATATTTTGGATTAACTTCTTGGCTACTACAAGCAATTAATTCATGTAGCAATCAGTTCATGTTTTTCACATTTTATGTTTGGCCTCAACAAGCATTCAGGTGCAATTTATAACGCTCATATGATATCATGGATTCTAAAAATTTTGTTACAATATCTATTAAATTTAATGGGAGGAACTGTCCCCTTTTGGATTTTGTATGTTCATAGAAGGGAAAGAATTATCTAGAATTCTAAATGGGGTCCTTAAAAAAAACTGATAATAAAGAAAAGGTTAAATGAAAAGCAAACAATGCTAGAGTTATCGCTTGGATTTTGAATTATGTGGAAAATGATATTGTTTTGAGTTTGAGGTCTATGGGATCATCTTAAGAAAGTATATTCACAGACAAATCAGGCTAGGTGGTATGAATTGATTATGAGATTGCTAAACTTTCTCAAGATGATAGAGACATAAGAACTTTTCATTATGAATTATTGGGATTATGGATTGAATTGGATATGGTATCTTTGAGCTTTGTTGAAGGCGCATCATATAAGGCACTGAAGAAAGAAAGGGATAGGAGCAGGGTACTTAAATTCCTTATGAAACTCAAACCTAAGTTTGAGAATGCCAAGGACAACATCATTAATCAGTGCATAACGGACATTGTTTTAGTTTTTGGTGACCTTCTTCGAGAAGAGACTGGACTTCGTACTTAAGCTCATTTGGATGCTAAAACCAATTATGTTGATGTTGTTTTCTTAGCTTCTCATGGCAAGCCCTAAATGAAACAATCTAGGGTAGACTATAGCAAAATTCAATGTTGATTTTGTAATGGTTTCGGACATATACAAGCTCATTGCAAGAAGAGGAATGAATGTAACTATTGTAAGAAGAAAGGATATATGATACTTGAGAGTTGACTTTTACAAAAGAGTAAACAGAACCAATCTAAAATTTTCACAAGTAGTTCAAGTGAAGAATGTGACACTAGTGGCTCCACTTAAAGTACCTCAAACCTCACTCAAGAAGCCATACAACATATGATTCAAACTACTTTACAAGCAACTCTACTAGGTGCTATTTCTTATGCTTTTTCTGCATCTCCCTGGCTCCTTGATTCTATGGCATTTAATCACATGTCAACCATAAGTACAATTTTTCCAAACTTTATTCTTGTCCTTCAAATCAACTTGTTCCTGTTGCTGATGGTGAAAAACTACCAATAAAAGGGATAGGAACACTTTCTTTGAATAAATCTCTTCCTTTTTCTAATGCCCTCTATATCCCCAATTTAACTGCCAATTTAATCTCTATAAGCCAATTGGTTGATAACAATTGTTCTGTTAAATTTTCTCCTTCTAATTATTATATACAAGACATTCAAAATGGGAGGGTGATCAAGAAGGGGCATAACAAGGAAGATTATTTCACCTGGACTTGGATAATCAAGTTTTTGAGAATAATAGACTTTACTCTCCTTTTTTGTGTGTTGTTTCTTCTTTAAACAAAAATTTGTTGGAAAATAAAAAATGGCATCTTCGGCATCGATGCCCTAGACACCCTCATGTTAGTAGACTAAAAAGCATGTTTCAATCTAATGTTCTTCTTGTTCGATTAAATGTTAACTATGAATTTTTGACATTAAATTGTGAAAGATGTGCTCTTAGTAAGACTACCAAATTATGTTTTCTTTCTAGCTAATCTCATGTTGATGCACGTTTTGATCTCATTCATACTGATTTATGAGGGCCATCACCATCCTTGTCGAGGCTAGGATATAGGTTCTTTGTGTTATTCATTGATCATCATACACGTTTTAATTGGATATTTTCCTTGCATGCTAAATCTGAACTTGCAAATATATCAAAAGCCTTTGTTAACATGATTGAGACACAATTTGGCAAACCAATAAAATCTTTTGATCTGACCCTGGAGGAGAATTTTGTTACTCACAACTTATAACATTCTTTCATATTAAAGGGATTTACATCAACTATCATGTCCCCAAACCCTAGAACAAAATGGTATCATCGAAAGAAAACATTAACATATTCTTGAAATTGCTCGTACCCTCCTCCTTAAGTCACATGTCCCTCATAGTTTATGGGTAAAAGCCATTCATACAATTGTTTTTCTTGTCAATCGCCAACCCATATCTATGCTTCAAAACAACAACCCTATGTATTATCAACTTAGAGTTTTTAGCTGCATTTGTGTTATCTTAAAGCGTCTATATGAACGGACCAAATTATTTCCTAAATTTGCCAAACTTGTGTTTCTTGCTTATAGTGACAAGCATAAAGGCTATCTTTATTATGATTTCCAAGTAACAAGAATGTGCATCCCACATCATGCAAATTTTTTTGAAAATTTATATTATTTTTTATCTCATTCTGAAACACCTACACATTCCACTAGTGAAACTTTGTTATTTATGCCTTCATTTTTTGATATTTCTTATTTAGAAAGCAATTCAGAAATTGACTCTCTAGGTTTAAGTGTATCTGCATCCTCTATACTTCAACCTAGTCCTACTCTTGAAGATCCAACAAGTCCACAGTTATTATTGTTGGCCCCCGGATTTTTTTCTCTAATTAAGCATGATTTATATAAATTATGAGGTTTTTGATAGATTTAATTTTGGAGTTTAATTGTTATGTCTATGTTAGTAGGATTTATTTCATGGGTTAGTTGAA
>JAOQMP010000005.1:12826281-12844440 GCA_027563575.1 Erythroxylum pedicellare
ATTTTTCGTAGCTCACCCTTATCGTAGGATATGTATCGGAATGACCTAAGGGCGTCCCGGTGTATACCCTGCGGTAAAGGGGCGCTACAGGTCATGTGTATGTAAACTTAAGAAATCAATATATGGAGTTAAACAAGCTTCTTGATAATAGTATATTAAGTTTAATCATACCATGACATCTTTTTGGTTTTTAAGAAAACACTATTGATCGATGTTTTTACTAAAAGACCAGTGAGAATATGTTTATATTTTAAGTTTTATATATTGATGATATTTTACTTGTTGTAAATTATTTGGATATATTGTATAAGACTAAAAATTTTCTCTTCAAGAATTTTTAAATTAAAAATATCGCAGAGGCATTCTATGCAATAGAAATTTCAATATTCCTAAATAGGTCATAAGAATTAGTATGATTGTTTAGAAAGACTATATCGAAAGAATTCTTGAAATATTTAATATGAACAAATATTCAGCAGGAGCTATCTCAATACAAATTTAGTTTCATGCAATATCTAAATAATAATTTGGAGCACAAAGAAATGAAGTATATTTCTAAATTCCTAGTAGACAGGGATTTAGTGAAGATTCTAAAGCTAACGGACCATAATATGGTTTAGGGGGTAACATTATAGTAGTAAATTGTAATCCTATTATTCTCCATTGATATAGAAGATGTTAGAGAAGCTATTCAAGAATTGAAAGGGCCTGGTTTGAGACAACTTGACCTTTTAGAATTTCACGAGCCTTACCTAAAATAGATTAATCATGAGAATCCTTTTCCTCGTGGTTATAGAATTTATAAATTCAATTTGTTTTTTAATAAAAATAGTTAATCCAATATTGAGCATATCGGTAAATTCACCGTACAATATGGAGAATCAATCAATTACGAAAATTTAACTACTTTAAACTCAGGTTGTTCCTGAATTCATTAACAAGAACCACCTTCTCTTAACATTTTTTGCCCAAGAATTCTCTTATTCCTTAGGTAAAAATAGAAAGATTATTTCATAATAAGTTTTTTAGGACTAAGCCTGAAGCTAGCATAACTGAGTTGTTAATGGTTACTTAGGCGATTGGTGACAATGTTGACTTGTTCATCACTCGTTTAAAGAAAATGAGAAATCAATATCGAATCGTGCTTTAAAAATTTGAATATGTGAAGTGAGCTCAAAAAGGGCTAGTCATTAAATTGGGAAGAAATTCTATAGGTTTTGGGCATAGAGTTTCATGATTTCTAGGAACTATTAGCCAAAGTCTCTAAATACAAAAAAGAAATGTATAGAAGAATGTCAAGGTAAAAAGAATTCAATAGGCACTTATACTACCGAAATGAATTCGTATGATTTAGTAGTAGCTGAAGTCAACATCTTTGGAACTTTTGTTTACCCCTCTTTGGAGTGCAAATCCTTGGAAGTCAAAAAGGAAATACTGTTTATATCTATTCAACTTTAGTACACCTTTAACACCTTCAAAACTGAAGAGATCTTTGATTATTTGTTACAAGAAAAATTCATCAACTTACTGTAAGATCATAAAATTCCTACGATAGAAGAAATCAAAGGTAGAGACTATTGCAAATATCACAATACCTTGAGTGACTTGACAAATTCATATTAGCGAATTAAGAATATGGTCCAAGACCAAATTAATAAGAGAATTATGTTGGCTGATCAAACTATGCTGATAGATGAAAATTTGTTCTTGCCAATGGCAATCATTAATGCCATTGACTTCAACTTACGCTTATTGTTAGATATTAAAAAGAAGTTGAAAATTATGGAAGATCATTTAGCATTATCATCATCAAATCAGGAAGAAGTGTTTTTATTCCTAATACCAACTTTAGGAATCGATGTGCAAATTTTCATAATCTAATAGAAGGTAGAAATTTCAAGAAAAAATTAGCAAGTAGAATTCACCCAAGTTTATAGCGTAAAGATATAAACCTCAAATGATGAGTTTTCAGTGTAGACAGCCTAGATTTGTAATGTCATCACAGGTGCCACCATCTCCACATTGGCAGCAAGTAAAACACCTCGAGAATCTGATACCCTTAACTCGAACTTAAAAAAGACAACTGTAGGGATAAAGGGCCATTGTTAAGATTGACAAAATAAATTAACATTATTATGGAAGCCAACTTTAAGACAATCATTTAGTGTGAAAACCATTTTCTCTAAAAATACGTATGACAAATCCTAATAATAAAAAGGGAAGAGTAGAAGTCATTAGTGAAAATTGAGAAGAGAAAAAAAAAAAGAATCTATGATTTTATAGAAAGTTAGCTCGCTTTGAGATCCAGGATAAAGATTCCAATGAATTCATTACAATTGGTAAAATTCATTTTCAGTTTCTATGTATTATTTCTTCCATAAAACTCCCGGCTTCATTTCCCAAATCTTGTACAAAAAAGGCAAAAATCCCTCCTAATAAAGGGGAATGTAGGGCATTATTATTGGCAATAAGACGGGAAATTCTAGAAAAGATGGTATTAGAAAGATAATTGATGTTGTAACACAACATATACGACCTCTATATATTAAAGTTCATATTAACAGAAGACCAACTTCAAGAGTTTTGGTTGATAATAGGTTGCAAATAAATATTATACTGACTAAAATGATGATAGCTTTAGGCAAAGAAGATGCATACTTAATCCCAACTGAAGTATTTGTTTCCACATTCAACGGTGAGTCTACAGAGCATGAAAAATTCTCCCTATAAATATTATAGGGGGAGGACAGACTTTTGTTAACTGTTTTCTTCATTGTTGACATCCACGCCAACTACCAAGTCTCATTGGGGCGAGATTGGATCCACTATAATTATTGCATCCCATCACCTCTCCATCATCTTTGACTTTTATGGAAAGGAGATAAAGTAAAAATCGTTTGGGCTAATTCGCAGCAAGTTCGTACTAAAGTTGATGCGATGGTGGAAATTTTCTATAGAGATCATACAAAGCTAATACTAATTCAGAAGTATTCTTTTAGTAAAGAAGCCAAAGAAAAGATGAAATCAAAGTTAGAAAGATTTAGAAAAACAACTACCATTGTTTCTGCTTAACCTAATGAATGAATTCTCACAAAAATAAAAAGTTGTAGTTATAGCCGCAAAGATTAAATATCAAATGTGGCAATTCTCCAATAGCTGTAATAACATATAATTAGCTTTTAAAGAAGAAGAAGAACTACGAATACGTGACGATGGTGTCCAAAAGTTGAATTTCACTCTTGAGAAACGTGATGAATGTGGGAGCAAAAACCAAGAATCATTAGAAGAAGTGAACCTCGTCAATTTAGGATAATTTTGTGAATACTTTATTAGCAAATGATTAGATTCAAAGTTAAAGCTAGAACTAGTGGAATTCTTAAAAGGATTCTAAGATTATTTCACTTGGAACTATATTGTAATGTCAGGATTGAGTAGAAACTTGGTAAAAACACAAACTTTCGATAAAACTATAATTCTACCCTTACCATCAACCTCCTAAGCAGTGATCCAAAGAAGTTTAGCTAAATATTAAAGAAGTTGAAAATTTATGTGACACTAATTTTATTAGACAAGCTAGATATAATGATTGGTTAGCTAATGTTGTGCCTGTATTTAAGAAGAATGGAAAAATAAGAATTTATCAACTTTAGAGATTTAAATACGGATATCCCTAAGGATGTACACATGATGCCAATTGTGAATCCTTTAATATATGAAACAGTTGGACATTCTTTGTTCTCCTTTATGGATTATTTTTCTAGTTATAACCAAATTTTTATAGTCAAAAGTGATATTTCTAAAACATCTTTTATATGTTCAGGGTTAATAGGAACATTTAAGGGGTTGTAATGCCTTTTGGTCTAAAGAATGCAGGAGCCACCTATCATACGACTGTGAATGCCTTTTTATGATTTGATAGGGCATACTTTGGAATTTTACACAGATGATATTGTTGTGAACTAAAAAAAGTGTATAAATCATATCCAAGATTTTTTTTAGAAGCCTTTTACAGACTAAGAAGGCACAAAATGAAGTTGAATTCACTAAAGTGTGTTTTCAAAGTGAAAGCAGGGCACTTCCTGGGATTTTTAGTTCACAATATGGGAATTGAATTGGATAAAAATAAAGAAAAAGTCATTCTTAAAGTGAAACTACCTCAAAATAAGAAGGAGCTTCAGAGGTTTCTAGGCCAGATGAACTATATGAGAAGATTCATTGCTAATCTAAAAAGAAAAATAAAAGAATTGTTAAACTTATTAAGGTCAAAGAATTTTGAAGAATTCCATTAGGAGGAAAGGCATTAGGCGGTATTTAATAGTATCAAGGAATACCAAATCAAACCTCTAGTAATGATGCCCCCTAGAAAAGGAATTCCATTCAAGTTGTATATTTCTGCTACATAAGAATCTTTTGAATGTTTATTGGCTATGAGCAATAAGCCTGGCCATGAGCAAGCCACTTATTTGTTCAAACTAAGGCATTATTGTTGCAAAAATAAAGTTTATATGATCTCACATACTGATTAATGAAATGTATGTTGAATAAACTAGTCCTCTGAAGAAATATTGGAAATAGCTTATGACTCTTATAAACTTCAACTTGATATGTTACCCTTAGAAATTTGTAAAAGGTCAAGCACTAGCTGACTTCTTAGCAAGCCATCCCTAATTAAGGTAGAAGAGGATGCCAAACATTTAGTTCTCAACTGTGAGAAGAAGCCATGGAATTGAAATTTGATAAGTCTAGTATAGAGAAGTTAGCTAGTGTTGGAGTAGTCATAATCGCACCAAAAATGGGACCAAAAATCTTCTCTCCCTTAAAATTGACACCCCATGTACTAATAATCAAGCAGAATGTGAAGGTTTGGTAATTAAAGTAGAAATTCTAGTTGAAATGAATTTCTAATCAAAGGAGATTCACAACTAGTGTTATGCCATATGGCAGGGCAATATAAATGTGTGAGTTTAAATTTGTCACCTATTATACTATTGATGTCCAATTGCTAGAATTCTTTGATGATATAGAATTTTAACATATTCAGTAAAGTGAAATTGGCAGGCAAATGAGCTTGTCACATATACCATCTAGGTTGAAAAATTTTTAAGATTTTGTCAATAAGTGTATTGTAGAACAACAAAGGTCCCACTCATCCATTTAGAAGAGAGAAATTTCATTAGAATTTGTTAACATCGATAAAGAAGTCGCCCGGGACTGAAGGGTGGGGATCAAATATTTTTTTTGAAATCCTAGCAAGAAAGTGACTTTCAAACTTAAACAACTAGCACTCAATTTTATGTTAATTAAAGGAATTGTGTTTCTTCAAGGTAATGATAGACTTCTTTTGAGATGTTTTGGGATGTCTAAGGCATTAACAATAATGAGACAAATTTAAAAAGGGGTATGTGAAGCACATCAATATGTAATAAAGATAGAGACGACTTATACGCTGCCTTGGATACCATCTTCCTACCATCTTAAAAGATTGTATATCACATGCTAGAGGCTATAAATAATGTAAAAAATATTAAAGAATTCAACAAATTCCTACTTCTAAGTTCCATTATATAGTTAAACCGGGATAGGCCATTGATCACACTAAAAAGATATATCTACCATCTTCAAAAGGCCATTGTTTCATTTTGTTAGCCATGGATTATTTTATTAAATGGGTGGTAGCTCAACCTTTGAAGAAGGTTGATTAAATTGATGTAGTTAAATTCATCAACGAACAAATTATTCATCAATTTGGAATCCTTTAATTGATAAAAAGCGATCAAGGAATGATATTTAAGGGGCAAGAAGTTAGAGATTTTGTTGAAGAATATAAGATAAAATTATTGATTTTGACTTTATATTATGCTCAAGCTAATGGTCAAGACAAAGCAAAACAAAATAATTATTAAGATTTTAGAGAAAAAAATGTTAGAGGTGAATCCTAAAGAATGGAATATCATTATTTCTAAAACCTTATAGGCTTATTGTACTTTATACATATTGCTATAATAATTAACCCATTTGCCTTAATGTGTGGATAGAATGTTGTTCTTTATATGGGAGTAGTGGTTCAATCCTTGAGAGTAGCTAAGCAAAACACTCTGGAAACTTCCTAGTTTTCCAAAATGACATTAAAGGAATTAAAGGACTTAGAAGAAGTACGACTTTAGGCTTTGAATGATATGATTATCTAAAAGGATAAGGTGGCAAAATTTTATGATAAAAGGATTCACAGATGAAAATTCCATGAAGAGGATCTAGTGTAGAAGTTTATCCTACCACCTCAAATACAAGATAAAGAATGGGGTAAGTGGTCTCCAAATTAGGAAAGGCTATTTAGAATTTATAGAGTTTTAAACATTAATGCCTATTGGTTATCTAGTTTAGAAGCTAAACCTCATAGGAGTTTTATCAATGGGAAGTATTTAAAACCTTGTGTACCTATTTTTAAAAAAATGATGGGTATAAAGGAATGAGAGTGAAATAACATTAATTTAAGATTAACATTCAGAACTAAGAGTCCAAAGATCCACTTGAAACTAGCTCAAAGTTGACAAAGTAGGGAAGTTTAAAGCTGGTCTAAGTCTAAGGACCAAATTTTGCCCTATTAGTTAGTACATGACACTCGGTCCCCTTTGGCTTATTGGACTTGTTGCTTCCAAAGGGTAACTTTTTCTTTTTGCAACACAATGACTTCCCTAACTCTACAGTTATCTGGTTAACTTCATGAAACTCTTGATTGAGTTGTTGTCCATCCTATTAAAAGACTACTTGCTTTTCTTTAATTAGCTCCATTCATGCTCAACAGTCTCATTTTTTAAAGAAACAGATTCATTCTTTAGCTCTTGAATTTATATTAGTAGATTTTTTCCTTTAGTCTCCTTTGCATTATAGTCCATTTGACGTTGATATAAGAGGCTCAACTTTTTAGAGTATATAACTTGATCATGAAAATTTTTTTCAAAGGAAGCAAAGACTTTTTTAAATTTTGTTAAGAAGTCTCCTAAAAACAGACGACTGAGTTGTAGAACCAACATATGATAGCATCCTCCGTAAAGAACTATATTGAATTTCAATCAAGAACTGCAACTCTTGTTGCATAGTATGTTTCAAAGATTCTTAACTGTTGACAGTTTTTTATAATTGATTATTGGTGTAGTACTAGAGGGTAAGTCAAGAGAGAGATCAAAGAAACTTAAGTCGAAGACTTCTTTTGAAGTTACTACTATTGTCCAAACATCTTTTGCTTGTAAAACATAAAATAACTTATTAGAAAGTAGTGAATTAGCATGTAGAAAGAAGGAATTCTTGTTCTACCTCTAGCAAAGTAACTTCAATATTTTTCAGCTTAAAAGAAGTCTTGTTTTTTTTTATCTAGTTCTAGAGAAAACAAAAAGAATAAAGAGGTTTAATATTGTGTCATCTATAAGAAAGAGATAAAATAATGGAATTTTATAGCGAAAAGAAAACTAAAAGTAATAAAAGGGAGTTTTATACCAATACTAATTTCCTCAATAACTTTTTCAGATGTAGAGGAAATCCCTTCTAAAGGAAGAGTATCTTTAGTTGCAGGATTGGAGATCACAGTTTCTTTGAGCAACTTAGAGGAAGAACGAGTGGACTTCTTAGCGAAACCTTTTGGAATTGAAGTTTTAGGTTCCTTGGAACTAGAAGTTGTTGAGGACTTCTCTTTAAGTTTTTTTTTAAAGAGAGGATTAGGAGTCACTTATTTCTAATAGGAGAGTTGGCTTTCTTCTCTACTCTCCGCATCCAAGACGCCAAAATCTATAATAATAAAAGTTAGGAAAATTCTAAGGAGCGAAAAATATGCAAGTAAAATAGAATACCTTTAAGAATCATAGAATTAGGATGAGGTACTAAACTATTAAAGCTTTTTAATCACTAAAAGTGGTAAGTTTCTGGGTTAATAACACTAGTAACAACAATCTTACACTTGAGAACATGATAATGATAAAAAATTTCTTGGAGGAATTTATCGTTGATAGTATTTGCCTCAGAAGAAACTCTTATTGGGTAGTCCAAAAATGTACAGCAGTAGGAATTTCTAGAGAAAGGCTGAGTTGCCTACTCCAAAGGTAAGCGAGATACATTTCAAAACCTAAGGTCGTAATGGAAAGGTCGAATTTTAGGACTTTATAACCAGCAACAATGAAAACTCTAGGATTAGTATAGGTGAGAAAAATTTTCTAAAAAACAACCAAACAAGATGATTTAGAATTCCTAAAAATTCTTAGCCAATAAGGTCTTTCTAAGAAGTATTCAAAAGGATTCACCTAATCTGTAAACCTAGACTTTAGAGATAATGCAGTACTGAGGATTTACTTAGAGATTTACTACAAAAACTAGTAGATAGAAAAAAGGCCAAGAAAATCAAGAAATATGGGATTAGAAAAAGGCAGGCCTTCTTTTTCCTTAAGTTCAAGGAAATAAGCAAAAGTCCAAAGTTGGACAAACCACACACACAGGTTAAGTTGTTATAAAAGGAGACTAGAGATGCATCTCTTTAAGTTCTTACAAAGACACTCCAAGAAAATAGAGTCTAAAGCAAAGATTTTACTAGAAGCCACCACTTTATGAGAAGGAAGGAATTCCAAACTTGGTTTGTTATTAATAGAACAATAGATAAATCAGTTTAGCATAACGCAAAAAAATTTAACATGTTGTTCTTTAGAATCAGGATTTCTTGAAGAAGTTTAAATAGCAAACAAAATCTTCCCCAATTATAAATAGCTCAGTTAAAAAGAAAACGTCTTTCAATAAAATGGAAGTTTGACTAAAAGAAAATATAAAGGAGTTGCATGAAGGACTCTAAAATATCATAATTGTAGATATAAGGTTAGACTAATATTCTATGGAATTCCTGTAAAGAGTTATTAGCTGCAGAAGCTCTATCTCTTCCAAGCTAAATGATACAACCTATCTACCTATTTAGCCCATTGATCTACATTTTTAGGCCATGATATTAGGGATTTGGAGGCCTTAAACAAAGTGAATTCTAGAAAATTTTGACTTACTTCACCTAAACAAGGGAGTGATGGTGGAGAAGAATCAATAAGTAGGGGAGTCCTAATAGTAAGCAGTAGACCGTATTTGTGGAAATGAGGAAAGCCTTCTACAGTGCTGAAATAGGAATTTAAATATCAAAATTAGTGTTTTAACAAGAGAAAAAGAGTTTGAGATTCTAATCATTATTAAAGGGTGAAAAAGGTTTAGATATAATATAAACCACTTCAAGCTTAACAACCTACAAAAAGAATTGAAGTTAAAATAAATAAAAGGGATTTTTTAAGGAAAGTATCGAAATTAGAAATATACATCAATGGCATTCAGTTCAACAGAGTTTGTTAAAGAAGAGAAAGAAGCATGGCAGGAAGAAGCAACGGTCATAAAAGTCGCAAGAAGAAAATATTAAAGTCAAAAAAGAAGATAGAGATCTTTTAAGAGCTGAGGTGGAAAGTGAAGAAGTAAAGAGGAGATTTTATAATTAAAAACAGTTGAATTTTAAGGGAATAGAAAGAGTTTGAAATTTAAAGAGGTTTTTTAATCTTTTATAATGGATAGATAACTAGGGATTTCAAATTTAAAAGATCTTAATGTAATCTTTAGATCTAATGTTTCTTATCTGCAATAAATTGTTTAGTGTTTAGGAGAATACTCATAGGTAATGTTACTTAACCTAACTTAGGAATTCGATCTGGAATTTGTAAAACCATTTGGCTGGAATTCAAAGTCTAGCTTATAGAAGACTAAAGGAATTTCTACACCATATATTTGGTTTGCTCAACTAAAAATATATAGGAGGCAATTGTTGATAGTCTAAAATAAATTAGCCCATTTGGCCCAAAAAGTCATTCAGTCAAATGAGGTTAGCCCAAAAATGGAAGCCTAATAAATATTTAGATAAAGAATTCATGAGCAATGAAAAATTAGGGATGTGGGAAGAAATGTGATGAATTTGTGGACGTCCATGATAGGGAAGTTAAAAACATGGTGGGGGTAGTTAATAAAAACATGGCTAATTGTATGGAAGTTAAGAGGTTATTTGAGACTGAAGATTAGGATATGGAAGTTAAGAAGATAGTAGTAGGTAGTTAGCTAAAATGTAGGAAAGTGGGCATTTATAGCAAAAAGTTACTTAAGGATGAAAAGACTATAAATTCACCAGCACTTTGACAATCATGATATAACACAATCACAAAACAACAAAATTCAATTTCTAGCGAAAACAATCCATCTACTTTAAAAACACTTTGTTATTTTTTTTCATCTTTATTATATTAACTTCTCTTTTAGAGTTTGTGATTCCCTTATGTTACAATCAATTACTTTTTTCACTTCACATTTCATTTCAACACATTGTAATGTTTTAGTAACTTAAATTTTCATTTTCTAAGTTTTTGAAACTCAATTATATCGTCATTAAGAAGTTAGGTACAGATTTTGACATAATTCTTCCCCAACACTCCCAATACAAAGTTTATCATATCAAATTCTATATAGCACAAAGAGGGTTAACATAGAAAACCAATTAGGTATCAGGAGAAATTAAAGTACCTATATCAGGAGCCAATAAAACTATGCTTTAATAATAAAATAGCTCTCAGTATTGCTCATAATCCGATCCATCGTGATAGACAAAAATATGCAAAGGTTGATAAGCTTGTTTTTTTTAGAAAAAGTTGAAACAGACTACATGACTAGTAAATGTCCTTATAGAAGACGATCTAGATGTGCTTCATAACTAGTAAATGTCCTTACTAAAAGACGATCTAGATGTGCTTCATAACTAGTAAATGTCCTTACTAAAAGACGATCTAGATGTGCTTACCCCTTACTAAAGGACGATCTAGACAGAAACAGACTGACAAATCAAAGTTGGTCGATTTGTACCAACTTAAGAGGAGTGTTGGCAAATAAGACAAAATAAGGAAAGGTTGCTGAAGATCCGATTCAATCTGATTCGAAAATTCTAGTTTTTAAAAATCATTTTTTTAGTTTCAAATTAGCAGGAAGATTGAATTACTTTTATTTAAATTTGAACGTACAATTTTTTGAAGATGTAATAAGAGCTTTCTCTGCTGCAGAATTCCACAAACTTCAGCACGCATTAACAAGGAATTCCAAAGGAAATCGAGGAGAAGCGAGTAACGTGTATTTGATTATAGAAGCCTCAAACCTAAATGACCCATTTTCAAGAATTTCAAGTTCCCAATTTCACATGCGATATGCATGGCCTGTAACGTTGATCTCTGAATGGACGTGCAGAGAACGTTGATATCTGAATGAATCTGCAGAGAACGTTGCGTCTTTCCTCATTCCCTCTTAAAGGCCTTGGAAATAGTAGAGCATGACGTGGTGATCGCGAATAGAAAAGACAAAAATAACGACATAACAGCAAGGCCATGCTTCACGTGGGCTACCTTCCAAAATGTGAAAAGTGAAAACCCAATAAAATTAAAAATCCCAAAAAAGTAATACCATTTTTGAAGAATTACAACGGCAAGTATACCATTATACCAATTCCAATTTAAGCCACCAAATGACTGCCTTCCTCGTCTTCTGTAGGTAATAAGCCAATGAAAAAGATCAGAGGGAGTGTGTTAGCAAATCTTAACAAAGCTATACAACTATGTGCTCTTCTTCATCAACATCAACATCAAACATTCGGCTTCCCCTTCATCTCATCAGCTGATCTTACCCTTCACAGCAGTAGCACCACAAATGCAAGCATTTTCCGCTGCAGCAGCAATTAGATTTCCAACATTCGGTGCATCTGGGCAGTCTACAGCAGCACTTACCACAGCTGCATTTCCAGCATTTTGGTCGCCAAGAACATTTCATGCACCTCGGTCTGCAGCATTCAGGACATCTTGGTCGCCACAGTTGCAATCTGCAGCACTTGCCAGATGTATCTGCAGAAGCAGATTTAGACCTTGGTTTTAGTCGCAGCTTTTGCCGAATCTTTTTCAGGTGGATTGCTGTGGTCATGTTTTCCATTTCATGGATAAACCTGCAAAGATGGCGGATGTAATCAGGGTATAGCTCCAAATTACAATGGCCCCCTCCTTTAATCCACAACGGCTCATATGCGTCCCTTGCCATTTTCCAAAGTCCTTGACCATGCAGCCAGTTCACAACATCATCATCTGTTCCCTGCACAACATAGCATGCTCTGCCATCGGCACATTATTATGATCATTAACCCAGAGAATAGTACCCATAGCTATTGTTCGCTACTTGATCTAGGTAGGAACAGCACTACCAATGAAAAGAAAGGCCAAGACATGAAGCATTATGCACTTCTCATACCTGGGAGATTTGGACTAACACTGAAATTGGCGATTTAACATGGAGAATCCATAGGCAGGGACGAGAAACAACTTAATAAATAACTAAGGCTTATTATAATCAACACAGCTCATTTTACAAAAGATAACTTCTAATATTTGCTTTTACCAAATCCTGATAATTCATAACGTGAAGTTTTAGGTCACAAACATCTCTCTGAGCCTCTGTAACCATATGAAGAAACTCTTTTGGAAATTGACGACCATTTTATAATTTGCTCAAACTAGATCAATTAGCTAATTATTGTCAAGACAAAAGTAACTGCTAAATAGCCATTGCCCAATCTAGCATAAGGGTGTTTGTTAAAGATAAGTTGAAAGTATCTTTAAACAAAGTAGTATGCATATTACATATTCTATTGGCACTTGGGTTGTGCAAGTAACCACACATGGTAGATGCATAAAAACATTCCCTTAAAGTTAACGGCATCCATTAAATAAGCAAAATGGACTTGCTCATCATGCAAGCTTTCAAAATTCAGAGATAAATTATCTGCACGAAGTTCAAAGATAAAGATCCACCTAGAAGAAAATATAGTTGTATCTGGATGAACGAACTAATTTGACCCTAGACCAGAATCACAGGATACCATCTATTAACACAACCTTAGACAAGCAATTAGAAACATGATTCATGATTCAGACTTTTAAAAATCAACTGAAAACATTGTTCTTCATATAATTGGCATATATAGCGAGACAGAAGTACTAATAAATAGTGATAATCGGTTCTCTCGTCAAGTATATTAGTTTTCATTGATTGATGCCTTTAATATGCCATAATATCTAAACTATGAGCCAATCCCTACGATGCCATAGAAAGAAAAGCAGGATTACTCCATACTTGCATAGACCACTTTAGGATCCCCTGTTCCAGGATTCTAAGATCATTGGTCCAAGTTCAACAAGTACAACCATATACTTGCCCCCAAGAAACTCAAGCTTCTTACATAGGTTTAAAAAAACCAATCCTTTCAAGCGTCTCCAAAGCATCATACATTGTGTCTTCTCATCTCTTCGGGTGCAACATCCTTTTCATTCTTCGTATATCAACTGTCCAAAATACTAGAAAAGTTGCTAATAAAACATTTATCTTGGATTTTTCACAAGCTCAAGTCACATGAACAGCAAAACTAGGATTCTAGACTAATGTGTTAAATTTAAGTCCACTGGCACTAGTAACTTAAAACAACAATATAATTCAAGAAGAATAATCCTCAGCAAGCAACACAAAAATGTCTCAGCCTTTGTCACCATTGTAAAGGATCTGTTCATATTGAACCACACCGACAACAATGAGGTAAGTTCTTCCAACCACCTTTAGTCCAGTTTATAATGACTACCTTGACATCTACATTACCTAGCATCTAGAATACACTCCCCAATCATTGAATTAGAAATTAGCATCTGAATCCCATCTTACAGTGTTTCATCTTGATTTTATATGGACAACTTTATTTCTTGCAATCTTAAGAGATAACACTAGCTGTTTTTAGTATAATGAATTACATCTACAATGAATCACTGTATAGTCTCTACTGCTTTCAGTAATACTGCAAGCCTTTGGTATTCGCTAAGCACTATCGTGAACAAGCTGGATGCTTCAACCTCACAACAGTTTTAATATCATGTTACACACAGATTCATCTTTTATTTCCAGCAAACATGCTGAGACAAGCTAATCAACCAATATCCCAGTCAAGTATCTAACAGCACCGAACAGAACTCTCCACTTTCTTGCAAAATGCTGATAGATAACCTCCATTGACTTCAGCCAGGTTGAACCACAGAAAAAAGTTTGATGATATGCAATTGGCCCATGCTTTAACTATTTCCAGTTACCTCGGTCTGAAATAAGCTGCTCTTTTCCAGGTCAAGCTTTCAACTTCATACTCCAGTGCACTAAGACCAAACTTTTAAGTCCCTTCCATCCTCCTCCTCCCTTTTAGCAATTATCCAAGGCATCATTCTATCAAGATTCTTGTAGGATGTACACAGCTTGAGAGTTTTCAGAGGCAAATGTTCTGGAGGACACGTCCAAAGGAAATGTCCAGTTCTGACACAAAAACTGGGTTGAAAGCACATTAAAGGCTTTATCTAGTCCTTCACAAAGTTGACTATATTGAGATTCTGAAATATGAACAGGAGAAAGATAGGATGTGGTTTGTGTTTGGAAATGAAAACTCCGTGACATTAGATACCAGATGAAAAATATCCTAGTCTATTTCTTAAGATAAGAAGCTGGATAATAAGGATGAATCAGACAACCTGGAATTTCGGAGTTTCTTCATATCTAGAATGTTTCGTCAATAATCCACCAAGGATGTGGCTATTTTCAAATTCCAGCCCCAGGCACACATCTTAAAATTTGAAGACCAAGAGAAAACTGACCTAGGAATAGAAAAGAAAAACTGCAGGGGAGAGAGAGAGTTACATGAATCACTAGCACCGGGCACTTGACCTTTTGGATTTTATTTATATTCTGCAAATGAAACAAGTGCATGGTCAAGAAATGGCAGTTCAAAGTCCACTTTAACAGCACCTAATAATTAGAATTGAGAAGAAGCAGATTGATGATTAGCCACGTGGGGTTGTGTTACATTACTATAAGCATCCCCATAGAAAAGTTAAATAAGGTAGATGACTTACCTTGTATATGTCAAAGCAAAATGTGAACTTTACATGGCAAAGAACACGAAGGCCAGAAAGAATGCCACTATGCAAAACTACACCTCTTAGCCTTGGCAATTTCGATGCCAAGTGCAAAGTTGGTCCACTGCCAACTGACTGTCCATATAGTATTAGATCTTCCTGGCTCACTCCATACTCCAACTGAAGACACTGATAAACAGCTTCTATATCAGCATACGTATCAATCTCGCTTGGCTGGACATAGAAATAAGATTATGGTTAAGTTCTGTAAACAAAATTTGTCAGCTTTCTGATAGGAGGTTATCGTAATTTCCATATTGATTGCCCTCTAGTCTTTAGAAGAAACACTTCCAACTTAATATCTCAAATACTCCATCCTTACAAACAGTCCCACACCATGCATTAACTCTCTAATAGAACTGAGCTGAAAACGTAGGTCCTAGTCCCTTTCCTTGAGAGGCACTATTCTTCCCAAATCAATACATTCTAAAACACTATCATCATGATTGACAGGCCAACCTCGATGATGCTTGACAAACATTTGCTTTTCTAATTGTCATATTACTGTTTTCTTTTCTATATGAAAACAGTGTCAGCGTCAAATGATTGAGCTACCCAGGGAAGGATGATAAGTTCAATCTGAGATGACAACTTACCTTACCAGTTGAGGCCCCATAGCCAGAATAGTCATATCTGCATCAGGAGAATCATATATAAAACCAAGAAACGGCCAATTAGACAAATGCCAAGGAAATAGGATAATAGAGAAAATTAAAATAGAACCACAAAAGAGAAATTCCATGGGATTGCACATAAACTACACCCATGTTAATAGGACGCCATGCTACGCTAAAACTTTGTATATAGGATCACGAAGACCTACAGATGTATTGGTGAACAACAAAATCCACAAATCTGAGAGAACAATTCGCTTTAGTCATGTCCAATCTCGTGATTGAATTTTATTTTCGTCATCTGTATACTGGATGGTTAAAAAAAACCTTATAGATGCACTAAGAAATAAGGAAAATTATTAAGTGAGATTTCCCCCCTTGAGATCTATACAATGGACTTGTGCCTGAAATGACAATAAAGCAGGTAAAAGGTGCAATAAAGGTTAAAAGAGACGTTTCTCAGCGTTAAAGGCACAAAACTCCACGAGGAGAAACCGAACATTGCTCCAAATACAAGGGGCAGTATTCAGAAACAATGTGTGATGGCAAATGAAAGTTTATCATGACCGAGAACACAAAAAAAAAAAAGAAAGAAAGAAAGAAAGAAAAGTTAACTGGTAGCTAAGCAAGGAGACCCTGAACTGAAAGTTTGTCAATAGTAACTACAGATCTAACCCGACGGCCCATACCTATTTCTATTTATTCCAAATTCAAGTCATTTTTCTTCCCTTCTTATAACCAGCCAAACACGAGTTCCTCTTTTTTTATTTTTAATCAAATCCAAACCCTTATAGCATATGTAAGAGGGAAAAAGACGAGCAAAAAAAGAGTAATGTATACATAAGACAGCTAAACATGTGTATGGCAACCAAACAGAAACCAACCTCTTCCCTTCTCGTAAACCCACCTTGAGAAGGAAAAGAAAAGTACAGAAAGTTCTAAACTTTGCACCAATTTGAAACAAACATACCCCAGCAGATTAACTCTGAGATTAACCTTGAGCTGGACAAACAAGTCATAGAGCTGGCCAAGGTCAGCAGCATTGCCATGTGAGTAAAGCAAGGTGAGTCTTGCAAGTGGATTTTTCAAATAAAAAGCAACGATCTTGTTTCCCCTCTCTGTATCAATTAAGAGTATATCCAACGAGTTGTCATCAGGTAGAGGAAGTGGCATTGTAGAAGTAGATGATACCACAGAGAGCTTGCCATTGTCTCGCTTCTTGATCTGATAAGTAGCTGGAGATGGAGGAAAGAAAGCAAATTTCGCAGCTAACTGAGAGACCATGCACCCCATTCACCCTCCACCAAGCTTTGAAAAGAAGAGACAAGTCATTGAACACGAAACTTACTCTCAGCAGGGCATGTTTACAATGGAAAGACAAGTTTTTGAAGCATGGTTTTAGGATTGTGTACAAAGCTTAAAGAGGGTGAAAAAGAACGTTGGTGAAGAGGCAATAGAGGAAAGGTTTAAAGGGTTATAGGGGTGTTTGTCTAGCCACGATAGTGATAACAAGTCATAAAAGGCTTCAAAAGATTAACCTTTGCACTTTGCAAGGGTTGGGTTAGAGAGAGAGAGAGAGATTTTGCTGGCAGCTGCAGGTAGACGGGAGGAGAGAGTATGTAGTGCGAGAAACAGGCAGAAAATACAGAAGCGTTGCAGGCAGTGTGGTTTCGTAAACAGTAGCTAGCAAAGACTATCTGTTTTCGCTAAAAAGGTGGGGAGAGGGAGATGGAGAGAAAATGAGAGCTTTGGGGTTAGTAGCTGAGCTGTGTGAGTTATAACTTCAAAACTGGGTTCACAGATGTGCATGACTTCATTGTCTCTGTCAGCTGTACAGATGAAGTCAATATTGCACTTAACATCTGTCTGCTACACGACACTCTTCTCTTTTTCTCTTTCCTTAAAAATTTTGGGCATTTGGATTGAGTAGTCTCATGCAGGAGTCGCTGGCGGATGTTGAGGTTCAAGCTTTTCTATGCTTGCCTTGCCTTGTATTCTAAGATGTAATCAATGCAATTAGACTAGAATCTAGATGACGTTAATCCAGACGGTGGTCACTTTGGTCATTTTGAAAAATCTACCAATTAGAGTAGGAGTAGCCTTGTTAGTTGTAACTTGTTCTCTTCCGTTTGGGCTGAGACTGAGTAGAGGCAGGCAAAACATTTAGTGGAGCTGTAGTGCATAGGCGTTTGTGTTTGTTGGGCGATGGGTAATGTAAATGCAAATGCAAATGCAAATCTGGGATTTTATTTTTATCGCTCTGCCCATTTTGACACTTGTCAGTGCCATAGCCAAACCCAACTTGCTTTTCCTTCGCCACAACGATGACCGGTGACACAACATAAGTACATGTCTTTTCATCCCAACACATTAACTAAACACTCTACTTTTAAGGCCTGTTTGACAATGGTAGCTGTTCGTTGATAGCTGATTCCATCAGCTGATTTGATCAATTAATTGTATTAGTTATT
>JAOQMP010000005.1:12844540-12859837 GCA_027563575.1 Erythroxylum pedicellare
CAACTTGAATATGTTTAAGGACAAATATAAAAAATAACATACATGAAGTAAATTTAACTTAATAAATAAAGAAAAAAATTTCTTCATTATGTATGACTTAAATATGACATTAGTCATTTAGTATTTTTAAAATAAATGAGTTTGACCATTTACTTAAATATAATAAATTAATTTATTTTTAAGATAAGTATGAACATGTAAATATGATAAATTAAGAGGACAAAATAGAGATTTGGCTGAAAAAAATCAGCTGGTGGGGGTAAAACGCTCCAAATAGGAGCTTGTTAAAAATTAACTGATTGGGATGAATCAGCCAACCCAATCAGCTCTTTACCAAACAAACTTTTAAGCTTTTTCTCAAAGTCAATCAGTTAAAGTGAATTGACAAATTAAAAAAGAGCTGATAAATTCTTTACCAA
This sequence comes from Erythroxylum pedicellare, assembly GCA_027563575.1. Lineage (NCBI taxonomy): Eukaryota > Viridiplantae > Streptophyta > Magnoliopsida > Malpighiales > Erythroxylaceae > Erythroxylum > Erythroxylum pedicellare. Next base: position 12,844,960 of record JAOQMP010000005.1, read on the forward strand.
ACAAGGCCTAAATCTAGAATAGTTTATTTTCCGTAAATTTTGTATGTCATGTTTTTCATTTAATTTAGCAGAAAAATGGCTATCCAAACTCAATACATAACAAATGTATCACTGAAGTAATTTATATTTTTCAACTTGTGAGCTTTGATTTAAACTTGCTAATGTCTTCATTGTTATAACTTATTAAAAGTAAATTTGAGAATTGAGAGTCGATGGCATTGATATCTTACGGACAGAAAAGAAAGACGAGGAGCCAATACAATCAAGGTGGGTGGGTCCCCACCAACGCTAAACCAAAGCCATCCGCTCGGTTTCCGTCAACAGTTCCCGTTCCCGTTCCCGTTCCCTTATGCACTGGCCATGATGGGTGGCGCGTGGGAATCACTTTCGTCCCATATAATATGTAATGAAGGTGGTGGCTGTTTTACGGAGTCCATATCAGGTTGATTTGTTGATTGACTTGGGTCATGCACTTGTCTCTCAGTCTGGATCTCATGTAATGACCCACAGCGGCTTATCCAATGCCCTATCATTCTACCTAAATCTTTGCCCTCTCCATCTTCTATCTGACGGCTAAACTGTCCCCACCTGCCTACTTCTATTTCTTAACTTAAGTTCGACTCTGTTTTCAAAAAGAACAGCAAGAAATGATTAAAGGTTAGAACACTTTAATCCCACACAATAATTCTCTTAAACTATTTTTAGGGATGTTAAAGCGGTTCTCAGTAGAAATATCAGTTTTGGGCTGTGATCATAATCAAGCCATAGTTTATTTTTACCCATAATTTTATAATTTAATTCAGTTACAGAATGAATTACGACCTTAATGTTCTGAGGTTTCCCAAGACCGGAGAGACGAAAAGGTTGACTTGTTTCGCACCGAACAAATATAGAAGAGAAGAATGATGACACGATACATGGACTAAGGTGGACGACAAAATTAGTTCTTTGCCATGTACGGATATAATTACCTTTTATTGCTAATTCTCAATTAGTAGGAGTAGGACCCATAGGCCATTGCAATTAGACCTTTATGGGTTCACCATTAACTAAGTCTAATAAATCCTCATTTTCAAATTTTACAACTCAATTTTTGCTAATTCTACTCGTTTCGTTAAGAGATTTCAAATATCAAACAAACCCTAATTTGTCGTTAGAAGGGTAACATTCATGTACCTTGATGCTATATATTTTTAAACCACCCAATCTAAATCTAGCAAGCAGAATCCGCTCGTGGGAGCAAATTCAGCGTGGCTCGATCATCGTTGTATGTTGCAGTATCCAAAGTATGGGTATCCTAACACTGCACTTAAAATATTTACATGAGAATGTGCGATGATTCCAAACCCTCGTGGACTCACCAATTATCAAATGGTATAAATCAAACCAACTACACAAAACCAAGCCATGCATGCCTTACACAGGTAAAACCGCTACCAGCATTTTTACATCGGGTGTCCCAACTTTGTTTTTGTTCCCATATTCTATGTTATTCAGCTTTGTCTCTTTGAAGCTAAATCTTGTTGTAATAAATGCAAAGAACAAACATGAAAGTGTTGGCTTTGGTTTATGTTAATTGATTAAGAAATTGAGCGATGCAGCGCTCAAGTGGGGAAAGTGCTGGTAATCTTCTTCTAACACAAGAAGCAAACAACTAAAAGGAAGAAACTGAGTCTGAGACCAGTTTTAGTTGCTGGGCATTGGTAAATTAAATTGAAAACCGAAGCAACGTGCAGTCCCTGTAAGGGTCTTAAAATATATAATCCAAATAGGATTTGATCCAAAGTACTGCTTCTTCTGTCTTGTCTCCCCAGTCAGCTTGTGAGTGATACTCGTGAAACCTGACAACCAACCAGAATAAAACCCTGGTACGTGTGTACTGTGCATGCCTCATCTTTTCCTTGGTAAAGAAAAAGACCCCGAGAAGTGTACGTGGCAAAATTATTCAGCCAGTTGTACCGGACGCTCTCAGGTTCCAGCTTTTGGATTGCTCGTCTCCATTTAAGCTAACGGTTGTTCCAATATAAGGCCTTTGTGCCGTACTAGCGTGGTGGTTTGATAAGAACAATTTGGAACCCGCAAACGGAATAAAATGCAATGCGAACAGTAAATACCTTCTCTTAAGATCAAAAGATCGAGTTCGAACATATACGCGAGCGGTTACGATTTAGGTAGATACGAGTAAAACCGCCATCAAGGCCGTAGCCTAGAAAAGTTCATTCTTCACTAGGAAAAAGGTTTTAAGAATTTCTATGTAGATATTGAAGTCTCAAACATGTCCCAAACAGATATTCCATCATTTGCAAAATAGCATACAGTACATCAATGACTGGGATTTAGTTGATGTCTTCACCACATAGTGTTGTATAGAATAAACACTTTGAATATGAATTCAGTTAATTAGAAAGGGCAAACACTTCACCGAAATGTTGATTTCAATGGAAGAATAAATGTTTGAACAACAATGAGCTACAAGGCCCATGTTACGAAGTTGAATCTTTATTAAGCTAAAAAACTCTCTTTCTGAAGAACAAAATAATTTGTTTCAAAGTTACTGTAAGATCATACGGAAGTTTTAGGCAAAAAAATTTTGCTATATAATTAATTAGAGTTCTCATTAATCTTGTCTTTTATTATCACTAACTAGAAAGGTGAGCGTGCATGCCCCTGTAGTAGTGTACAAGTGTTGTGTGGAATGGACAACCATACAACTTTAGCGGTTTCAATAAAGGAGTTAAAAGTAAATAAAGAAATATGATCTGTTTCACGAATATAAGAGAAAATATACAGATTGCCTAAAGAGATCTAGTTCTTGGTTACTACAAATTGTAACCTGTACACTACACACCTGAAAATGAACTTCTGGCACATCTTCCTTTGTGATGGATTTGGCTTTATGGCAGCTTGTTGGATTTTACTTCCAAGGTATGCACAGAAACAATTTGATATCAGGCTGCAGTTTCCTATAGGTGTCATCCATGTTCTCTTTCTGAGGAAAAAACAAAGGCTTCAACTCCTATGCTGCACCAATGTACAGAATTTTTCCCTGAGTTGCAAAACTATATAAAGGCGATTGTTATCCTGCAAAACACGAAATCCAACTTATGCTAGTGGCAGTCATTTTGTCATAAATTAAACCATCCCTTGACATAAAATGGCCTCTCGCCGGTCACACGCTTCAGAATGATGGCACATACAACACGTGGCAATATCAGGGCTAAGCAATTGCAAGATTACTAATCAGAAACTTTCCAAAGCTTCCAATGGCAAAAGTATATCATCACGAGGTAATCTCAAATACTTTTGCGTTCATATATTGCACAGAATGTCAGACATGACTCACGCACTCTGATCAATTCTTTACTCCTAATTCCTACTGAAATTGGATGTCCACTCAGCATACTCATGAAATGCTTCGAACGTGCAAGTAACTACTGCAAATATGCAGCTATCTACAGACTACAATCATCTTGTTGGCTGAAAAACTGTAATAGACTACGTAATCCAATTTTGTATAAAATCCTGTTATCATGACCAAACAAACATCAGACACCATTCCAAACATATCATGCAAAGTTTTAAGGATCTAAGAATATAACCAATCAGTCATACAGTAGGTGACTAATAAACAAACATCAGACACCATTCCAAACATATCATGCAAAGTTTTAAGGATCTAAGAATATAACTAATCAGTCATACAGAAGGTGACTAACTCCATGGTTGTGACAACAAGATTGCTGGCGTTGATGCCTCAAGTCCTCGTTTGCCCTGTATGGCAGATTTAAGCACGTCATATTGCTCATTCACAGAATTGTACAGAACCTCTGAGTATGCTTCCTTTGCCTGTTTGAGAAAGCCAGAACATTTAGAGACATTCAGAGGACGCAGGCAGACACACAAAGTTCATGACAACTAACAACTCAGCAAACATACTCCAATCAATGAACACTTAGAGAGACTCTGCCAAGACCACAATTGTTTGGCCTAATATTAGTTGGAGAGGGGAAACAAGTATATTATCCGATATAACATAATAGAATTAGCATCTTTTGCCATTATTTTGGTGGAGGTGTACATCCTAATTCATTTTCTTTTCAACATATCAAAATAACGACCTAAAGGTTTCAGTTTTTAAGCCTCTATAGAAACCTTGTCAGCCTTAAAATGAAGCAGATCTCCAGACAGTCAAATCAACTGGACAATCTGCTGTTCAGATTTACTTAAAGATCAGGTGTGCCCAAACCCTAGTAATAATATGCTGAACCTGCTAGTCAGATATGTAACCCAAAACACTAAACCAACTATGTTCTCATGCAATCAAAGAGGTTGTCAATACTAGACAATATTAAGATCCTTGATTAACACCCTACTCATGCAACCATCAGGATTTAACTACAGTTGCTTACAACACGCCTTCAATGAAAATGTTCATTCTGATTGTGCATTGCACTCTTTTTTAAACATTAGATGATCGAGACATAAAATGCTGAGAAAACTGCATGTGGAGATAATGATCAGTAATAAGATGGATGCCAAAATTCAATTGTAACTGAAGTCGAAATTAGATCATGAACAAGGCAGTTGTAAACTACTAGATTTGTGTTCATCTTGTTTAAATGGGTTCCTCCATGTAAAGCCATAACTGGTAGTATGCTGCAGTACATATGTTGCTCTGTGATGTACTGATTCTCAGTTCAAAAGCAAATTTGTCAACTTCTATGCAAGATTGGTTCTCATATTTTGAGAGTAACTATAAGTTTGATTGTATGGGTGTATGAATAGTGTACTCATTGTGATTAACCTCTTCAGGATTTCCACAATTAGCAGCAATTTCAGTAAAAGCAACTTCCGGTGCAATTGATAAGCCAGTTCCATGAAAGGAGATCACTCTTCTCTCTCCAATTTCCTTCTCAACCTGAATATTCTAAATGAGTTCAGTACATAAGATAATCATCAAGGGAAAAGAGACATTCAAACAAGAATGTGATTAAGGGGGACGAACCTGTAGTGGAGGGGGCATTATGTCATGGCACAATAAGGCCAATGGGTAAACATGTCCTGGAACACCAGAATTTCCTGCCAGCCTTCTCATGTTATCCACAGAAGAAGAATCAAATGGCGCCTGCAATTGTATAAGCTTGAGTACACTACACTTGGATGTTAGCCAAAGGGCCAAGATAGGCCTTCCAAATAGGGGAAAAAATTGCATTGCTAACATAAATATATCATTCAATTATATCAATATGACTTCTTTTCTAGTTTTGCACAAGTGAGAGAAAGCATTCACATGGCACTATATCTTAACTGTAATGTGATTTGTTTCAAGTGCTACAAGCGCTATATCTCAACTATAATGCAATCTGCTATTGGCAACTGCTATGCCATGATATTATGTTATTTGAAATTATCTCAAATTTTCAAAGCATCCGGTTTAACCTGCAATGCTTCCACTAGAGTTTAATAGCCCACAAGAGATCAGTGCACAAACTTGAGCTCCAAAATTGCCATTAAAAAATTCTTGATTTCAAAATTCTGGAAGAAAGTATATTGATAAATAAAGAGAAAATGAACTTACTGGTTTCCATTCTCCAGTAAGAGGATCAGGCCGGTCCCTACCACCACTAGGTGCAATCCACACTATTTGTGACCCACCCCTGAATTCAAATATCTATTCAGAGGGTTGCCTTGCAGAATGCCAGTGTTGCCTTTTGGCACAAACATATGAGATGCATAATCCCCACATGAACATTATTTTAGAAGGCACAGCATATTGCCTCGAGCACTAAGTTCATGAAAAGTAGGGAAAATTGCAAAATGAAGTAATAAGTACATAAGAATGAATATACGCTGAATAAGAACTGTCACAAAGAAATTAGAGAAAACCATGAAGTTAGATGCAATTCCTCAACCATTCCCATGAATACTGTTGAGAACATATAAAAATGTCAATAAAAGCATATATCACTTTAGTCAAATTCTCCATTTCTGAAGTGCTAGGAATAGTTTCAAATATCAATCTTATTTGTTAACTTTGATAAATTTCTATTTCTTATCTTTTTCTTTTCCATTTTGTTGGCAGGTAGAAGGCAGCAACCAGTATACTTCTTTAAATGGATGGTAATGGTGATTGTTTCCATGATTTCTTTAATATAGTCCTCTAGCATTATTCTAATAATATAAAAGCAACCAGGTAGTTAGTGGAAATTGATAGCTCAAACCTTACCTACTCCACTTACAGCAATTAAGATGTTGCTGGCCAATACAGAAAATGATTCAACAGTATGACACAACAGTTCAGATTTTTGTTTAGGGCTCTTCAGCGTAACGGCTGGTTGATGCTGATCTATTCAGATTCTCGGGCCAAAGAAATAACTCAAGGACTTGCCAAATTCATCAACATAAAGGAACAAATTTTATCACCAATACTCAGGATGCCTTAAATATTTAGAAAACACCTCTAGTAGATGCTACCACATAGAAAGATGAATGGATGTTAAAATTACAAAACTTTAAAAATATGAAAAAGAATCATCAACATGCGTCTATGTCATGGGACATTATGCAAACCAAATCCCAAATTCTGTTCAAGCAATGCAAATAGTTTATAAAATTAAGATACCTTAAGAGTGTAGCCATTTCCTTCAGACTTCGAATGTTTGCTTTCTTCTTCATCTCAGCAAGCTCAGGAACATCATCAATGTGTTTTTTCGAGTATACACATATAAGATTCCTGAAAACTTGCAGAGGTAGAATACTTATAATTCCATTAGTCATACGAAAGTTACAGAGAAGACAGTTAAAAGTTTATTTGCAACTTCACCTTCCCATGCTGAAAGGCTTGCAGAGAGGGTCAGTTACCACTCTATCGCCAGCTACATAATTCTGCGATAATACACATATAGTTTGGCTAAGAAGTGGCAAGATTTTGAACAGTTAAAAACAACTGCTTAAGATGGCACCAGAAGTGACAATGTCCCTTTTCAACAAACGAAATGACGATATCACATATTCAACTAACTCACCAAGTTCACAGCAAGGTTGGGGTTTGCTTTCTCAAGCAACAACGCAATAACAGCTGGATCAGCTTCAGTTTGATGGTTTGATATCAAGACAATGTTGTGACCCTGTAATTAAAACATCAGCAATTGACTGCGCACCCTAAACAAGTCTAGATTCTATTGGGATATGGATGCACAAAGACTGCATATCAAATTCATAATAACCATGAACAGTTTTATAGCACAAACAGTCAAATTTGACCTTTAGCCTCTTTGTTGGAGTAGAATGTTTAACATCTAGGAGCAAATAGGGAACTGATACTACTGTTTATTTGAGTGATATTCACCAAAAATAATATCCCACACTTTTTAGGTAATTTACCAATGTAAGTCGAGCAGCAAATTGATTCATGTTTAGAAGTCTTAGTTATAGCATTTGATTGTCGTCATATTATGCAAGAAAATCCAGTCATTTGCCTTTTAAAACATAAAAAGGATGATCAAAGTTCTCCTTTCAATGAAGAAAAAGATGCAAAATGACTACGCTGCAAAACATAGAAACAGAAACAAATTCAATTAAAACGTGTGGAAAATCGTTGTTAAATTAGCAAAGGAAATGAATGTCAAAACTGAATACCTGCTGAAGCTTCTCTTCAATCTCCTTGAAAATAGAAATATTGCCAACAAATGAGTTCCTACAACAAAGCAATATTCAATAAGATCTTAGCCAGGAACATTAAGTATTTGAAAGAGATCTTAAATCAACTAGATAAACTTGAAAATATTACTTTACATATTTTCCACTCAATTGCTTTCAATAACATCTAACAATCTAGAGGCAACAGTATATGCATCCATAACATACTTATTATTGAATAAACAACATAAGAAATGAAAATTTGTGGCCATTGAGGAACTTGAAACTTTCAATATGAAGCATAATCAAGTAAGGCCAACAAAAAAGAAAAAAAATAGTATAATTTAAGCTTCAATAACGTTTTATAGATTCCCCACAAACCGAAAACAGACAAAAAAACTCTTATATAGAATTCCAAAAATGAGAACATTTACCTTTGATTGTAATGTGTCAAAAAAATATTATGGTATTTAATCTAATAAGATGGAGAAGGAACATGGAGAAAGAAAAGAGAGTTTGTTATATTTTCAATAAATATAATATTAAAATACATGAATTTTATGATTACTTATTTATTGAAACTAACTAAAAGAATTGCCATATCCTTCTAAAGAAAAATATTGCTTTCATATGCCTAGTGGACTCTTAAACAATCAATTGCTTTCGGTGCAAAAGAGTGGCTGCTATATAATATTAGAACTCCCAAAGTTTATCTTTTTTCTATTATGAAATTAAAAAGAATAGCTTTATGTTACTTTCTTCTATATTAACGTGTCACAAATGCTATCATCTTGTGGATAGACATGTATATACGGCAGTGGAATAAGAGATTACCAAAATCATAAGAATTAATAAATTGCCTAACTATAATAACTAATGAGCTAATGGTGATTGGTGAGCTATTGTTCTCATTAAAAGTTGAAGAGTTCATTCTGTAAGCAAAATGTAGAGCTTAACTAAAAATGTTTGTTAAGTTGATTATTACTTGCATAATCTACCTAAAATAAAACAAATGTTAAGTATAAAAATTAAAAGGCAACTATCAACTAACATAATATAAAAGATTAAAAAATAGAAAGAAAGAATTTAAATGCAATCGTAATAGCAAATAATCATAATAAGATTATAAAATGAGACTTTTGATATTGTAATACTTCTAATATGTGACATTTTTCAGCTTTTTAGTATTTGGGCAGTTAAACATTGTATAATTTGCATATACATATAAGAAAGATTTGATGACTATCACTTGGTAGTTATTAATAATCATCATTATCATAAATGACTAGTAAAAATATTATTTTAATAAATTAAAAAAAAGTTTATTACCAAATAATAATTATTAATAATCATCAAAACAATAATAATCAATTAGTTGAGTCCATGCATATATTGGTTTAGGGGGAGATTGAAAGCAACATTGTCGATAGTCATTTTATATCCAACGTACATTGTTATTTAATTAAGGTGGTTAATTTTGGTTTTAACTTAGACAAGTTGTCTGGTAAGAAAATAAGTTTATCAAGTTTTAGTGCTTCTTGACTCTCTCGATTTAAATGAGGGTTTATGTCAAGATGTGCATACTTTTAACTGCATTACCATTTTTAAGTGAATAAAAAGTGTCAATTAGGTAAGTTAAGTTATTTGTTGAAACTAATTAAAAGAATTGCCATATCCTTCTAAAGAAAAAGATTGCTTTCATATATATGCCTAGTTGACTTTTAAGTAATCAATTGCTTTCGGTGCAAGAGATTGGTTGCTATATCAATTGCTTTCGATCTAACCATTATCAACTTCACATTTGCATATATAGTAAATCATGCATTTTAAAGAAACACACTTTGGAAATACCTAATAGGAATTAACTCTTATATAATTTCCTCTTTGATGATCCTAATTGATTTCAATAATACTATATAGTCATAATATTTTGAGGAATGGGATGCATGCTACAAGCACTTAAGTTTTACATTCAAGGATTATATGTCACAAATAAAGTCCATTAACATTAATTGTAGTTCAAATCACTATATATGGTCTAACAAGCACAGTGGCAAATGGCTAAGTAGAATGAAAGTATATAAAGCATTAATCAAAACCTAATGGATGATTGAATTTCCTTTTAATGATGCTTACTTTGGAAACAATATTTCTTTTGATCACTCTCTAATTGAAATCCATATCCTACACATTCACAAGATCATAAACTCTCCATCTAGATTTAATAAATATTTGATTAGTCTAGTAGGATTTGAGGAAGTAGTTGCCAAACCAAACTAAACTAAGATATAGACTCCATATTATATCAAGATGGGAGCATAATTTGGAAGTAAGAGAAGATCAATTAAAAAGATCGAAGATAATTTTAAATACTAATGTTTTTTTATCTATATTATTATATGGAGTTTGAGGATGCAATGTATATGGTCATGAAGGTAAAAAGATAACTTAAAAAAAAAGAACAAACTATGGAGTAAAGAGGATGACAAAGCTCTAAATATAAAGCATGAAACATTCACACCACCAGTGTAAGCATTAAGCTGAGAAAAAGTTAAAATCGATTCCACTTCAATAACTAAGAATTGAGATGAAAATCGATTCCACTCCAACAATCATCCATGATCCTATCCATTATCAATGATCATGTCTTCATAAGATGAAAAGTGGAGTTTACATTAGATTAGAATCAAATGTGAGTCAAGGCAAGTTAATTTGAAGACAGACCAAGGTGTAGAATATGTGGATACTCAAAAAACTTTCAGTTAATAACAACAGAGTATACAGGGTATATCCTGTATACTATGCATCATAAAAAGACCATCCCCTAAGTATGCTTCAAATAGAATTCATCGAAAGTGTTATTACACAATAAAAGAGAGAGAGGAAAACAAAATGCAGAAAGCACCAATCATCAATCCTTAAAAACATTACACAAAAAGTTAATAGAAAAAATACCACAAACATCAATCCTTCAAATACCATGAGAAATGAACCCACATTAAACTTTAAAAAGTGTGTACTTGATTTTAAGACCAAAATATTCTCATCAACATGGCATCGTACACCCAACAACCACAAAATGGGTAGTGTAAGCAAACAACAAAATAAAAGAGAGGAAAACGAATAACTCTGACTTACTTGATCCCACCCTCGCAACAAGAACAATAAAAAGGACTGAGATGAGCAACGGCGAGGAGAAAACGACGAGTGATAGCAATGAATGACTATGAGGGAGGAGAAGATGGGTTTATCCCTGACCGAAAATGACGTCGTTTGATTTTTAAAACTATTAATATGAAGATGATGAAGGAGTGGCTAGATTGTTGGAAATTCATCGACAAAACACATCCCCGTCGGTAACCCTGATGCTTCAGCGTAAATTTATCAACAGAGCGGTTATGCCGTTGGAAATTCACTGACAGATCTATGCTCTATCAGTAAAACCCCCGATGCTAGTTTATTATAGAAAGCATTCACGCCTAATTTACCAATGACTACAACTTTTTTTCGCTATATTCCATAGACAAATTTGCAGGGATATTTTCCCTCCACCTTTTACCGACAGAAATTTTGTTCATCATAAAATGGAAATTTTCAGGATAGTGTTATCAATGGATATTGATTTTCTGTCTCTAATTACCTACGGTATTTGTTCTGTCGGTAATTTTCCATGGTATTTAATCATTTTCTTGTAGTGTTAATAACCACAAAAAACATACCGCCTCATCAACTTCTCTAGAGAAAGTGGTTTTTGTTGATTCCACATGTCCTTTTCAATGATCACTTGTAAAACCTTTTTCTCTAGAAATAATTTCTCTTCCTTATAATGTGGGCATCTGTCATTATAACCAATATACTCACCGATACCTTACACTCATTACAAGATTATAGATAAGCAAAGTTGCCTTAAAAAAACCTTCATTCCTGTTCCTTTACACCCATAATATTTCATTGCAAGTCCAACATTTGATCATTTTCTATCGTTTAAGCATCATAAATAAGTGAAAAATATTCAAGCAAAAAAAAACCATTACACAATCATTAATAAGAACAAAAAATATAAATACTCACGTATTAAACTTAGAACGTATAACAATTTTAAACAATGATACCTTCTTGGAAGAGTCAAGATAAAGGTCTTCTGAGAAGACCTTAACAAATAAACCACATCCTCTCTCCTTTGTCTTCGTACACTACTACTTCCATTGCTAAATGGATTTCCACCAAATAAAGATTCAAATATGACATGGTTTATAACCAACCCCCTCATCACCCATCACTTTATTAAGAACATTTCCACTGTATTAATCATAAATCTCGTGCTTCTTAGGATTGTTTAACACTTCATACAGTTGTTTCATCTCTTTAAATTGTAAAATGTACCAATTCATGGAGAATTATGGATCTTTAAGGAAGTGTATAATGGACTTAAGACCTTTTTACTAAAATTTATATGTGAGTTCTAACACTAAATTTATAAGTTCTTGTTAAATCAAGATAGTCATGTTGTTTTATGCCCTACAGCCAATCGCTTTGGATGTACTTTAGTGATAAATTATTTAAAGACATTCTTTATCTTGTATATGTTTAGACGTATATGATAAAGTACATGGGATAATTGTACATTGCATATGAAATTATAATGAGATTATAATTATAAGATTTATATTTCATTTATATCATCATCATTATACCCCGTCCAAAATCCCGCAATAAAGCGAAATTTGGGGAGGTCTGATAGTACGCAGCCTTACCCCTTCATAGTAGAGAGGTTGTTTCAGTAGACTCACATGCAGATGTGACAATAAAATAGTTATGCAGGTTAAAGCGTAAATAAGTAAAGCTGGCACGCTAAATAATTATGTAAATAAAATTACAATATTTTAACTAGATTTTTAAAAATATAATATATTTTTAAACTAAAATATAACGAAATATATCATCTCTTTATCTGTAGAAAAGCACCAATACCCAGATGATAAGAGAGCAATAAAGCATTAAAGAACTGTAGAAAAGTATCAATACCTAGATGATAAGAGAGCAATAAAGCATCAAAGATCTCGACTTTGACTCAAAAACATGTAGAAACACAAAACGTCTGAAACCATAAGTTCATTAAGCATAAAAATTCAATTTTGACAGAAACAATCATATGCAAAGAGATCAACATAATCAAACCCAAAAAGCATTAAATACTAAATCAAACAAAGAAGCTAATATCAAAAGCAAAAAATCATAAAGAAAATAAATTTCAGAAAACTCAACAAAAGCTCGAAAACAACCAAGCAGAAGAGACTGATTAATCAAGAACTATACCCAAAAAGTGGAAGCTGCGGAGAAGGAAGAGAGAGTGAGAGCACCAAAAGAGAGGGAGAGCAACGTTTACATACCTCTTATTTAATCCTAAAAAAGAACCGCCTGTTTACATACCTCAACGAAGAAGATAACCTATAACACCCCAATCCCACAGAACACGTGCTCGATATCTTGAGTGATATCCAAGTCTGTTCCCTGCGAAGGTAACATGCTAGAGCACTCAATCATTCAAAAATCGGTATCATTTTTTTGAAACAACAACAAACATATGCGGAAGTAATAACCAATTCGGTCCCATTTTCATTCATAAACATTTTCAATCAACACAATACAATCAATAGAATTTCAATAGCCAATTGGGGCCCATTATAAATACAAAACACTTTAGTCATAATGTCTTTACATTCTACTATAAAAACCTTTGCATAAACATTACACAAAAATTTCGGAATATTTTATTTTACAGAATTCACGAAATACAATTTATAAAAAAATAGGAAAACAATAATACAGACGCGAACTGATCCCGACCTCTATCTTTCCCTTGCATGTAGTAAGTATACTCCCATTTGCTTAACGGGATATTCTTCTAAGTCTTGAAAAATATTTACAAATTTCGAGTGAGTTTTGCAAACTCAATGAGTGACTATCATCGATGGCTTACCCAATCATGTAACATATAATTCACATCATTTCACATTCAATACAATTCAATCACCCATATTATACATATGCAGTGCACATGAGAACCACTTTTCAGTTGTTACTTTGTTGTGATCAAGTGCCTAAATTGTCCCGTATCCATTGGATACTGGGCTCATTAATAATTGTCCCTTATCCACTTAGAGGATACAGGGCTCATTAAACATTGAGCCTAAGGCTCTGAATCACTTTTGAGCTCGATGCTCATTTTCACTCATTGAGCTTTAAGCCCTGATCGGTGGCTATTTAGGTCACAATTGCCATTATATTTCATGCATTCATGAAATGGAATGCATAAATCACATTTGCATGTTCCCATTCAATGATATTCCCATATCATCGGACCTTATTCTGGCATTCAACATTGAAGATGAGAATTACATTTTCATTTATATGCATGATCACACTTTCCTTCGGAACTAAGTTCGGCACGTAACAACCAAGTCATGTATCAGATATTTCATCCAAATTCACATACAAGGAGCACTTTAATATTTCATTCATGCATCATATTCATCAGACCTTTTATCCGAAAACCAACACAATCAATCACATTCATAATATCATCCAGTAGTCAATTAATATAAAATTCAAACCAAGCAGACAATGAAGTGAGACCATCTCGGTCTACTCACAGTACGCTCTAGATTAATATTTGCTTCCAAATTTTGGAAACGCCTAAATACGAACACTTAACCTGCACAACTCATTTATGCAAGAAACACATTGCATACTCATTAATAATGGCACAATTATAAGCATTTATTCATGCACAACTGTGTATATGGGCTATGTATAATGCAAGCTCATTGACAATCTCAAGTACTTTACCAATTTCATATCTTAAGCTCATTTTCATTTCATAACGTAATCACTCATCAATTTTTTGAATCACAAACTCGATCCTTTGGTACTTTGATATCGATAACTTATCCCTAAATCTTTCCAATATAAACCCGTATATGACTAGTGAGGAAGAAAAACGGAATATTTATATATATGTATATGTCACTATCAACTTTCTGCTTAAACTCAATATTTTCCTCTTCACTCCTATTTCATTTCAGCCCAACATATCATAATATAAATCAAAATCTATCATTTTCTATAATCATCAGAAACTAGAAAATCACTCTCATGTTTTCTACACTTCTTCACTTTCATTTTTCTGCATTTTCATATTTTTACATTCACTTCATTTTCTTCGTCTAACTATCATTTT
>JAOQMP010000005.1:12872174-12885812 GCA_027563575.1 Erythroxylum pedicellare
AGCAATGAAGTACCCGAATGATTTTCAATCCGTTTATCATATGAATATTGTGGATTCATTTATGCAGGATATGTTTAAAGAAGAGAGTGTTGAAAATACGTTGGACTATAAGGCTAAATTTTAAGTGAACGAGCATATTGATGAAACTTATAAAGTTGTAGAATCATTGTTAGCAATGATAATAGATTCAGAAACTTTAAATGAACTTACTATAACTCACAAGAAAATCTTACCATCTATTTTGCAGGCTCTGAAGCTAGAATTAAACGTGTTACCTGATCGCCTAAAGTACGTCTATTTAGGTTATGAAAAGTCATTACTCAGAATCATTTCAAAAAGGTTGACTAAAGAGCAAGAGGAAGGGCTAGTAACATTACTTGAGGAGTACAAAATTGCAATTACGTAAAAGTTGGAGAGGAAAAAGCCACATCGAGTATAACGACGTTAAACAATTGCACTTTTTGGGAGGCAACCCAAAATACGATAGTTTTTTGTTTTAGTTATTTATAGGATGCATTTGTTTGTTTTTGAAACATAAATTATTGGCTTTAAAAAAATTAAAAAAAATTTCCAAACTACAAAATCTTATAAGGCGAGATTTCGCGTTATATAATTTACTTAGTGTTCTAGAATGAAGACCCTAAAATTCTAGACTACTAAATCTTATAAGACGAGATTTCGCTTTATGTAATTTTTTGACGTCCTAATACCCCTGGGAGGATACGGGGGTGCCACGTAGACAACAAAATATATATACAGAACCAAGACAAATCCAAGCGAGACGGAACATTTCATACATGTATTTCATAATCTCACATTAACCATACAGTATTTAACATATCATTTATACTATGCCTATCATATTACATACCATAAATTCAAAGACCAACATGTATTAAGGTTATTACAAACCTTCAAACAATTTGAAGGGTCATACACATCAGATACAAGCCCAAAATAACTCAGAATACATTTTTCTCAAAACAAGACTCAGACTCTATTGGCCATTATGGTTGACTTGTCCCAGTCTTTATAATCTTCGCTCTGAACCTACACGGGGCAAATCCACCGTGCTAAGCATGTAGCTTAGTGAGTAATAACTAATCTATACATGAAGTGACAATTCATCCTACAGAATCATATATCAGCATAATCATGCATTAGAAGATTACTTAACATTAAATCAGACATAATGCATTTTAGAACAGATTTTTATACTTATCAAAACTAATATCACAAAAGGGTATAAACCCTTCAGAATCAGAATATAATTTTTGTTTATGTTAGAATCAAACATATATCAGATTACAAAATCAGAGGACTGCAAATCCATTTACAGAGGTAGGTAACGGGACTTATATAGGAGAGACCGAAGTCTCGACACAGAAGTGTCTAGGAGAGACCGAAGTCTCGACACCGAAATATCACAGGAGCAGCTGCAAACCCTTCTAGGCATGCCTATTTACCTACAACTAGGACTCAATAGTTTTAAAACAGAACAAAGTCATTTCAGGCATTTCATGCAAAGCAAGTAGTCAATCATATTCACATGCAAGTAGCACTTCAATATTACATTGATCAATCAATACCTCAAACCTTCATGTCCGGAATCAGTACACAATTCAGTACACAATCATCAGTATCAAATTCAATTCGGTAATAAACAAAACAAAACAAGGTGAGACCATCTTAGGTTACTCACAAAATATGTTCTTTAGTTTACTATAATAATACTCCATCCAATTTGGATATTCACAGATCAATTTATGCCCTAAATACAGATGTATGTTCAGAAAAAATACTGCATATATCATATTCCAATGACTATAATCCTTCATCTTGTTAATCAATCACCATATTTGTTTCTTCGTTCACCACCCACGCATGCATCAACACCATTTACATAAGCATCACTCTCCAAGAACGAAAATATACACCATTCATGCATGCATTCATTTACAAATATTAAAACCTCAACGGAAATCATTTACACTATCATAAAACTCAAAGCATTACTTACTTGGTTTATACTTCAGCAAATTCCAGCAATGGGGAGAGCAAATAATGGGTTTTGAGGATGGCAAAGCAAGGAGGTAAGATGGTGTTTTTGGTGGAATCAAGGAAAGGAGTTGCAGAACCTTTTTCCTAAGGCCTAGGTGTCTCTCTTTAGGCTTGACACATGTTTCCAATGCATGTGTTACATGTGTCCTCCAAGTAAGGCTACTAATTGTCACTTAAATCTTTGTTCACATGTCACACATTAATTGATCCATTTGTCACTCCACAATTTAGCCATTGGTCAATTAATAATTTGTCTCTTATTTCTACATTTTCCTATTATTAAATACCTCAAAATTTCAAAAAATTCCTAAAATTCACCAAAAATTATGAAATAATACTAATAGTCTCCAAATAAATTTTTAACGCAAATAATCCATAATTCACATTTAATCGCAATTACAAACCAATTGTATCCAGAAAATGTCATAAATGCATGTACAATTATTTGTATAAGTCAAAATTCATATGCATATATCAGCGAACACTCAATTATGCAAAGCATATGATGTACTGGAAATTCCTAAATTTTCTAACCCCTAACATGGGATGTTACATGTGGATCCATGAGTTTTTTATACCTAGGAACATGGTCGATAGGCGCTTACATTGTAGATGTCTAACAACAACATTTTGAATCTATTTAATAATTGTTACGATA
This sequence comes from Erythroxylum pedicellare, assembly GCA_027563575.1. Taxonomy (NCBI): domain Eukaryota; kingdom Viridiplantae; phylum Streptophyta; class Magnoliopsida; order Malpighiales; family Erythroxylaceae; genus Erythroxylum; species Erythroxylum pedicellare. The sequence continues at coordinate 12,874,894 of JAOQMP010000005.1, forward strand.
CGTTTTCATGTATCAATGGATTGTAAGGCTATGTGATTAGATCCCCATGCCTAATATAATGTGTAGGTGGAGAGCAAAGTCGAGGGGACAGCTTTGAAAGGTGTTTGAGGGTTGTGTGAGTGTCTCCCTTCTTGCATTAGCATGTTGACTAGTATTACACCTTTATGGTGACCTGGCTTAACGGGTGAGTCATTCCAATTGGATCAATACTGGTGGCTAGTTGACCTTCTTCAGCAACGAGTTCTGAATTTCCCCCACTCACATCTAGACTACTTTCTTGAGTCTTCATATTCTTTGTGCCATAACTTGCTTAAAGAAGGTAGAGAATTATTTAAATGAGAGTGGTGAAAATCCTTTAGATTTCCTTCAGAAAAAATGTAAATCATATAGCATTTGCTTTTGGTAATATTCTAAATTCGATACATCCTTCTCCAAAATATTACACTTGTCAAAGAACTTTTGCCAAAGGGTTCTCTAACATGGTTACTCAGATGCTCAAGTCAACTGTGTTTACTATTGATCAAGTTCATACCTTTTCTAAAGATCTATCATCTTATATAGGCATCTCATATAATAAAGTCATGTTATAATTCAATAAGAGGAATATGGATATAATCATCATCATACAAACTAATATTTTTCTTTAGTTCAAACTAAAAGATCACACTTCTATAAACACTCCAAGTGCCTTTATTAACTTGTTGCTAACACTTACCAATGACCTCCAGACGTGATAGACGTATAGCTTTAGGATCTACGAGCCTTTATTTTATATGTAACGCCTTGTTTCATTCCATTTATGTATCAACTAGTATGTGAATACCCTACATCTAATTATATAATTAAATATTAATTGTTATAAAAAACTTTTTTTATTTAAAATTTTAAGCGAACTAATTTTGAAATAAAACATACAAGTAAATTGTATAATAAAATTCAAGCATGATATCAAACAAGAACATCAATTAAAATTCACATAATTTCAAATCAATAGCTTAGATTGACGCATGAATTCTTTGATTTTTTTTCTTTCTTTTAGTTTAGGTTAGATTTTATCAATTAAATGTAGTTATGTTATAACTAAATTAAAAGCACCAAATAGTGGAAGTCATATAATTAGGGTATCAACACAAACAAACAATAAGTTAATTGAATCCAAGTGAGTCACTAATCCTTCTTCGTCACATCAAACTAACCGCGATGCTAAACTACATAATTTGGGTGGGAAGAAAACAAGAAAAGCACAAGATTAGATTGAGACTAGAGAATCGTCCTTCTAGCTCAAATTCAAGAATGAAAGCCTTTTATAGATATTTCTCTCCTTTTTAAGTGCAAAGTACTATTATAAATTTCAATGTTCAAGTCTTTACTAAATGCATTATGTGCACACATATATGTATATACAAGTATTTAATATTTCAAAAAAAAATCCTTTTAATTCATTAAATTTTGGTTTTTAGAACATTTAAAACTGTCGTTCTTAATTTTCACTTAATTAGTCTTAAAATTTTAAAACAATTATTACAAAATTCTTTGGTCTCCACAGCGCACTTAAACCAACACATTCAACTAACCATAACATTTTTTATCAGAGTAAAATCACAACTTTGCTCAATATTTTATTTGGCTAAACGACCACAACCCTTTCTCCTAATTTTCTGGGTCTTAAACCTGAATACGTAGCACTATCAACAGTTGCTCCCAAAATAATTGCATATTAGAATGACATTATTATGGCAAGCAAGGCTTGACAGTCGAATTTGGGCGTCGAAGAAGAATTTGTTGCAATTGCATCGTCTTCAATAAGAATGCATTTAAAGGACTACAAGGGAACCGCACAGTCAGTAGAGGATGGTGTGAGTTGAAAATGATGAAGAACAGCGTATAATTGCTACCGAGAGACACAGTTCAACAGCTTTTGCCTTCCTCCATACAGTCAGCAACGCTAACCAGTAACCGGGTTTTAGACAAAGAACTATTTGAGGCATGGAAAGTGTCTTAGAAAATGAAATAAAGAAACGTGGAAAATAGAGCAAAAACTATAAGCGGTAGTCATGAGCAAAAGGAAAGAGAAGGCGAAATTATAATGAGACTGTAAAAAAGGTGTCAAGGACGTCAATATATATTTTCTTGTTCAATTTGCTGCTCCAAGATTATTTTCTGCCTTTGGAAAATAAGTTTTTGAAAATTTTCTATGATATTTAGAAAGGGGCATCTCACTAGTCACTATCGAATGGGAGAGTTCTGAGGTGGTGTTTTCAAAATTTTAGAGCTGATTTAGTGATAATAAAAGTTGAAATAAATATTTCACAGCTTTATTACACGTTAAAAATGTACAAGGTACACCGAATAAGAATAGTGTTAAAAGATTTAATAGAGAACTTTAGTTTAAGGACCCTATGAATTTTATGTTCGTAAAAATTTCATGATATCAAAACATCCGGGTAACATTCATGTATCTATATGTGATGATATCATGTGTAGGCAAACTGGAGGCAGAGGCACATGGCTCAAGTCACAAACATATAAATTGCAAATTTCCACAAACCACAGTTTAATCTATAGTCACTTTCGATCTGTACCACAGACGTCATAGAAGTTTTTATCTTCTAATATATCTCGCTAAGATGGGTTTTGATAACTACTAGGATGGCCAGTAAACGACCAAAATGGCTCAACTCTAACCTAGGAAATTTATGATCACCAAATGAAGCACCAAATTGCAGAGAACAAAATCAGCAAAAGCTCGTTCTGGTGGTAAATCCTGTGACAATTTTGTGAAACAAGATCAAACCATGAGGTTGTAATATGAAGCTAATACAATGGGAAAGAAAATGAATTAATCTGCTTATGTCTCTCTTCACCCCCTTAATTCTCTCATTTCTGCTCTCTTTTGGTGGGAAAAGAAGTGGGGGACTTAACATCACTTGAGTTATGAATGAGAATGTGTTGGTAAAACGTGTAAAAAGTCTAATTTGAATCTTACTTTCTCCTTTTACCACCATAACTAAGGAAACATTATGCAAACATAAGGTTGGACATCTCTACCTTGAATTCCTTATTTTCTTTGTTCACCTGGATACGGAGACAAACTGCAACAACATATTCACACGAAGCTTAGCCTATCTGTGTGAATTGTAACAAGAATATGCCAAAGGGATATTCATTAGGGATGCTTACCAGCAAGGACTGCAGTCCCAACACACGAAAGTACTCCTGACAGAAAAGAATTGAAGGGAAATGATCCAACAATAGCCATATAAGCCACCTGTTCATCGAAACAGTAAGTTCAGAATACCTAAGACCCTGACCAACATGACAGCTTGATAATGTAATGTAAATAGTGATGTTGACGAAGAAAAGGTATGATCTGAATGATGAATCATTAGCAAATACATAGTCAAAACCAAATGTCATATAGTTCATATAATTACCTAGTATATGCCTATTCTTAAAATTGGGATTTGAATTATATGCAAAATGGATGGTTCAGCCAAAAAGACCTGTAGAATGGCAAAAGCAGGTATATATATATTTTTCATTTTTAGTAATCCTTGAACGAGATCTACAGGTTAGGAAGTGCAATTAGGAAAAAAGAAAAGAAAACTATGATTTCATGACAAAATTATGTACCTAAAAGAAAATTTTCAAAGTCAAATTTATGCAAAGTTGCTACAGTATCACAGAAACTTTCATCCAGACCCGGTTGTTTTTTGGGGTCCAATTACCAAATATCAACACCAAACTCTGAAGCTTTCTAGCTAAGCGATCACCAAAATCCATCCTAAAAAGTTGCATCTCTCTAGATTCAAACTCAAAACCTCGGTAACAGCCAAATGTCTACACAAGGGTTGTAGAATTCTATGATTCTCTTGAAAACACAAATACCAATTTCCCTCGACTAATACAATTTTGATATTGTTTTGCCATGAAACATCACTTATTCCTTAAAAATTAATAATAATAGTCCAATGATAACTTGTTTCCATCTGTAACAATGAGCTTCAGTTCCACACCAAAGGAACATAAATATCAGAGGACGCAATATTGAGAAAAAAAATAGAATAAAAGGAAGAGGAAAAAGAAGATATCAGTTAGCAAATTAGGCCATCAATAAAGATTAGAAATAAAAAAACACGATTGGATAAAATGAGAGTGAAAATCACATTAATTTTCAAGTATTCATTTGGGGCAAATAAGTGATATCAAATATAAACGGATCTAACTTGTGAATTCTCTATTTCTCCTCATCACTGAACACAAATGAATAGAAGTGCTTAGCATATATCAAAATACGTGTTTGGAAATTTACAAACTTCCATAGACAAAGGCAGAATTTGTTCGAGATTAGGAATTAAAAAATTCGCACGACCTAACAGATCAGAAAAATAGTAGCAACTAAATTACAAACGGTACCTGAATTAGAGCGGTGAAAACTGCAAAACCCACGTAGAGATCGATGATCTGCACACAGAGTGTCCAAAATTATCAAAAAAAATTCTCTTGATTACTTGTAGATTAATCGCATATTCTAAGAATGGGGAGAGAAAGAGAGAAAGAATACCTTGAGGCTAGTAGGAGTAGCTGCATAGGCAGAGCGAAGGGACTGGAAGAGAGCTTGGGCGTCGTTGCTGGAAGATCTCGCCATTTTGGAACCACAGAGCGACTCGATGGGCTCCCTGCAGTGTACGGTCTACACTTTTAACGCTTAACGCACTGTTCTTCCCTTTAGTCTTTACTTTAGGTTTAGGGCATCGAATTAGAAGTTAATACGTAGTCGTATTATTATTTTCATTTTGGTTGAAGATATTTTCTTCTTATTAGTCGAAAGAAGGGGCAAATGAGTCATTCCACTGGAATTTCTCTGTTATATTTACGTTAAAATCCACGACACTTGTCCGTTCAGTCTCGTTGATACGTACATTGAAGGGGCACGCGGAGAGGGTGAGCGAGCGGAAAGCCGAATCAAAATGTCTATGAGTGTTAAAATGACGGCGTTTATGTCCTCTCCGACCATTTTCAGTTCCACTACGCTTGGCTTGTCTTCTCTTTCTCCATCTTCTCTTCCCTTTCGCTTTGCTTCGCATTCCAATAACCAGTACTACACTTTCTCTCTCTTTCCTTGAAATGCTCTGTATCCTTTAACTTCACAGTCACGACAGTATTAGGTTGTAGAATAGCTATGAACTAAAATATATCAAAATCTGTGATAATAAAAGAAAAAGAAAGAACTTTCTGCAATGTGAAGACGGGTTTAGGCGATTGTTACTATTTTACTATTATTTCGCAATTTTTTTAAAGAACGGATAATTTAACGAATGATATGGTTGGGGGTTTGGTTTCAGCTCTTGCCAGCTTCGCGTCAAATGTAGTTATGCCGAAGCAGGTGCCAAAGATGACTCCAAAAATGCAACAATTGATGTTGTAGCTGATGTTAAGCCTGAAAGGGTATGAATTGTAATGGTTGTGCTTTTTTCCCCGGCCCCCCTTTTACTATTCTTAACATAAAGACTGAAGAATCTTACCGATATGGTGTTTCTATTAGGTTGTGGTGTTAGGAGGCAGTGGTTTTGTTGGTTCCGCCATATGCAAGGCTGCTGTATCCAAGGGCATCGAAGTCGTAAGTCTTAGCAGGTGTAAGATTTGTTTCAACTAACTGACATTTGCATTATTATTTTCTTGCTGGTGCTGGTGTTGGGATAGTCTTTCCATTCTGTTTATTCTTTGTGATGTTTAAGATTGAATAAAAACTAGGTGTTTATGCTTTTGTATTCGTATGCATATCAGGTCGGGACGTCCTACTTATCCAGGTTCATGGGTCGATCAGGTTACTTGGATGCCAGGTATGTGCTATTATGGATTAACATATTGCCGTGCATGTGGTTATATGACTTCAATTAATTTTTGCAGTTCATAATTTGAATTTGTGATAGTGATTGAAATATTGTTGACAAATGAAGTAGGACCATTGTATCATAGGTAGAAGATTCATATTAAAAAGTAAATTGTGGAAAAGTTGGTGTTTCGGTTGGGAAATGTAGAATACAAAGTAAATTCCCACATGGAGAAATCATAACTTTTTTTTTCAGGAAATCTTTCTAACTGTGCTACACATTTTGAGGCCCATTTAGGGAGAGTGCTGACTATGTTCAACTCCCTCAGTCTGCGATGTACCTCAGGAACTATTTTTTTCGTTGAAAATGAGTTTGTGTAACAGAAATAATATGTAATTATATGCTTTCTACAGTGAAGAATTTCTTCAGCTTTGATCTTTCGAAAGAGGTCAAACTTCTAGGATTTACCTATTACATTTTTATTATGAGAAGTAGCAGTAATCAGGTTCTTTCACAAATCTTTGGCCGTTACATCGCTTATAATGAAATTCAGAACTTTTGTAATTTGTAACACATATTTACATTTCATTAAGTCATTCTGTTGGTTGGGAACTTATGATTATCATGTTTTTAATAATTAGATTAATAATTGCTATTGCTACCATTGCTTCGATTTTTCTGCTTTAAACGTAACACCTGTACCAGCTTTACTGGAATAAGATGAAACTTTTGGATCCAATTACAATGAATGTCCATGTTCTCGGCATACTTAATAGTCATATTAGATAGCAAAATATAAGCTATATGTTGGCCTTCTCCATCAAGCTTTGCATCCCTTTGCGAACCGTTACAATCTTTTGCTGGTTAATATGCAGTATGTAGCTAAGATGTGAGACATGGTTTCATCTCTGTGTAATCTTTGCTTAGCTTTGGCTAGAACATCTGCTGTCTTGTTATTAATACAAAACTTAACATTCTACTAATATCTTACAGGTGATGTTTTTTATGCTAATTGGGATGAAGTGCTTGTTGGGGCTACTGCAGTGGTTTCAACCCTTGGAGGGTTTGGTAGTGAGGAACAGATGCAAAGAATCAATGCAAAGGCTAACATAGTTGCAGTAAAAGCCTTAAAGAAGTATAGTATGAAGCATGATATCATGCTGCAGTGTTGGAAGTTAAAAATTTTCTGTGGCAATTGATAAATCTTCACCGTATGTATGCATGCTGTCGTACAGGTGTCCAGTCATTTATCTTTAGTGAATTTGCTCCTAAATCAATGAAAGGCAGATGAAGATAAGGCTTTTGTCATGACATTGATAGGAAGAAGATACTGTCACACAATGCAAACCCAAATGCATTTTGTTACAGATAAATAAAACAAAAGATTAAGCAATCTTAAACCCAGATTAAATCGTCCACTTCAATCGACTGAAGAACTAACATTACCTGACATTATTCGCAAGCAAAGTGATTCAATGACTTACCTCAACCAACACGCACGTGTACTCTGACTGTAGATGATAGAGGGACTTCAACTGGTGAAGCAACCTCCACAGATTCCAAGCGCAACAGAAGATGAGAGAGGGAAAAGGTGGCTCGAGGAAGAGGGAAGGCGACAGAGGTAGCTAAACGTGGGCGGGAGATTGATGAAGCTCTCTGATTTTCATTTACACAAAAGATGAGACGACGTCGTTATGGGTGGCGGCAACACGACGTCATCTCATCTGGTGGGGCGAGGGACAAATTAAATACGTGGACCTGGCCTTTCTTGACGTTTAATTCACAAGAATGTCGTGTTTTCTATTTTGGGACGTCTTTCTAGCAAAATGACGTCAAACACTTCTTTTATCCGCGACGTCTGCATATGACTCACAGAATCTAGGCTCTTTTCATGACATTTTTCTAGACGTCGCGAAAGCCTTATACCATTCGCGACGTCTATTTTAAAAACGATGCGAAAAGTATGTTTTTGTTGTAGTGAAGACACGGCAAGAAAAGAATTCGGATTATTTCCAGAAGTCATTAACTTTGTGAACAAGATTGAGGTGCGGGATATGAAAGTTTATGAATCTTTTCTTCATGTTATGGCTGCGAACAGTAAAGATAAGGGTATGGAAACTGTTGATAATATTGTGTTGTGCGAGAAGATTGCCGCAGTATTTGCAGACCATGAGGATTTGTTAAAGGAGTTTATTATGTTTATTCCTGAATCTGAGGTATCTTCTTTGGCACTGGCCAATACCGATGGAGTTCCGAGTAAAGCAAAAGAAGACAGAAAAAAGCGAAAACAAGACATTGGCAGTTGTAATGAATTTGATCTCTACAGATGTGAAAGGTGAACTCCATCGTATCGTCTGCTTCCACGAGACTATCCAAGACCATCCACAACTGGAAGAACAGAGATTGCATCTCAGGCTCTGAATGATGATTGGGTAGTGGTGCCTCCGAAAGCTGTTGCCAACAGGTCCCGAAAACGTAGTGACAAGTTAAAGCGATTTGAAGAATCAATGAATGAAAATGAAGATGAGAGATATGAACTAGACATGTTCATAGCCTGGCTGCAGTCAGCAACTGAGTACGCGGAGGGATTGATGAATAAACTAGAGAAAGAAGATACCATGGGAAGAAAAGAAGATGAGGATCAAAGACTGGTGATGGGTCGGATTCACTTGTTGAGATGTATTGGGAGAATATACGGCAATCGTAGTGATCAAGTTACGGACTCATTCCATCAAAACCCTTTACGTTCATTGCCTTGCATATTGCGTGGATTGAAGTTCAAACATGAGGAACTAAAACACAGTAAGGAATTGGATTCGAAGAGACAAAGGTGGATTTAGCTAGTGTTCAGATGAGTCTTCGCTCACTTGATCTCTCTTTCTGTCAGAGTTTTATATCTTTGTTATCTACAATGTAATTTCCTTTTTGGCTGAATTTTCAAGAGATGTTGTTTTGTAATTCATGTTATATTGTTGTCATTTAATAAAGGTCTCTTTTCTGTGGTTTCAAAAAAAGAATTGAAACCTTAATTAGTATGATATAGTTCATTTATTTTAATTTATCATAGAAAAACATTTATGCAGCAAGGAACAATTCTTTCTTGCTATTGTTCGAATTTGGCAATAAGCGTCGAGCAACTACATGGTCATCAATTTCGTAGTTTCCGAGAATATCATACTTAATATAGTAACAATTATTCATGCATATCAACAAATAACTTATATGATCTTAGTCTATAACACTTAAGATAACCATGAAAGTCAATAAATTAATAGCTCCCTATCTTTTTTCATAATAGTATTAGAAGTTCAACTTAGTTTTAGTATTATGCATAAATTTAGGGATAGCCCCCTCCAATTTTTTTAAAAATTAAAAGTGTAAAATAACGTCTTTTCTTAATTGGGTTCAGGTTTGGGTTGTCTAAACTCAGGGCTACCTGAGGCTTAATTCTTCTAAGTAAAACAATGTCATTTCACCTAGAATAGTTAGACCTTGTGTCGACCTGGGATAGCTCATTAAAAGCACTTGAATCTACGCCCATGAATCACCTGTTGCCATCCCTACATAAATTATTTGAGAAAGCAATATATCAAGTTGGAATTTCAACAATTTGTTTTGTTGATTCAAATCTAAGATGCTTCATATAAATTCATTAGTACATATAATTAACTTTAATTTTTATCTAATTGTATCTTATCATGTTCAATTTGCATCAATTTGCATTGATTTTCTATTTTATCATTTCTGTTGTAACTAAATTTATTTACTTAAGTCCTAATTAGTGTTAAATAAATTCTAATTATAGATATTTGTCAATAAAGTCTAATTAATTTTTTAAGATGACTTTTTAATTAGAGTTTTTTTGCCAAATATTATCTTTAATGTTTTCAAATGGGTTTTACTTAGGATGTTACAAATACTTTTGAAGGAAAGGGAAATGAGAAAAGGAAAATTGATAAAGATAATTAATCATTTGGGATACTTGTTAGGGAAACATTTAGGAATTAAAAAAATTAAGAAAGAAAAGAAGGGATAAAGAAATTATTAGAAAATATGAACCATCTTTTTTTTATTTATCAAAAGTCTTAAGGACCAAAGGATGGATAAGGTGTCTTAATCCCACAATTTGCTTGCCCTAAATTAACACTCATAATTAAAAGAAAATACTTTATGGCTTGTAAGCGGTAATCATTCACTACAACAAAAGCATACATTTCGCGTCGTTTTCCCAGAAGACGTCACGAAATGTAGGAGGTTTTCGTGATGTTTTTCCAAACGTCACGAAAAGAGCAAAGATTCCGCGACGTTGTATGCAGACGTAGTGGAAAAACGAAGTGTTTGACGGCGTTTTGTTAGGAAGATGTCGCAAAATACTTAGGCTGATGTTGTGGTGAGGTAAACGTCGGGAAAGGCCAGGTAATTATCCTTCTTCCCCTCGACCCCACTAGAACGACGTCGTGTTGTTGGCCCAACAAGACGTCATTTTTGTATCTCAAACTCCCACCCTCCAAGCAGATGAGATGACGTCGTGTCCCTATCCCCATAACGACGTCGTCTCATCTTCTGTGTAAATGAAAAAACAGTTTCATCTCATTATCCCGCGTCTCATCTTCTATGTAGCTCTGTTGCCTTTGCCTTCCCTCTGTTGCCTTCGCCTTCCCTCTCCCTGTCGCGCTTGGAATCATCGGAGGTTGCTTCACCAGTTGACGTCCTTCTGTCATCTTCAGTCGGAGTGTTGGTTGAGGTAAGTAATTCAACTATTTTGCTTGCGATTAATGTCAACTAAAATGTTGATTATTGAGTCGATTGAAGTGGATGATTTAATCTGGGTTTAAGAGTGCTTATTCGTTTGTTTTGATTATCTGTAACACAATGCATTTGGCTTTGCAATTGTGTGACAGTATGTTAAGGAAGAAGAGATTATATGTTTAGGTGATTTGGGATAATATAGTCAAGGCTTTGAAGTGTTCGATGAAAGTTTAGAGAGGGTTTATGGCTTTGAATCATGTTTGTATTATGGATGATTTTGTTAATTCAATGTCTATATATACTTGATGTGAGGAGTCTACTATTGATTTAATTTGT
>JAOQMP010000005.1:12892666-12904353 GCA_027563575.1 Erythroxylum pedicellare
TACTACCTAAGATCACGTCTATCTCTATCAGATAAGATTACATAAACCAATTGGATGACACCCCCATCCAAATAGGATTCTAACTGATAAGATATAATCTAACAAGATAACATAAGATAGAGTTTACATTTGTCTAGAACATTATCTAGAACACTAACATCCTTATCCGCGAAGATCTCCACTATCTTCAGATATTGAGTTTCACTGCAACTCTAACTCCCAGTCATTGCCACATCATCCAAGATCTCTCTGTGATCTCTATCCGCTGATGATGCAATGTGATCTCGCCGAAGCCCACTAGCACACTGGCCTGATCCAATGCTACCCACAACAAGTCAGCTAGTCGTGGTCCATCCATTCGAGCATAGCCAAGTCCTTAGTCCGTCAAGTCCTTAGCCTGAGTTGAGTCAATCTCCACAAAGTCTGATCCTACTTGCCCATGTTTGCCTTAGTGAAAGTTATCCGCACATAAGTCCATCAATGCACGTCCATGGATAAGTCCATCTTCTATGATCAAGCTCCCTCATGGTGCAGTCTCGTTGCTCCATGACTAAGTCAGAAGTCACAATCCGAGTTAGTATAAAAACCTCGCTCATTTACCTACCTTCGACCTGCCTCACCAAAGTTAAGTGTTTATGCGTCTCAACGTGCTCGTATGCCTTCGCGCATCCTTGCGAGTCTCATACACCTTTGCGCCTTCTCGCGCACTCTCGAGTCTTGCATAACTTAGTTTCCCAACTCCGCGCGGCCTCGCATCCCAATCTCACGTCTAGTCGAAGATTTCTACCAATGCACACCTACGCGTGCCCACGCGTATCAAATCTCGCCTACTCTCGAGATCTTCGTCGATACTTCCCGCATATCTCTCCTACTTCGCAAGTTCCTCGGGTTTTGCTCGCCAACTCGCAAGACTTTGCCTTGTTCCTCGTCAACACGCCTTCCTCGTGCTAACTTACGTGCTAAGCATTGGCTAAGGTTCGCTAACCCTCGCACAATCTTGCAGACTGAACTTAAGGGTCTAACAGTTAACACCCTACTGCCGACTGCTTTACTCTTCAATTAACGTTCCAGCAGCCGATGTTCAAATCTCCTACGACGACTCATAAAATAATCTTAAATATTTATCAAGATTGCAGCATACACAAAAAGTCGACGTGACGTGCCTCGTTAAGAATATTAACATTCAATTATTTTTAAAACAAATTGAAAACTTTAGCATCCTTTTTTAAACTTTAAATTAGAATTACATAATTGAGATAATCTTCAGATTTATTTTTAATAATTTAGCCTCAAAGGAACCATCAAATTTTGCCAAAAATGTGGATGACAGATGAGCTATACAGATGTATGTTAAAAATGGACGATAAGAAACTTGAGGAGCCAGAATTCAAGTGTTGAAGGGAATGGGGAGACAAATTGGGAGATTGTAAGAGTGCAACCCAACCCCATTAAAAAATAAGTGTGTGCAAATGGAGTTTTAAATTTTCCATATAGTTATAAACTGAGATTCGGTCTTTTTGGGTTTATTGTAAATTTAGGAGATGTAAGGAAGGATTGAGATGGAACCAGGTTCAAAGGCTTTGTCTGGCGGGTCCACTTAGCACGCCAAACCAAACCAAACAACCGTCGTCTCTTTCCCTCACCCACCAATCACATCACATATCATTTTGACTTTTTCGTTCCCAAACAAAACCCAATCAACCCAACCCAGGCCTTCACATATACGATACAAACTTGCCGGCACTTTATGTATTTTGCTTTTCGCCCAAGCAAAATAAAATAATTACAATAACAAAAAAGAGCCACACATAACACAGGACCGCCGACTTACCCCTCTCCACCGTCAACGCTCTTTGTTTCTTTTGTTTCGTATATATACAAAAATGAAGTAAATCTCTTTCCTCCAACGGCGTCGTCTGGTGTCTTCCCCACCCCCCGTTCGCTTACTCGTACGGAAGAGAATCGAAACCCTCACCCTAGTCGATTTTCCTTTTGAATCAATATTGCAGAGGTAGTGTTGTTCCTTGTTGTTTAGACTCTTTTCCTTGTGCCTGATTATTTGTGTTTTCCCCAATTTAACAAGTTCTAATCTTGAGGCGTAAACCTTGTCTCTTTGCAATTAAAAATTATTTTAGTTTGGGGAGAGAATTGAACAGATCGGGTTAGATTTTGACTGCTACTAATTTCTCAGTTGGTTTTATAATCGTTACAAATTTATATGATTTTTTCCCATTTGGGTTTCGTTAATTATTCTGGATGGACATTTTTCATAAAGATAGTATTGTTTGGAGATAGGTATCATCTTACTCTCTTTATAGGTAGAGATCTTTTTCTATTCGTCAGAATTACTTTGGTTTGTAAAATTGATGAGAAAGATTTGTTATGTTCCTTTTGCTTGTTATGTACTTTTGGCGTGCCTACTGTAGGTAGAAAGTGTAAATATGTTATGTTTTTGAAGTTGGTCTAGTTTTTATTGAGGTTCTTTGATTATGATCTCTTTGGTACATAAGAGATTTCCATTAATTTTGTTTAATCAGTTGTCTTATGGTGAAACCATTTTTGGGCGATCTGAAAAGTTTACAAGAATGCAACAACTTAATGGATTACTCTTGTCTATGCAAAAGAAAACTCAAACAAAATATTACCCAAGTCGCTGAGTAATGTAACCTCTTCTTAGGATCATCTGAAGTTTTTCTTATCATTATATGTTATCATTTATGAAATTGAGATGCACATACCAGATTGGGGCAACCGGATACTTTATCTGAATTTTTAAACTTGCATCCACAAACTCAGGATACTGCAATCACGTGCCGAATGTGAATAAACATGTTACTCATAAAATGAAATTTGACATAGTGCTTATTTTTGTTGTATGCTTTAATTTTTAACATCTGTTGACGAAACAATTCAATAGATTCATGTTAATTTGGAAGGGAGAGCCTGGAAGGGGGGTGATGCTATTATTTACCAAAGTGAGCTCCATGTTGATGATCATTAAATATGTTAGATTAAAGTCTTATCAGTAATTGAATAACTGGCCCTTTATGCTAGTTGTTGCTTGCTTTTCGTCATCCTTAATTACTGTATTAGTATTCTTGATATCAGAGTGTTGATTGTGGATTAGGATGGCCTGGTGGCAATTATGCCTCCTTTGTTTGAAATGAGATTTGCTCCTGCTTTTTGAGTATGAAAGTCATTTCTGCTGCTTTTGGATGCTGTAGGAGAAAATCTGCTCAATCCTGGAAGCTAAATTAGGAAGTGGCTATATTTCTGTGATTCGTCTGACGGTTTTGATACAAGAGGATCATGTACATGATGAAGACTAACAAAACTACTAGTTAGTTATATCTTTGGCTGCTTATGTGCTTCTTAATGTTTATGATTTTTCCTCAAGCTTGACAATTGTATATCTTATTTAACTAAATATCGAAGTGGGTTTGCTAGTACTTGTGCTCTACTGCAAAGCAATTGTTACATGTTATTCTTGCATATTGCTTAGTATTTAACATTTTATGATTTCATATGTTTTCATGTTAAATAGGGTGTAACATGTGTCGTTGTCTCCAGGCCAAGCTGCACAGGTTTCCTTGTAGAGTTTCTAGATACTTTATTATATTCAACATCTCCCAAATAGTGAAGAGTTTTCCCCAGGCATAGAGAATGTTTCCTTCCTCTAGGGAATACTTTTTTTTCTTACTACTAAGGGTTTAGCAACTGATCATGTTAAGTGGGAATAAAGCCCTACTGTGCTTAACTAGCCTTTTCCTTCTAAATCATTTCATTTCTTCGGTTCTAACAGTGTAATACTCTCTAACGTCCTTGTCTAAAGTAGCATTTCTATAAGTTTCATCATCCTTTTTACTATTGTCTTTATGTACTAGTTGGGTACAATTTTTGACATCAATTCTGCATACGCGTTTGTTTATACTAGACGAGATTCTTTATATCGTTCCCAAAAAGAAAGCAAAGACACCGACTCGATAGATCCACTTTTTCTGTGGTCTGCAATCACTCGATTGGTTGCAAACCCTTGTAGGTGGACATTTGTTTTGAAGTTATGTGATGGATAAGGCATGAATTTGTTTTTCTCTTCAGTATCCTGACAAGTAATTTATATCCAGGGCATGTCTATCACCTTCAATGACATTGTATCTTTAATATTGACGGAAGGCTAGCATTATCGTTTCTCTTTTCGTTCAAACTTTGGGCTCAGACTTGTTGATAGAGATTAGTGTTATAGATAGAAATGGAAGCCAAGATCGTGAAGGTGTTGGATAGTAGTCGGAGAGGTTTGCCCTGCTTGAAGAGAAAGCGAGTATCCCGTCATGCAGCACGTCTTGCTGGAGCTTTCCCCTGGGCTAAGCTAGGGAAGCGAAGAAAAGTAAATGCAAGCCAAAGCGGACTGCAGAGCTGTAGGTATCATTTGAAAAGGTCATTGTTGAGGTGTTATTCCAATTTTGCGAGAACTGGAGAGCCAAAGCGTCTTCTGTTTTATCAGAATGGAGAATGGATTGATTCTTCTCAAGATCTTCTGAACTTAGTCAGGGAAGACTTTAAAGTGAAGAAGGGTGTTGTTGAGACTGATTTCAAGGGTGATCACTTCATGCTAGATTTCCTGCATATGCTTCGGGTGGACATGAAGACAGGTTCACATCAACCAATGGCTTGGATTGATGACCGAGGTAGCTGCTTTTTTCCTGAAATTTACATTGATGACAATGAATCATACGAGTATTGCCAACATGTTTGTGGAAAAAATCAGGGCCCTAAATTTGAGGAGACTTATGGACCTCCAGAGATCAAGTTGCAGCTTGAGATTGACATAAATGCAGTTGATCAATCTAAGTTGAAGGATTATAGTGAAGAGTCAGATGCTCTACCTGAGCAGATCCAGGGTGCTGGAAAACCTATGAAAGAACTTTGCGCTGTAGAATTTGAGGGTAGTTGCAATCAAAGTTATGGCGAAAAAGCTGATGAAGCTATAAAAGAAAATCAACAGAGTAAAGAAAATTTAGCCAAGGGGGTTGAGTCTGACTATGGAAAATTGAATGCCGATACTGTGCGTAAAATTTTTCTTATGGGCATGAGTTTCATTGGTGGTACTGACATAATAGATGTTCACCGTTGCTCTAGTATTTCATTGCCAGCTCGGCTGGAGCTTTTTGAGAAGCATGTTGAATTTGTTAAATGGTACCGTGGTGATGCAAATGTTCAATATGGTTGGCTTGCTTCATCTAAGAATGCACTCCCTACAATTTTGTCGTATGGTCTTGGCCATTGTGGGCCATCTACAGCTAAGTCCAGCATTGGTGTTCATCTTTCTGCAGCAAACTGCAGTTATACCAGGTAGTAAAATTTACTTCCATTTCATCATTTTCTTGTGGTCTGATAAATTTAAGAGGGTTTATTTTTACTCTATCTAGCTACCTTATTTTCTAACTAGCTTCATCTGCTTGAGGTAAAACTTTTGCTATTTGTTAATCCAAAATTTTGCAAGTCACAATAGAGAAAGGACGAGCTCTTGTTGGTTGTAGCCAGCCTTATAGATCACACTCCTTTTTTAGCTCCTCCATAATTTATACTAAATAATTATATCTTGAGTTGGTGAATAGCAAGGTTTCATATGATTTATTTTGTTTGCCCAAAATGTAAATCATTGTTTTATTGTTCTTGATCAGCTCGTAGCTTAATTGGATTCAGTGTTAAGTTATAGTTGTTGGCTTGTAGAAGCATCTGATTGATCCATTTAAACTAGTTTTGTTCAGTCCACATGTCATTGTTTATTTCTTTCTGTCTTTTAGATGATGTTAAAGAGGCTTTAATTGGGCTTTCTTGACAGTGCAAATTTTTGTGATGTTGACGAAAATGGGGTACAACATATGGTATTATGTCGTGTAATATTGGGGAATATGGAAATTTTGCATCCTGGGACTCGACAGCATCAACCGAGTTGTCTGGACTTCGACAGTGGAGTTGATGATCTTCAAAATCCAAGGCAGTATATGATTTGGAGTATGAATATGAACACACATATTTATCCAGAATTTGTTGTTAGCTTCAAACTCCCTTCTAATGCTGCAGGTGATATGCTACTCAATTTGGAGCTTTTTGTTAATAGTTGAATGACAAACTAAGTACATGTATTGTTCGATCATTTTTAGCCAACAATAGATTGTATCTTGTACATCCTTTTATGGATACAAGCTGGTATTTGTTGGATGGAACTTGAGCAACTTGAATTTTGATGGTCACTACCTCGCTTTCAACTTGAGCTTCATCTCCTTTGACTTTGAAAGTTGAAAAGCCATTATTTTAGAAACAAAGCTCTGAGTATGTTCTGCATTCATCTGGCTTAATTCAAGACATCAATTGCCACTCCACAATTGGTCGTCAGTGGTCAATACCTGCAGATGCCTAATGATCATCATATAATTTTTTTTTTGGGGCCTTGTTAGTACTTGAGCACTAGAATTTGTTGCTGTTCTTACAGGTTTGGATGTTGGGAGTGAGAGTAACTATGCTGTTTCAGGCGTCACCACTTGTGTTCTTGGTGCTCAAGGAAGTTTGCGAAAGGAATCCCCTGCAGTTGATTTGAATATACCAATAGAATCTACTGCTGTTGATTTGAATTTACCTGTTCAGTCTCATGCAGCTGATATGGTAAGTGCAATGGTTGTGTACCACTTTGATTGGATCCCTGTTAAGCCTTATGACTTAACAGTTTCACTTGTGAAACTTAACATGGAGCAGCAGAAAATAACTTATGGTATTTAAGCTGATTTATTTGTTCAATTTTTCTTATCATTGTGGATGGTTGTTGATGAAGCAGTAGGTGGCTATTATGCATGGTTTCTCCTCTTTTAGGCGCCACCACTTCTCTTAATTTCTGGCATATAACAAAGCAGATATGTATGCCATGGACAGTATGTTATGAAGGACAAGTGTCTCATTAACTTCAGGTTTTATAGTTTTTAGAGGGGATGCATGCTTAGTTGCTCCATGTGCATAAGACTAGTTAAAAGTTATACAAGAAGCATGAGTGTAATGGTCTGTGTCATGTGCTCAGTTGATTCTGTTCGCACGGAGAATTCACCAGCTATGTTTTGTACAGGACTTGTTGATCACAAGATTAGGTTGATTGTTGTTTTCATGATACATATTTCCAGTTTTATGTTCTTATTAACAATATGAGATTGAGGCTTGGACTTGTAGATAGACAAATTTTACTTAATTGAAGTAGTCTGTTGTGTCTTGCAGTTTTACTTTTTCATAATTATCTCTGGTCTCTGCCCTTTTGTGAACTCTCTTCTATTTCTTATTTCTCACGATTTCAGTATTCTCATCTTGAAGATTGAAAATCCTGAATGAAAAGGTTTTAATACATATATCTGGTATCTAATGACACTACAAAAGGATATATTTTGTTTTAAATTGTGACGTCAATGTTGTAAAGCTAGGATCAAACAGATAACAACCATCCAGCTGACAGTTATGTAAGCATACTATCTTTGTGATTGTGTCATACTTGCTTGACTGTTTGATGTGCTGTTTTCCCTATAGCTAAGCGAAAGTAGAGTGGTATCAGAATCCGGAGTTTCTCAGGGAAAAGCCCTAAGTCTGGGTTCAAGCAGTATAAGAATGCCGAGATCCCCATGGATGCCTTTCCCCATGTTGTTTGCGGCAATCTCCAATAAGGTTCCTAGTGAAGATATGGAAAAAGTAACCGATCATTATGAGCAATTCAGGGTATGCAGCACAACACTTTTGTTTCCTGCTTATTTGATCGAAGAAATTTGTAATGATTTCGATGGATTCTTTTTGAATGTTTAATAGGCTAAAAAGATAAGCAGGGAAGATTTTGTGAGAAGATTGAGATTGATAGTTGGAGATGCTTTACTGAAATCAACAATCACCAGTCTTCAATCCAAGGTATGGCCTAATTTCGATATGTAATATGGACCACGTAGTTATCTCCTAGGAATATGCATTTTGGCAAACTTGAGAGATAAACAATTCCTGCACATATCCATACAAAACAGCTATCGGGCACCTGTTATGATCGATTACGCTAATACAGCTAAGGGTGCCCGGTTGATCACATAGTAGTTAACTTGTTTCTGTGTGATCTAGTACAGAGACGCGGTCTTTTCTTTGTTCTCTTCTTCATTTCTTATTTAGTTTTTGAGCCCTAAAAGTTAGAGAAGTTCTATGGTTCCTGATATTCATTTAATATGTGATTTGGATGAGGTCTGGTTAAGTCGTGGTATCTAAATCTTGGCACTGGATTTTAGTATGTGAATAACATGGTGGTTCAGTTGCTTGGTAACTTTTTAAATTGCGAAGACCAGAGTGAGCTTTAATTGAGCGGCTGATAAATGACTTGTTTGTAGATGAATCCCCTTCTATATTGGCTAGTAGCCATGAGCTTGCCGCTAATTTACCCAACACAGAAACTTTCCTGTTAGTGACAATATGTAAAACTATAATAGTGTTTGTCGAATGTTGTCGCATCATTCACTATTCACTAATGTCTGATGAAGTGCTTGCAAAATTTCTTCCTCGTTTTTTACATTGCTGATGTTTATAATTATGTTGTCCTGACAATTTCCGCGCTTCTGCAGGTACCTGTGTTACATGCAAAAACTTGAGCCTATTGTTCCTTTGAATGACAAAAGCACCTGTTGGGACATCATCTACTGTTTGTTGGAATTGTAGAAGTTTGTCTGATGTTTGTGTGCTAGAATGTGTCGACATGAAGCTGTGAATATCTTATGGTTATCTGGAGATATTGTTGCGAGTCTGTCAAGGCTTGCAAGCTTTTGTTTGACTGAAACAGCTAGGTTTTCTTTTTTCATTTACTAGTTGAGGGTTACTTGTTGAATTGAAACATAATATGGTAGATTAATGGAACTACCCAACAAAGGTTGTCTAATGATTACTTTTGCATGTTTGCCCCCATGCCCATCATATATCCGGCTTCTTGCTATACGAGTTTTTGACTTCATAAACTAACTTTGCTTTTGGACGACTCTGTGCATAGGTCAAGTCGTCCCTAATATTGGTTGAAGTGAGGAGATAGTTATGTTATGGGGCTGTTTGGATTTATTTGTTTTTTGCTGTTTATTAAAAAAAATAAAAACTACGGGTTTTTTAAAAATAAATACTAAGGATGAAAACATGTTTTTTGGGGTTTGTTTGTTTATAAAAAGAATAGAAATAGAAAAGTTTTCTTTAATTCTAAAAATCGAAAGACGCAAAAACTAAAAATAAAAATATAAAACAAGATTTTTACTATATTTTAAAATCTGAATAGAAACAATCAAACCATAAAAAGCATTTTTATCCTTTGTTTTTATTTTTAAAAAATCCATAATAATAAACAGTAAAACTAAATAATTTTTTGAATAAATAAATAAATAAAAATATATATTTAATATATTAATTATTGATAAGAATTGTGAATGATTTATTTTCTATTAATTTAAATTATGTAGTTTTGTCTACCAAATTATTAGGTGAAATTAAAGTTGATTAAAAAAATGAAACAAAAGGCAGGTTTGATTTGAATGATTTCTTGTTTTTGATATGTCCTCTCTCTCTAAAACACAGAGATTTTTATATATGAATTCATTATAAATTGGTTTATTCGTGTTATTGTTTTTGTTATCTGATGATTCTTCTGGATTTTGGTTTTCTCCTCCCCAGCTTCTCCATCGTTCTTTGTTTCTCCCATTGTTTTCTCTCCTCACTTTCATGCTTGTTTTTGCAAAATATTTTTTCTTCCGCAAAGACCTGGTGTATGC
Source organism: Erythroxylum pedicellare (assembly GCA_027563575.1). NCBI lineage: Eukaryota > Viridiplantae > Streptophyta > Magnoliopsida > Malpighiales > Erythroxylaceae > Erythroxylum > Erythroxylum pedicellare. The sequence continues at coordinate 12,902,473 of JAOQMP010000005.1, forward strand.
CACTCACCAATGGACAGGACAGAAATGGACGATGCATGTTACGATTCCACCATGACTCTTCATACTAAACAACTTGCTTTCCAAACAACAATTTATATTGCACTTATGCATTTGTGATCCCAAAACGATGTGTCTACATTTTATCCGTACTAATAAAGGGAAGTGGGAATAGAGCTATATACGGGTATGTTTTCCTTTATGGGCGTATGAAATTTCAATGCTGATCAAACGGACTTTTAAACAACAACATCCAATAAAATTCCTGCTAATACGCGGGGTGTTAAAAAGTTTTGTAGTATACAACTTTATTTCTAATTAATAAAGAAGTTGTTCCTATAGACCAATAAATATATATATATATGTTGGAAAATTAGGTTAGAATTTGATCCGAACCGTAGCAAAATAATCTCGAAACTTTTTCGAGACTTTTAATTTCTCGAAAATCAAGATCTATTTAATTCTATAAAATAATTAACACGAATCAAAATAAAGCGAAAATTTAATTCGTATCTTATTCTGAAGCTTGATTTTTATCTTGTTACAGTCTTCGAACTGTTTCCAAAACCAATCCGTCTTAACCACCGTGGCCTCAAAAGTGTCCGACCTCTAACGGTATCCACAGAACAAGTTGAGAGAACTCTGTAACTTTTACAGAAAGGGTTGAGCATGAAGTGCTAGCTCCATAGAGTTCAAGCCTATTTATAATAAGCTTTAGACATTTTAGCAATTTAATTGAAATTAAATATTAATTTCAATTGAACTTTAATTAGAATTACAAATAATTCTAATTAAATACCAATTATGCCCAAATAAGATTCAATATCTTATATTGATCCTTATTTATCAAATATCTCATATTTAATCATAAAGCTTCTCAGACTTTATAATTAAATCCAATTTGATTAAATTAACTTTGCTCTCTCCAACTCATTCTATATGTGAGACCCATTAGGTCCCCAAATATATTGGTAATGATTATAAATTATAATTCATAATTCATAATTAGAATTAGATAAATTAAAATTTTTTTTAATTTATTTTATTGATGATGTGACAAATAAACAAGAAGTTCCATGTCTATTGTTCACGTGTTTCACAATTCACTAACTGCTTCCTGTGTTGCTCCTTCCTTCGTGTCGCCGCCTACGTTTGCCTGGGTTTCCTCCATGACATTTGCTTCTCATAGGCAAGTCGCTCCTTATGGATAGCCTTTAATCGCCCAACGATTTCACATCAATGGCATCGCAGGTGACCACTATGTCGCCAAATGCGAACAGATGGGCGATAATTGCCCATCTTGTTGGCCTTCACCCAACCCAGAACTCACAGAGGTAGAAGTAGAGATCATGCATAATCAATTAACACAAGAAGTAAACACAATCACAAGGGAAAAATACAGAAAATCAAATGCAAGGCGTCGCTCATGATGCCAACATGTCAGTGTCCGATGGGTGTTCCTCTAACACAAAATTCCTTCTTACTCTCACTACTTATTTTGAGAACAGTTCTCTTATAAGCATACATTGAACCAAACAATTTGTTCAATGAGTCTGTAAGATTATATCCAACCTTTTGGATATCTCATAACTTTTTATTATCTAATTTAGTTTTAAACTAAATGGATAATGTATGCTTTAACCAAGCATCAATTTCTATAATCATTAACTTTGACTCTTTCAAAGATCTAGCATCTCATATCTAATATGAAATCTAGCTAATTGATTCAATTGGAACTGTAGAAGGTAAGTTATTGTTTTAGGCATCGCTATAGAAGAAATAATATTGCATCCTACAATATCTTATATTATATGTAACTCCTTAAATAAATCCATACCCTTATGGAATTTTATTGTGAAGGTACTCACCAGAGAATCTAATTCC
>JAOQMP010000005.1:12905575-12921843 GCA_027563575.1 Erythroxylum pedicellare
GAAAGACTTAGGGAATGGTCCCATGAAGTCTATACCCCAAACATCAAAAACCTCACAAACAAGAATGTTAGTCAATGACATGTCATATCTCCTACTAATGTTTCCGACCCGTTGACACCTATCACAAGTAAATAGGTAAGGGGAGAGAGGGTTGCTTTGCATAATCCCTCTAGTGATTCTAAATGGCTTCGTGGGACTCCTATTAATTAATACACTCATAGAGGTAGTTTGAATACATTGAAGTATCCAGTGACAAAACTGTGTAGGCAAACCAATCCCTTCCAAGCAATCCTTCAGATATCCCCATCCAATCGTATCATAAGCTTTATAAAGATCAATCTTTAAGGCACAGCTGTTAACCTTTTTGCCTATATGATAATCCCCCAACAATTCTTGCAACAACAATATATTATTCCCAATACTTCTCAAAGGAAGAAAAGCCCCTTGGGTGTTGCTAACTACTTCAGCTAATACACCCTTCAAATGTTCTGCTAAAAAAGAAGCTATTATTTTATACATCGTTATGCAACACAAAATTGGACGATAGTCCGTAATCCTTTTTGGTTGCTCCAAAAAATTGGACGATAGTCTGTAATCCTTTCTGGTCGCTCCTTTTTAGGAATTAAACATAAATAAGTATGATTGATCTCCTTCAAAAATTTACCGGGTGAAAAAAAAACTCTAGTATCACTTCCTTTAACAGCTGACCTGTGATATTCCATATCTGTTGAAAAAAACCAGCTGAGTATCCATTAGGGCCGGGCGCTTTTGAACCATTTAACCTAAACAAGGCCTCCTTCACTTGTTGAGATGAAAAAGGAGCATTTAACATTACAGTCTATCTTGGCTGGGAGTGAATTCCAACACATCCTTAACTCTAAATCCATTCCCTGTAGCTTCAAAATTTCCCATAAGTTGTATAAAATACCCCATGATGTGTTTAGTAATTTTTAATTGATAGCTTAGTACATTGGCCCCTGCATCCATCAACTCTGTAATGATATTTGTATTATGTCTTGCTAAGACAGCCGCTTCAAAAACTTGGTGTTGATGTCTCCTTCCTTAGGCCAAGTTTGTCTTGCTTTTTGTTTAAGAATTGAATTATTCAATTTCAAAACCTCCTGGTATTTATGCATCCGATCAGCCTCAAGCACTCTTAAACTCTCATTAAGGGGGTCCCTATAACACTGCTTTTGTATCTCAGCCAAATTGGTACCCATATCTTGGATATTTCGAGTTCTATGCTTACTAAACTCTTTGACTACTCGTTTTACCAACTTCAATTTCTGCATCAACTAGAAAGCTTTATATCCTTGCACATCAATCCTCCAAATCTATGAAATCGTCTCCATAAAACCCTCTACCTAAAGTAATCCATTAAACAATCGAAATGGAGCTCTGTTCCTATTTCCATCACTCAGCTGCTAAATTAGAATGGATGCATGATTAAAAAATTCTAGTTCTCCAAACACAGCTGAAGCACGCGGGAAAAAGCTGAGCCACTTTTGATTAACCAACGCTCGGTCAAGCTTCTTCCTAATAAACATTTTACCTTTTTATTTATTTTCCCAAGTGAACCATCTGCCACTTCCTTTGAGATCCACTAGATCAATGCTAAGAAATAATTGATTGAGTTCGACTCTTACTCCTATATGAAATCACACACCTCCCTCAACTTCAACAGAATTGTGGCAGCAATTAAAGTCTCCTACCACCATCCACAGTCCTTGCATCCTAGCATGTATCCCTAGCAGCTCCTTCCACAAATTAGCTCGTTGGAAAGCAAAATTTGAGGCATATATTAATGTAACCACAAACTAAAACTTCCTAATTATCTCACACTGCAAATACATGAATTGATCCCCCATCTTCAGCACATGAACCTCCACTTTATCCGAATTATACCAACATATTATCCTACCATTATAATGATGGACATGGTTTGAAATGAAACTCCATTTATTCCCTAAAAAGGCTAATCCCTTCCGATCAGCATTAGCCTTTATTTTTGTTTCGAGAAGCCCTACTAAAATCAGGTTTTTATCCGCTACTAATTTCTTAACCAAAAGCTTTTTAAGGTTGCCATTTAGGCCCCTTGTGTTCCAAACTAATACCGACATCTTAAAAAAGATACTCAAGGGACATAACCTCTTTATGCTTTTTTTCTTCACTTTCTTCATTCCCATAATTCTTTTAGCCAGCACTACTGAAACCTGAATCATCTCCCCTACCTAATTGTCTGAACCCGCTTCTTGCCCATTACTAGTACTAGGTTCTGTATCTTCATTATCCTCCGTAGCCATCTGCTTTGGTTCTATCATCAATCCATTGACTTTTCCACTATTTTCTAGCACCACTTCTGCTATTACCTTCTCAAAATTTCTAGGACTATGGGAACATAAAGAATCCCCGGTGACAACATTCTCACTATTATTTTGCCTCCCTTCTCGACTTTGAACTTCCCCAACTTGATTAACATCCATTTCTTTATCAGTGTGCGTGGTCCTGCCCATAGATATCCTTCTCTCTAGATCATTTCCTGTAGTAACTTTACATCCCTAGATCTGACCATTTCTACCTTCACGTAATGTCTCTATCACAGTAACCACATTCCCCTTTTCCTTCCGATTCATCCCCTGTTCTATCTGCCTTCCCTGCTCCTCAGTACTAAGTACTACATTCACTAAATCCTCTTGCCACCCATATTGGAAAATTCGCCCAGTAGTTACCGACTATTTCCCTACCACACTCAGCTTCCAAGGATAAGTAACAATGATGAAATCTCTGACCATCTCCCTTATCTCTCCAACTTACATGATGGACAAGGTTTCAAGCAAAACAACATCCTTCAGCACTTCAATACAATCTTAGCATAATCGATTATATCCATAGCTTTCGTCTGAGAATCCATGTAGATAGGCTTACTTAAAACACTAGCAAAATGGCTCAGCCCCTCCACCGTCCAATACTCCATCGGAAGACCGTGAAACTGAACCTATAATGGCATCACCTCTATTGAGCCCTTATCCAAACCCAACCCCTGTTTCCATTGTCGCAAGAACAGGGCTGGTCTCCTATGTGCCACAGTCTTTGCTCAATTATCTCACCAATATTTGAGTTCGGAGAGAACTTAAACAATATCAACCCATCCTCAATTAGCATAGCTTTTTCAAATCCTTTCTTACTCCATCTGGCCTTTTGCCACGCATTAACAATTGAGAAAGCCATTCTTTTGGAACAGAAAAAGCCTGCCAGAGCATTAGACCATGCTCTTGCACCAACTTGTAACAACTCCAACGAGGGAGAACTATACCATCTTGTAACACATTCTGATAGTATTAGAGCTTACCTTTATTATGCTAAACACCAATCTTGTCTCTCCAGGCACCTCCTCCCAATACCTTCTTTGCTTGAACATTGCCTATATCCTTCGACCTTTCTGAGTTACCTGCCAAATGTCTGTTGAACTGCTCTCGAGTTAAAGGAGGAAAGTATCCTAATAACGAAGATGTTCAACCATAGCGGTGACTTATCGTCCTGCTTCCGGTGCTGCCTTTTGGAAAAGATGAATCTCACTAGTGGTTGGAAGGTTAGGACAAGGTTGGAACGGGTATCAAGAAAAGGCATAAAGGTAAAATCAAAAGAAGTGGGAAATCAAAAGAAGAGAGAGGTCAGAGCATTGAAAGAAGAGAGAGAAAATTTGTGGTTGCATATGTTTTTTCTCATCATCAAGTACAGTTACTCTTTCCTAACCTTCTAATTCCATAGTCAGAACTCGTTTTCTACAAAAATAAAATCACATTCTTGCTAACAACAAGTTTCTTTGTAACTTGGATTCTTCATGTTAAGATATAGGTGATTATCTTATTATTTCATTTTGGACATTATTTGTTAATTTGACCTAGTTATGTTTATGTAAGATTGTTTCAAGACAAGTTTGAGAAGTTTAAAATCCTAATTAAGATGGTATTTACTATGTATATCCTATTGTGAGATAATGGTGATCTTATGAAATTTTAACTTGATTATGGCAGCTGGATATCCAAGGGATATTGTCGATGATGCTTATGAGCTGATTGAGTTGAGATAGAAGTCTATTTGTTGCAAATTTCGTGGCTGATCACATAACCCTTGGCTAAAGGTTTTTGTGTGACGTTTTTTCTTGGAGTTGTCGGTCTTTTTTGAAGTCTAAATAGTTGTTTTTCTAATATGTGTTTAACGTGATTTGGTTGATGGTGTGTAGGAGTATATCTGCTACATTTTCCTTTGCTCTTGCGTGACTAAATTGGACTGTGTAATTGTTGATAGCCAGTTGTGTTCTTTCCTATTCTTGAAAGAATATTGGCAACTATTCTTTGGTGGTGTTAACGTGATTTTGTGTTTTTGGGTTGATTGTATGATTTTCTGCAACTAGTTTGATGATTGTCTAATATTAGGATGGTGGCTATTGAGTGTGACTTTGTAGCTGTCTTTTTGGTATGGTGGTGTGTGAAAACTCTAAAAGTTTTCATGATTTTTGCAGTTGCACTTTCAGGAGTATGAGATATCTTTGGCAGTTGATTTTAGGCGATTCTATCCATCTTGGACAGCTGGGTTTTCTGTAGTGTTCAGTGATTTTTAAGGCTGTCTAGATATTGGTTTTTTAGTGAAAAACATCTAGGAGACATGTATTGTTGCAAATGTAGTTTTTGTGACATTTCGGTGAAAAATGTTTGTTCGATTGACGTTATTTTGATACTGTTGTGCATGGGCTGATCATGATTCTTCTCAATAGTTCACAACAGATATTGTTCTATCACTTCTTACACTTTCGGCTAGTAAAGCTACATATTTAGGGATGTGCTTTTATCTCAAGTGTTTTTCTTTGTTTATGTCTTTATTGATTCAATCACTTAATTTGTTCAAATATCATTTTTATTATTAAACAGTGTTGTGAAAATCCTCTATTAAGGTTAGTACGAGGTGGTCGTACTATTGGGTGTGAAATACTTTCATGGATTGTGAGAACGAGGGATATTGTCAAGGGTTGAGTAATGTCAGTTCAGTAAAGTCTTATATACAAACTATTATTGTTAATAAAAGTATTAAGCTGGATAAGGAGCTCACAGATGTAGGCAAAATATACTGAACTGTATTACCAAATTTTGGTATTAATTTTTTTTTTTGTATTTGAGCATTTGATTGTCTGTTTTAATTGTGCTAGATTTTGCGAAACTATAACACCCCTTCGAAAACTTCCACTTCAAAATCCCTAAGCATTACGCATTTGACTCCTTTATCGTCCAACTTTGTTCTCTTCTAATCAGGTATATAAACATAAGCAATACGTCAAAAAATTCTGAAATAATGTACTGCATGTTTGTTTCCACTTCATACCTCTTCTAGGGTTATGTTAAGTGCACCAGATGGACTCCTATTCAAATTGTGACTGCTCCGAGAAACGACCTTTTGAGTTCTAGCCAAAATGGCTTTGTTAAGCCAGATTTCTTCAGTTTGCTTCTCACCATGTTACGAAGTATTTTTTGGTTTCTTTCACTAATGCCATTCCACCAGGGAGTATATGAAGCAGTCAATTATGTTAAGTTGATTGGACAGTGCATATAATTTATTTCAAAATTCAAATTTATTAGAAAATGTATTCAACTCTAAAAAAGTACAGTACTATTTGTCAAATTTGTTGTTCCATTTAACTTTTTTCTGTTAACATCATATGCTATAATAATACATATTACTTTCTTATTAATTATCTCATTGTGTATATTTTATGAAATCAAAAGTAACTATTCGTTATCTTATATAATAATTTTAAATTATTTTTCAATTGACACCGTATAAAAATCAAAACATTGCATAAAATAGCTCTATCTAATATATATTTACTTAGTCAGCAAAACTATTAAAAGAATAACATTCGAGATGCCTCAAGTAATAAACTATCGTGAAGGATGTCAATTACTTGTAATTGATCAGTTCCTCAACCTGAAAATCATTTGTTTCTTGCAACTTAATCGATTAACAGGTAAAGAGCTTTTTTAAAGAAGTCAAAAAAGGGAATTTTACTTGGATAAAAGAATTTCTTTAAAAAAATTCCAAGGATTTTTTAATGAAGATGACGCCTAATAAAATATGTTGTGAGGATCAAAGATGGCGGCAAAGATTGATCGTGGAGCTATTATGCCACTTACACAAAGACGTCCTAGCTCCTAACACATGCCTTCAGATTTTCTTTACGTCATACGAAAACACTCTTGTTTACATTTTTCACTCCATGTTTACGTTATTGTTGAGGTATTTATATCAGATATATATGTACTTGCAATATTTTTTAAATATCTTAGCATTCAATTAAACTCTATAGTTTTAAGTACAACATTCTGAGCTCTAATTTATCTGGAAATAAAGAAAAATGCACTCTATTTTTAAATGAATTATAGATATGTTTGAGTCTTAGGGCTATAAGAATAAAATCACAACATGGTAGTTTCATCATTTCATTTCACTTTATCAAAAACCTGTCCTCTACATTTTTCAAAACCGTGGTGATCACTTATTTCTCTTCTCTGTCCATTAATCCATACTACCATGAAAGGATGCAGTTAAGAACTACCCGCGCTGTATTATTGAACAATATGGTTTGCACGACGCCTAATTCTTCAATTATCAAAATGTGAATCTTGCGTCGTTTTAACATTTTTAAAATCAATATTCATTCTATTTAAATAAATTTGATCCTTACACACTAAATATATCAAAGCAAATCTCAGATTTTACAACACGTGAAAAAATAAGCCATTCGACCTTTGTATAAAAAATGAAGTTGAACTTGAAAAATCACTCTTCAAGAATTTGTAACTGATGGACATAAAATATCTTTAATAAAAATTGTGATTAAAATTTTTTTATTAGATTATCAATTAGTTAACTTACTAATTAAAAAATCAAAAGAAAGAGATAATCTTATCCGGACAAAAATTCTAAAACATGAAAAAGTTAGAACTTAAAAGATCAAAGACTTTTATCTAATGTTTTAAAATTCAAGTTAAATTACACAAGAGATTTAGGGTTTAAAAATTTTAATAGACTATCAAGCTAAAAATTGAATGAAATTAAAATTTTCAAAATATGATTAAAAGAGTTGTCATTATCCATCAACGAATTTGAAGTTTAATTGAAAAAAGATATTGTAAATGAAAATTAGTTGATTTATTTTAATTTATAAAAACTTATTAATTTATAAAAATTGACCGATTAATTAATAAATTAATTAATTTTTAACAATAAGAGTTTTTAAAGTAAATCAAATCTGAAAGTTAAAAACCGAACAAAAAAGTTAAATAGTTATTCTTTTTATTTCATCATGTCTCCTCACCTAGGAAATTAAAAACTTGTTGCAACTCAAAATAGATTCGAGTGAAGGCCGAAAAGGGGGAACTTTACTCGATATAGAAGAAAGATTCTTCCAAATATTTTTGTTGAAGATGATAAATCTAAAAAAACTAGTTATTAGTGAAAAATCGTAAGGGATAATAGTTTCACAAACTTTCCAATTTTACCATGAATGTCTCTAACACAAATGAACAGAGAAACAATAAAAAACGAAATAATAAAAGCACCAAAAATTTAGTAATACAGTTCGGCATACCTTGCTTATGCCTGTAGGGCCCTCACCCAGCTTAATACTTTCACGAAAGTGCAATAGATTTATCCAAGACTTTACTAAGTCGATACCACTCAACCCTTGACACTATCTGTCAACCTCATTTTTCGTAAAAGAATTTCATACCTAATGGTACGACTGCTTCGTACCAACCTCAACATAGGATTTTTTCAATCAATCTTTTAATGAAAGAACAATAAACGAATAAACCAAGTGATTAAAAAAAACATCTCCCATAAATATACTACTTCATTAACAAAAGAACGGAAAGTTATTCATCGAAAGATCTGTTGTGTGGCTTCAATATCCTCACTAAAAATCCTATGTACAATAGCCACAAAAATGTCTCAAGTCAACAACGTTTCTTCATCGAAACATTAATCTAGTAGAGTTGTAACAACTGCGACAACTGCTGAAGTTTTTTGCACAAAACCAACAATGAAGACAGCAGCAAAAAAAGGAATGATAACTACTGCAATTTTCATACACCAACACCAAAAATGACAACCACAAAATTAACACTCTATCGACGATGAACATCCCAATAAAATCATGCAAACACCATAGAAAAACCAGCTGCTAAAATCCTCACACTAGACACCAAAGAAACTCTCAATGGTTACTCAAAACAGAAGAAAACGCACCTACCAAATCACAAACACTGTCAATGATAAACTTTCCAACAAAGTCATGAAAACCTTGACAAAAATTGTAGCACTAAATCAAGATTCAATCCTCATGAAATCAATCCAGAAAATTAAACAAGCGTATCTCAAAATTCCAAAAATCATGTAGCCAACAAAATATGAAAGAACTTAGAGTCACGCACACACCAAACTGCAAATTTCACACACTACCATTCAGCCCACTCAATCATGTAATCTTCACACACTCAAAATCAATTCACCATTAACCCAGCTGAAGTCACGCGATTGTCATCACCGAGAAAGTCATAACAGTACACCTATTTACCTCACTTATGACAAAGACCCCATGGCAAGACCCAAAAATCATACAAAAACCCTTGGTCACTCCTTTGAAAATTCTAGCAGTAAATCTTGACTATCTCCCACGTAATACACTGCAATCGTGAAGTATACACACTCCAACATAAGATAGAGTTCTATCACACTTAGATAGAGTTCTATCACACTTAAACCATTATCCCAAAAATCCATCATACTTCTTGTCAAGATACACATTAATTAAGGATAGGACTCTATCACAACTAGAATATTATCACCAATAGCTTTTTGAATCCAAGTCATTATCCAATTAATATCTTATATGTCCAATTACTAAATAAGATGCCAAAACTAAATAAAAAGATATATACTATATATCTTAACAATCTCTCCCTTTTTGGCATTGTTTGTCACATAGTCAAAACTCCCCTTAAAGGAGATAATTGGACATATAACCATCAAATACACAAATCCATTCTCCCCCTTGGGACAAAAAGATGACAAAAAGTATGATGAATAATCACGCATATATCTTGAAATCTCCCCCTGAATGGAATATTCAACATAAACAATCTGATGTCTCCCCCTTGGGGCAAAACATTGTCAAAACAAAGAATGCCTTCAACACAATCAATCTTAGCGAATAAAGAAACATAAAAATCAGTAGTAGGTTCAGCGGAAAAATTATAAGCACGCCAAGATACAATTTACCACCAATCAATGCACATGCCGACATATCATTACTTGCTTCAATTCCATCTTTATAAGAATGATCAAATTCATAAACCCAAGGAATTAAAGATAAGTGTTGCGAATGTAGTGAGAGAGAGAGATACCCGAGAGAGACCTACACTGATGAGAGAGCTGATGAGTCTTCTTTTTTTGGTAAATCAATAATTTAAATAAATCGACAAAAGTTATGTAAAAGTCACGAGATTGCCCAAGATGCAAATCTCTTTGAAATACCAAAAGGAATAACCTTACCTAAGAACATGAGGAACTCTACAAAATTTGTTTTTTTATTAACTGAAACAAACCACAACAACCAACCTATACATATCTACCAACTAAGATGACCTTGTAGGAAGGTATATCTTAACCAGTACCACATACATTTACAGACTAACATAGTAAAGCAATAACGTAAAATAGTGAACTGTTTCCGTTACAACACCAGAATTTCAAGTTAACACTTCATAAGTTGAAGCTTCTTAACTGTGTTCTTCTATTTTGCTGAAAAGGGTGGGATCTATTTTGCTTAAGATACCGAGGATGATAAGGTACAACCCTTTTTCCCTGCTTCTTACGCCCATCTTGTCCCTAATAGCTTGATCCTAAGTGTGATATCTCCATCGTATGCTTGCATAACTCTCACCCATCCTTCCTTGGTGAAACCTGTAAAAATGCTTCTGATTCTTTAAGAAACCAACTGAGGAGTAAGGATTGGTCTTCTACTATCAAGAACTGGAATAAACTACAAAACAAAACATTAGAAAAAATCATCCTTACCAATAGTTACCTTCCTTGGATGTTTGAGCCCAGAAGTTCTATAACTTGAAAGACCACTCTAGTGTTTAAGTTCCCAACTTCCAAGGCTTTATCTTTGAATGTTCGGTGGTTTCTTTCGGACCAGAGGTTATAAACAATCATAGAGAGGATAATGATAAGAAGGTTGAGGTTAATATTTGTGTAGTTTGAGGGGTCTGAAGAGTCTTCGGTGGAGCCAAATAGAAGTCACAATGCAAACTACTAAAAAGATGGGACAATAATGGCATCATAAAAACTAAGGAACTAAAGAAGACAAATCTTTTTTTTTTACGTTTTGTTTTTTTAACAACATAAAAAATACTCCAAAAATCTAAAGTACACAGTCCCTGTGCTCCTCGAAGAAATTCAAACCTAGCCTTATTCCTCGTCATATTATCTTTGTCATCAGTTTCTTCTTCTGAAGTAACTAATTTATCTTCTGTCTAAATAGTTTCTTCACAAGCAGTAACTAACTGTGAATCTAGACAATTTCTTGTTTTTTTTAAATGTCTTTTTGCCTGTAATTGACCCTTTCTAATCCAAGTATGCTTAGGTATTATAGGCTGCTACTGGAAATTTAATGGAGAGTGTCTAGATTTTTAGTTTTGACCCCTTTGAAACATCATTTATAACATCTTGTAACATCTCAGCCTTATTTACCTGATAACTCCACAAAAATGACACGTGGGTACAAATATTTCATTCTTTCTTGATGTTTCTTCTTCTCGGACAAATTTGGACATATCATTTATTCCTCATTCACTTTAGAGCACTCACCCTTATAGCCAATGTCTTGCAGATCTCCTTTAACCCTACCAATTTTCATTAACTTTTCTGGTTTTTTTATGCCTCCATTCAACATTTTCAATCCCTTTTCGATACTTACTAATTTCATTCTAGCTTCACCAAGCTCATCTAATGCAAACAACAACTTCTTCTCTAGATCTTGAATGATGTTCTTCATGGAAGTGTTTTCCTCCTTTAACGTCTCATTTTGCTTACATGTTTAGACCCATTTATCATACATTAACTCATAGGCTTCATAAATACCTTCCTTTTTATCATCTGAAATACTGTCATCCCTATCATAATCTGAGATTGAGCTTTAAGTTGAATCATCTGTGTTTTTTCCAAAATTTTCCGATTTATTCACTTTTTTGTCTTCGGTTACTTCCTTCTTAGTTACTGATAAATAAGTAACTGGACTTTTGCTATACAAAGTAAATAACATAGCACTATTCATAGCTTCTTCTTCACTTCTGGATTCGTTATCACTCCAAGTGCTCGTATAAGACTTCCCTTTTCTCTTCTTCAAGATGTTAGCACACTCCGCTTAAACATGTCCGAAGCCTTGACACTCGTGACATTGAATTCTCTTTACCTTTCTTTCTCCGCTTTGAGTTTTAGGTTGTTGTTTGAAGTTGTTGTTTGATAAGCTCTAACGATTTTGCCTAAAATCGAGTCTGTCCTTGTTTACTCTCTTCAACCACTTACTAAACTCTCGTGTTAATAGTTCCATATCCTTATTCTCATCGGATTCACCTTCTACATCATTCATACCTTTTCCAGTTTCAACCTGTAGTGCCAATTTCCTGTTTACCCCTTAAAAGATTCATTTCAAAAGTTATAAGAATTCCAATTACCTTCTTCAATGATAGATCATTAATGTCGTGGGCCTCCTCTATTGTTGCAATTTTCGAAATAAATCTCAGAAGTAATGATCTCAACGTCTTCTTGACTAGTTTTAGATTGATGTGCCTAATTCGTTATATCATGCAATCTTTCATGAAAGTCCCCAATAGTCTCATTTTCATCCATCTTCAGTTTTTCAAACCTCACAACTAACATCTGTAGTTTTGAAGCTATCAAATTTAGACCCTTCATGAATAATCTGTAAAGTATCACATGCTTCTTTAACTATTGGACCCTATTTCCAGAGCCCAACATTCGGAGTCATAAAACTTAAACGTGTTACCTTGTAGTGTTATTTCAATGAACCTTCATTAGCCAACATCAGCTCATCTTCATTCTCAAATTACCATAAGTGTTGGGCCCCATATTCAAATTGTTCTTATACTGAAACAAATATTATGTGCTCAATTTCCATCCAAAATTTGAGATTTTTAGAGACTGAATTAAAATACAATTTTTTCAGAAGATTTGTGTCCCTATGTCTCTAGTTTATACTGAAACAAGAATTGTCTCATTCGAAGCTCTACAAATTAAGATATCATCCAAATACCGAAGTATGCTCAGTAACATATCCAATTGATACTCTTCCAACCGATACTCTTACTTTGATTCAATCAATCCTTTTGAAATTTATATCAAAGCTATAGATTTTTATGTAGAGCTATAAAATTTTGTTAGAAATCCATTGGTTCAAAAATCAGGTCATTTGGAGGTCGGATGACAACGTTATGGCCGAAAGAATCAAACATGGTTTTGTCCTTAATCATATTAAGACTATTTTGGGACAATTAGCATAACTTTCGTTAGAGATATCAGATATAGATCGTCTTAGGACGGTTTCAAAGAGAACTTTTAGATATACAACTTTTATGAGACCTTGAAGTATGATTTTGCCATTTAGAGGGACAAAAATGAATCAGACAAAGGCTTAGTCATTGGTCAAAGATGGATCAGACGAGTTGCTTAAGTCACAAATGGATCAGACGAAGGCTTAGTCAAAGAAGCATCAAACGAAGGCTTAGTCAAAGAAGCATTAGAAGAAGGCTAGGTCAAAGATGCATCAGGCGATGGCTAGGTCAAAGATGCATTAGACGATGGCTTGGTGAAGGAATCAGACGGATGGTTTTAGTTAAAGCTGAACCAAACTATGGTTCAATCAAAGTTGAACCAGACAATGGATTAGTCTTAGACTGAAGCAGACGACTCATACCAAAGAATTCAGTCTAAGACTGAATCAGATGAATCAAACAACAGGATTGAGTCTAAGGCTGAATCAGACGAATCAAACAAAAGGATTCAGTCTAAGACTGAATCAGACGAATCAAACAATAGGATTCAGTCTAAGACTGAAGTAGACAAATCAAACAAATGGATTCAGTCTAAAACTGGATCAGACAAAGGGATTCAAACAAAGTGATTTAGCCTAAGCTGAATCAAATGAAGTAATTCAAATGGTCTTCCTCACATCCTCCTAAGTTCTAAAATCACTAACTACACTTTCCAAAGCATCTCATCATTTCTCTCAACTTCGATATCCAAAAATTTCATACTTTATGCCATTGGAAAGCTAAGACAATAAGCTACAACTTCAAGAAGACAACTTGGTCCAATTCATCATCGATTAATAAAAAAATTTGCCCTAAAGTCAAAACACAAATTTTCCCTTATGTAAAACTTGAAATTTTGACTATACAACTTGGAGAGTCATGAATATAACCATTCAACTACCAACTTTACTTCATTTAATTTCTCTGATCCCTACTCATTTGACTTATCACTTACAACTAATTCTCATCATTCACAAAATCCTATTTTTCTTGCCCATAACATCTCACTTATGTATATATATATATCAACAATTCATTTTCAAAATTATCATCATCATCCATACACAATTCATATTCCATTTACAATAAAAATAAGAGCTTGTAAAGCTTTAATGGCCTTCCAAGCCACATTACATCATCGGTATCAAAATCCAAAATACAAAAGATACCAAACATAATAATTCTCAAATTGTGACTAAAGCCTTGCTTTTATAAAATCTAACTTAATTTACAAAAACATTGCAAAAGTAGAATGATTCCTTGATTCTTAGTTACTTAATGACGAAAAGGGGGTAAGCTTGAAAGCTCGTGGGTAACAAGTTTATAAGGAGAATAAGCAAAAACCATTGAGATATTTATTTTTCGTATAAAATTCATATTGTGTTTATAAAACACATAGTTCTTAAATTTTAAATCAAAAATCACAATTTTAGCTCAAAATTTCATAAATAAAACATCATCATATAATCATCGCATATACATTTAATCATCAAGCATAACACTTAATTATGCACCATTCTTGACAATTCAAATATGCAATGCACAAACAAATAGCTCGAGAGTTCCATGCAACGAAATAGAGAAACCAAAGTTTACACCGTGAACAAAATGAGTCCAATTTCTGAGGATCTCGTAGCCTCAAGTAGGCAGCCGGGAGAAGGCTATAGGTCAATGTGCACGTGACTAATGAAAATTCCTCTCTTGCCCAATCACAAGCAAATTTATGCTCAAATCATTTCATCATATGCTCATACTTTCATACTTTTTCTTCTTTTCGTTTATACAAAATGTCATGACATTTTTCAAGGCATAACATAAAATGTTTCAATGCATCTTCATCTTCATTTCGCAATTCATCAACAAAATTAACATACCAAACATATAAAGATTTCTCAAATCATTCAAATAGCAATCACGCAATATTTATAAAACAATTGAAATCATTTAATTCTCTTGCTTTTGAAAACATAGTCATGGCTCATTACTCAATTATAAACGTGTAACCCACCTTGAATTTCCTTGCTTAAGAACTTGCTTAAATGTGCCTCTCCTCTTGTGCCTCTTGCCTCTCTTGATTTCCTTCATCAATGGCAAAAATCCCAATTCAATAGGGTTTCCAATTTGAGAACCCCCAAAGTATATTCACTAAAATTTATTCTAGAAAACTTAAACTCATGCATTTCCTAAGCTTTATGAACCAAAACCCCTTCCAAAATCCAAAAGATTAAGTAAGACCTTACCTTGAATCTTCACCAATTAAAAATTTTCTTGTCTCTTATGAAAGCTCTTCTCTTCCTCTACCATTTTATCTTCTTAAACAACCTCGAAATCTCTCCAAAAAGCTTAGAAAAGATGAACCCTAACTCAACTCTCTTCTTTTCTTTCAACTACCGAAACTCTCTTCTTTCTCTCTTCTATTTTCATTCTTCTCCCTCAATTCACGTTCTCCTTCTCTTAAATGCAAGACCACATTTTCATCTTCCAATCCTACCCTTAATGAGTGTGCAATGTCCATGTTATCCTTCTTTATATGCCTTATGTTCTTTATCCTTAAGTGACTTGCTAATAATGCCCTTGTACATTCTTACCACTTTTAATTCAACTAACCCATGAAACAAATTCTACTAACATAGATATAAAAAAAATTAACTCCCAAAACTTTATCTATCAAAACCTCATAATTAATTTAAACCATGCTTAACTATAGAAAAAATTAGGGAGCCAAGATTTCTCCCATTCTTAACAGAATTTCATCCTCGAAATTCTTATCTGACTGATCAAGAGGTAGGGGTATGCTTTCCTCTTGTGCTCCTCCATTTTCCCTTTAACTTCATCCCTCGAATCAATCTTTCAAATGACCATAGTTAATAGACTCAATCAATCCTTCAATGACTTATTTAGATATCACACTATCTTAACTGTTTCCTTAGTATATTTCATATTACTCACCTTTTTTCTTTTTCCTGAGACAATAACACTATCGTCAAATCATATTGATATTTCATAGCATATTCATATAACACACATTATGGATCTAATACATTTTTGTTGGTATTACGAACTCATAAGTTAATGGTCCTATGCTCTTAAAAACTTCATGTGGACCAATACCAATCAAGCTTAGTTCCCTCTTTTTTTCCTAACCTGATCACACCTTTATCTTTATCTAAGCACACCTTGTCAAGGTGATACTCTTAGAAACAATTCCTCCTTCGCTTCATGATTCGCATCTCTATAGTGTTAGTATACTTAACTCTTATGTCTATTTCACTATATCCCATACTTTTGGTGTTAATCCACCTAATTCATTCATTTTTTTTAGTCACTTAATTCTACATTCTTAGCCGCTAAATGTTGTTTTGGCACATTCGTACTAGGAAGTATATCTTAGGTTGTTATTTATGCTTCTCTAACAATCTCTTTGCTCAATCATCTTTATCAGTATACATACTTCTTATTTCAATCACAAAGTATCATTTTTCCTATTCAAACTCAAAATTTGTATTCATTTAAAATTTCTTAGTAAGATTCACAATTTTAGAATTCTTAATTTAGGCTTGTTAATCATTTCATGTGAAACTAATCTTCAATTCCATAACC
>JAOQMP010000005.1:12921943-12934887 GCA_027563575.1 Erythroxylum pedicellare
TCATAATTATAATCTCATTATAATTTCATTTGCAATGTATAATTATCCCATGGACTTTATCATATACATCTAAACATATACAAGATAAAGAATGCCTTTAAATAATTTGTCATTAAACTACAACCAAATCGATTGACTGTAAGGTATAAACCAACAATATATACATATACATTTAAATATTAAAATAATAATCATTAAAAATAAATTAAAATAAGCGTAAAAGATCATCATCATCATCATTATCATCATCATCATAATAATGATAATAAAATAAATAATACAATAAATATAAATAGTCAAAATAAAAGATAAAATAAATAAATAGGAAAGAAGACAAGTTAGTAATAAATTCAACGAGCTATTACAAGAAAATATTGAAGATAAGTAGAGAAATATTTAAACTTATTAACTAAGAGGAAAATACTATATATTAAATATTGAGTCTAAATATAAGATACAAGATTCAAAGAAAAATATTTCAAAAACTTATGGGAACGAAAAGAACCTCTCTATGTGAGAACATTTATTCGTGTTCTAGTAAGCCAAAGTTCTTTATTGTGTTATGTTCTTTGTAGTTCCAACAGAGTCATATGATTTTTAATTACCTCCCTTCAGTTCTTCTTAGGTCTTCCTTTTTTTCTCTTACAATCTCTAAATACAATCTTCTCGTATCTTCTCATTGGAGCGTTAGAATGTCTCCTTTTAACATGTTTGAACTACCTAAGCTTTGTCTTTTTTATTTTTTCATTAATATTAGTCATCTTTAATTTGTTTTTTACTATTATATTCCTGACCTTATCTCTTCTAATAAGATTTTTACATTTAACGGAGAATTCTTATCTCTGCCACCATTAGCTTATGACTATGCAAGCCAATACTTTACCCCATAGAAAATGTTTGGCCTAATCACTAAATGATAGAATTTACCTTTAAGCTTGAGTATTATCTTCTTATCACGTAAAACTTTTGGTGCACTTTTCCATTTAAATCACCATGATCTAATGTGGTGAAATATGTCTTTGTCGATCTCTCCATTGCTTTAGATGATAGATCCTAGATACTTAAAACACTCTTTTTATGATATAACTTTTGAACCAATTTTTACCTCCATATCGGAAGCCATCTTATTACCCGAAAAGTTACACTATAAATGCTCAATCTTAGTCTTACTTAGTTTAAAGCCCTTTAACTCTAACGAACCCTTCCAAAGTTTTAGCTTGATATTGACACCCTCTTTTGTCTCATCCACTAAAATAATGTCATAAGCAAATAATATACATCAAGGCACATCCTCTTGGATATTATTGGTGATCTCATCCACCATTACTACAAAAAAGGGGCTAACGAGGAGCCTTGTTGTAGTCCAATATTGATAGAACAATGTTATGTATCACTTCCTATCCCTCTAGTATTTACACCTTCATACATATCTCTAATTATTCGTATATAGGTCATAGGAACTCCCTTAACTTCTAAACACCTACATATGATTTCTCTATGTACCCTATCATACGCCTTCTCTAAATCAATAAAAATCATGTATAGGTTACATTGTCTTTTCCTATAATATTTCATTACTCTTTTAAGAAGATGTAAGGTTTCTGTCATGGACCTTCTTAGCATGAAGCCAAATTGGTTCTTTGAGATAGGCCATTCTTTCTCACCCTCTTCTCAATCACTTTCTCCCATAAATTCATGATGTAACTATGTAGTTTGATTCCTATATAGTTGTTATAGCTTTGCATGTCCCCTTTGTTCTTGTACAGAGGAATTAGCATACTAAGTTTTCACTCATCTAGACATTTTGGCAGACTTAAAGAATCAAATTAAAAAACTTGACTAGCCAAGTAAGATCTTCTTTGCCTAGGCTCTTCCACACCTCTATAGGTATCTCATTAGGCCCTACTATCCTTTCACTCTTCATGTCCTTTAAAGCCCTTTTAATATCTTCCTTTGTAGTCTTCTAACAACAAGTAAAGTTATGATATCTCTTGGATGTGCTAAGATTTCCTAAAGTGATGTTGTCCTCCATGTCTTCATTAAAAAGGTTAAAAAGTATCTATGTCTTCTTCTCTTGATGTCGTCTTCAGCTAGAATCACCATCCTTGCTTTATCTTTTATACAACAAACTTGATCTAAATCTTTCTCTTTCTATTCTCTAGCTCTCGCCATCTTAAAAATATCCTTTTTACCATCTTTAGTTTCCAATCGTTGGTATAATTTCTTGTAAGCTCTAATTTTAGCTTCTGAGATTTATCTTCTTTGCTTCTTCTTTGTCAGTTTATATTTTTCTCTATTAATTACCCTCTCTACCTTTATAGTGCTATCTAATAGAGCTTTATAGCCACCTTTCTTGATCTTAATACTTTCTTGCACATCTTTATTCTACCACCAAAACTCCATCTTACTATCTCTAGGCCCTTTAGAAACTCCCAAGATTTCTTTAGATGTAGTTCTTAAAAGAGTTATTACTCTCTCCAACATTTTAGATATATCTTTTTTCAATTTTCGTTCTTCTTTATATATTACTCTATTCCTAAGTTGTTCCACCTTATCCCTTTTCAAATTCTACTATCTGACTTTAGTACACTTTCTAGGACTTCTCTACTTCCTCCAATTTTTAATTATAATATAAAAAAACTAACAATCTATGCTGAGTTGACAAACAAGCGTTAGGTATCACCTTGCAAGTCGATTGCTCTGCCTTGTATAGTATAACTCTTTTGTCCTTCTTATATGACCATTAATATCCGTATGAGATTACCTCTATATGACTCATAGTATAACTTCGTTAGGAGCGATCTACTGAATCATCTCATCTTGCTCTTCCCAAAATTGATGCTTAAGTTGTTCGTTCAACCCTACTTGAGGTGCATAAGCACATATCACCTTGAAAACAACACCTCTCACCATAATCTTTAAGGGACTAATCCTATTATTAGTCTTCTTTACCCCCACAATATGATGAATGAGTTCTTTGACTACCAAGATACTTACCACATTATGTGTTCTCGAACTCCCTGAGTACCAATGTTTGAACCTATTAATCTCTTTCGTTTTATCCTCCACCCACTTTGGCTCCTGGATGCAAGCTATATGACGCTTATACTTGTCTAAAATCTTCAATAATTCCAAAAACTTCCCCGTAAGGGTGCTAATGTTCCAAAAACCTATTTGTAATCTGTTAACATCTTCCTTACTACTAGGCCTAAAACTCACCAAAGGACTAATCCTTGTTTAATCATAAGAAGTCGAAGCCAAAGTCATCACTCCTATCTTAATATCCAATACAAACTATAGAGGACAAGCCCAACAATTCCTTAAACAACTATATTATTACTTGAGAAAGGGAACAAAGATATTTCTTTGGTGCAGTTTTGTATATTCAGCTTGACATAAAGTTTAGAGAAATCGAGACATACAAATTGAAAGATGATACATTTCAAATCATACTGGTATCATCCTAGTTTGTCACAATCTATTTTCTCATTTATATTAGTGAGGTATTAGATATGCGTGATTATATTGAACCTTTGTCACATATGACACATGTGTTTGATATTTTTTGTTATTGAATGCCTTGCGGGATGGAATAATGAACTTTTAATGTTTTTGAATCAAATGTTTTGTTTTAAACTTGGTACCAATAAAGGAATGTGGCTTAATCGTATTTTTGAACTAATTTTAACCTTGTGTCAATTACCACAATTGATTACTGTCCAAGGAGGAGAATGTTAGATATTTTCCTATAAGGTGGACAATAATTAATTGCATTTTATCTGTTTTCAATAACTTATCTGTTAAATTATGTAAATTTGATCCGGATAAAGATAATAAAGTAACCCAATAAAGAATCGTTAATGGGCTGACATCCAGCGAGAAAAATGGACCCTAGTCAGTATAAACCAGACCCATATTGAACCCATGATGGGGAGACCTAAAATGGATGTTATATATGGAAAGTTAACGTCTCTTATAGCTGTAACAAATCGTGAACATACGAATACTTTGGCCTATTTAGAGGTTCACGTATACAGAAAACTACAGAAAGGCTTTAACATGTTGCGGTGAGTAACTATTGTGAAGGTCTCAGTAGATTCACACTCATTACGGCTTTTGGAAAGCTCATTGGAAAGTTATGGAACCGAAATTAGGTATTTCTGTATTTCTTCATTATTTCCCTTACACGTTTGATTCGAGATACGTAAATAAGGCTTTCTGTTACGTGTTACAGAACGAACATGAGTGGATGGAAAAGAGTAAAAACTTTATCCATACTCTGTCTAATTGGAACATTGGATGACGAAATGATTAAATTATACATCATAACTATGCATGGACAAGTTAAGTCAAACCACTTTCACATTTTTAATATTTGAGTCGTCATAATATGTTGCTAGACGTTGATCATGATTTATTATTATAAACTAATTAATTAGAGAATTAAAGATAAAATTAAAAGGAGTGTTAATTTATCTGATTCTAATTATGAATTAGAATTAGAATTAGAATTTATAACCATTACTCTTTATTAGGAACCTAATAGGCCATACATTGAAGAATGGTTTGTGAAGGAAAAAATCAATTTTAGTTAAGTTGAACTTAATTATAAAGTTTAAGAAACTTTAGGGATTAAATATATGATATTCAATTTTATTAAAATTAAAACTTTAATTAAGGTATTTAATTTTAATAAAAATTTAAAAACCATGTTTTTTTTAATAAATAGGAATAAGTATCAGAGAGCTAGTACTCCTGTTTAATTCCTTTCAAGAGTTGAGAAGATGCTCTGTAAATGCCATTAAAGGCTTGACAATTGAACAACTTGTAGTTAACAAGTCGAAAATCTTTCAAAAGATTTCAACAGGAAAATGAAATCAAGTACGATTTTTATTTTACGATTCGTGTTTTTATTCTTCAAGTTATTTAATTACTGGGATCCGAACGGAAACCTTAAAAATGTTTATTTCCTACTGCGCCTGTGATTCGATCACGGTTGATTTCCAATAATTTCATACTTCGCCACTGTCCTCAATAAGTCGCAACCTGTGTATCTCACCATCACCAACCATAGTTGCCTCCCTCATCGACAACAATTGTGCCAACAATCACTACAATGGCTGATGATAAGTGGATGAAATTGTCTGTATCAGATGCTCTGTGCCAACTTTGTGTCAAAGAATATGGTCTACACATTTAAAGGGATATGTGGACTAGATTCTTTGACATAGGGTTGGCACAGAGCATCTAGTACGGACAATCTCATTCGGATGATAAGAGTAAAACACAATGTGTGGACCAGATGTTTTGACACAGAGTTGGCACAGAACATCTGGTACGGACGATCTCATCCGGACGATAAGAGAAAAGACATTGTTTATAGTGCCATCCAATTCAGCAACAAACAATGCTGCCAATGGCATCAAATTCAACAACCTGTTCCCTTTTGTGACATGCTCAAGATTATACAAAGGCATAAATACTTCTATCTCTGGATCAAGAACGAGTTGCTGAAAGATATAGGAAATGATAGACAAGCCTCCAATTCCCAAAGGTATGGGCAAATTGAACATATACATAACTATGGTGCTCCATATATCGCCCCTCTTCTACGGAACATCCAATGAAAGAATAGAAAATATCTGGATGGATTGTTTAGGAATTTGGTTTTTGAAGTAGTAACACTTTAAGGGAGATTCACAAGAGGGACGAAGAGTCTTTGAATATTAATATGGGATCAATGATTGATAATAATCCTCAGAAAGCGTTAACTAGTTGCTAGCCAAAGCGCCATCATAAATGTGATTCAACTGCAGTTTTTAGGCTATTTCCAGGAAAAAAAACATATTGAATCAAATCTAGTTTATTTCTACAGGCTTAAGGTTTGTGACTTTAATCTTGGTTTTCAGACTATAAGAACATTAAATCAAAGATAAATCTAATTTTAGAATTATGATTTGCAATAATTGTAATTTTAGTTCTAGAATTTAATGTCAAGAAATCAAGTTATAAAATTAAATTTGGATATTAGAAAATCAAGTTAGGATCTAATTAATTAAACGAATTACATGTATAAAATTTTTAAAAATATCATCAAATAATTATGTCATAAAAACTACCATCTAACTGATTAAGTTTAGTGATAAGCCAAAGATACTTGCTAATTACTTATCTATGGCCTCCACCTTATTGTTTAATCTCTAACTCCTTGTATTTCCCTTTCTTGTGCTGCATTCTCATCCACACTGCGATGACCACAAGATTGGCGCTCGGAAAGAGTGCCTCAGACTTAAAGACTGCTTTAGTCTCCTTTCACTCTCTCGTCTATTTTGCACTTATGCTCTCCAGGACTGTTAAATTGCTCTCAACACTTGCGTTTTTTCCTAGCTAAGTCGACCTTTCTTCATTTGATTAGGAGCATTATTCAGGTATCATGTTATTAACATAAACTTTTGTTTTTAAATGCAAAACAAAACACCTTCCTTAGCCTAGTGATTTTTTCCCCATCACCATCCTTAGCCTAGTTATCATGGAGCCCCCTGATCATGATGAGCAACAATCCAAACGAGTCCATACTCGAAAGCGGGAGAACGACCATGCTTCGCAACAGAAACCATCGTGTAGTTCGGCTGTCACAGGAACCTTGTAGGCGTTAGCTGCCTCGGTGGTTTCCACTTGGCCTGATGAGGAACCAGTCGATGTTGAGAAGGGGGACATTATCCAACTCACAGGGGAAGATGCCGACAACATTACCCTCTCTTTGAATCTTTGAACGAAATTAGACAAGCAATGGGGGCAAATTGTGGTGGTGAAAGTGCTTGGTCGAAGGATTGGCTTCCGCATGATTAGCGCCAGGTTGCAAGCACTGTGGAACCCTCGAGGCGCCAATGAAGCTTGTCGACTTGGAACATGACTTTTTATTGTGAAATTCATGGATGAGGCAAATTATCTACGGGCGTTAACTCAAGGACCCTGAATGATCTTTGGCCAGGCCTTGGCTGTCCAACGGTGGACGCCGGAGTTCAGGCCCTCGCACGAACAACTTACTAGAGTGGTGGTGTGGATACGCTTCCCAGAGTTGCCCATCGCCAGATACCATCCACACATCCTTGCTGCTCTGGGTAATCTTGTTGGTAGTATTGTGAAAATCGACGAAGCAACGCTCATGCTCCATTGCAGCAAATATGCCAGAATCGCTATTGAAGTTGACCTGCGTAAGCCGATGAGGAGCACGGTAGAACTAAACGGTGAGCAGCTCCGGGTGGCATATGAAGGGCTGCCAATGTTATGCTTCACTTGTGGCATGGTAGGCCACGTAGCAGCCGCATGTCCCCAACGTCCTCCAGCCTCCACCGTAAACCCTCCACCATGCGCCTGTGAATTTGGAGAGAAGACTGACCAGACGAACGTTGGCGCCTCAACTGACGGAGACGCTCCCCCTTTTAACATCTATGGGCCGTGGACACTCGTCCAACCTCGACCCCAACATCTTCCTAGTCAGGCGCAGATGGGATGCTAGATGGTGAACAACTCTAAGGGTGGCTCTAGGTTCACCCCTCTGTCGGTGCAGGACAGTGTGGGCGATGGGATGGCTTGCCAGGAGAAGGGAACCACGCATAGTGATTCCCTTGGAGAAGGACTATGCACAAACTTATGCACTTTCTTTTCAAAGGGAAAACAACATGTTACTGGGCCAGTTTTCAACTCTACTGGGCCCAAGAGAGATTCTAAGAAAGGCTCTAAAAACCAGAAATTAGCCTCGGCCCAAAAGGAACTAAGCGAAAGCTCCCGAAGGTCCCATTCCATGGTTTAAGGTTCGGCCCAAAGCCCACAAATTCCTCTCAAGGCCACCGCCACTGACAATTATTTAGCGGTCGTTATGCCCTCACACACGGAAATGGTCTGTGATAGCCAAATCCTTGTGGCCCGAGAGCAGGTGGGTGAGGACTGGGTCCAGCACATGGAAGGTGTTGAGGCCCAAGAAGCCCGACCTGGATTCGAGGTCCCTACGGGTCAACATCTAAATGACCCGCCAGATATTGCGTTAGAGTCGGTGGAGACCGAAGCCATGTTTACTCACCAACCCGAGCAGCACCTAGACTTGCACCAACAGGGTGACGGAAACAGTGAGGAGTGCATAGGAGGTACCCCTCTAATCCCAATTAAAGTAGAACTTTTTAGTTTTTATCGATCATTATATGGAATTGTCAAAGGGCCGGAGGGTCTCATTTCCAACCCATCCTGCGTACCTACCTTAGGTATTAGCAACCTGGTATCCTTGCCTTACTCGAACCCCGAATTAGAGGGGCGCGAGCCACCAACATAGTTAAGAAGCTTGGTTTCAACTTTTCGTTTCGAGTTGAAGTCGAAGGCTTTTCGGGCGGGATCTGGTTGTGGAAAGCAGATTTTGACGTCTCTATTGTTTTAGCGCATCTTCAGTGTCTTCACACCACGATTAGACATGCTTCAGGGACGGTCGATTTTACCGTTGTCTATGTGAGCTCGCAAGTCTTGACTCAAAGCCTCTTGTGGCCCATTCTTACCTGGATCGGGCAATCCACTCAATGCCCTTAGCTTGTCGGAGGTGATTTTAATGCAAATCTAGACATATCGAATAAACGAGGGGGCGCACAAAACACGTATGTGGTGAATAAAAAGTTCCAAGATTGGGTGCAAGTGAGTGGCCTTTATGACCTGGGCTATGTGGGTTCCAAATTTATGTGGCGGCGAGGCAGAGTCCAAGCCCGACTTGATAGAGCCTTCATGTTGACCTCGTGGCTGCACCTTTATCCCCACACAGTCAATCACCATCTTCCTTTCCTAGGATCTGACTATCGTCCTTTGCTTATTCGGTCCCACCGACCTTCTGGTAGCACTATTGCCCCCCTATGTCTAGGTTCCACAATGCGTGGCTCACCCATCCAGGTTTCGGTGCTGTGGTTGCTCAACACTGGTTACCTGAGGCGGCGACGATGAGACAAGCCTTAACAAAGTTCTCTGAGCACCTTCGAGACTAGAATAAATCCGAATTTGGCAACATCTTCTATCAGAAGAAATGTTTGTTGGCTCGAATAGAGGGCATTCAGCGACGCATGGTGACTGACAATGCTGGTACCCTTCTCAACCTAGAGGAACATCTTAGTGGGGAACTTCAGCAAATCCTATGTGAGGAGGAAATTTATTGGCACCAGAAAGCCTGATGTGATTAGATCTTGAAGGGCGATCGGAATACCAAATATTATCACACCCTCACCCTCTCTTGTCGCAAGAAACTCAGGGTTGAGCGCATCTTTTCGCCCAATGGTACTCTAGTTTTGGAGCCCAGTCAATTGGGCACTGTCGCCAGGAATTTTTTTGTTCAACTCTATACAAATGAGGCTCCAACAGCTCACAGGTTCCCGATCATTGGAGCATTCTTGTCACTTTCGGGGGACAGAATCCAAATGCTTTCCCAACCCCTTCATGCTCTGGAAATTAGGACAACAGTCTTTGAGATGAACCCTAACAAGGCTCCTGGGATTGATGGCTTCAACGCGCTTTTCTTTTAGAAGCAATGGAGCCAAATCGGCCCAACCGTTGTGGATTACATTCAGCAAGTGTTCCACCTAGACCGATGGGATCGGGATCTAAATCATACTATTTTGGTCTTAATCCTCAAAATCCCTTCCCCGCAAATGCTCAACCAGTTTGGTCCGATAAGTCTTGGCACGGTGCTCTACAAGATCATATCCAAAGTTATAGTAAACCGTTTGAAAAGCCACATGAGTTACCTGGTTGCCGCCAATCAATGCAGCTTTATTCCTGGTAGATAGATTATTGAAAACATTATTATCGTCTAGGAGATCATCCATCCGATGTGCAAGAAATTCGGGCAAATCGACTTTCTAGCTATAAAAGTCGATCTGGAGAAAGCATATGACCGATTTCGTTAGGACTTCATCCACCAGACCTTACTGGACATCGGTCTTCCGCCTAACCTCCTTCAAGTCATTATGCACTGTGTCACGATGGTGTCTATGCAAGTGGACTGGTAAGGCTCTTTGATGGATGTCTTCCACCCCTCTTATGGTATTCATGAAGGGGACCCGCTATCCCCTTACTTGTTTGTCTTGTGCATGGAACGTCTGGGTCACCTCATCTCTCAAGCCGTTCGGCATGGCCTTTGAAAACTGATCAAGCTGAGTCTTCATAGGCCCCCCATCTCCTACCTATTCTTTGCTGATGACCTGATTCTGTTTGCGGAAGCCGACGATTCTCAAACGCCAGTTATAGCCTAGATTTTGGACGAGTTTTGTCAAGCTTCCGGTCAAACAGTGAACACGGCCAAAACGCGCATCTTTTTCTCTAAAAATGTTAGTCCTGTGAAGTCTCGCCAGCTTAGTCAGTCGTTGCACATCCCGTGTACAAATAATCTAGGCAAGTGCTTGGGAGTGCCGTTGATTCATAAGCGTACTAACAGGCACACTTATCAGTACATCATCGATTGAGCCCTCCAGAAGCTCACGGGTTGGCGCGCTAAAGTGTTGTCACTAGCAGGATGGGTTACCCTCACCCAGTCTGTCATCTCCTCTCTCCCTATCTACACGATGTAGATGGTGCGCCTTCCAAGGAACTTGTGTGATGAGCTAGACTGAGACCGGCGAGACTTCATCTGGGGCACAACGGGGGAGCATCGAAAAACACACCTGGTCAACTGGGACACAGTTTGCCAGCCTAAAAAAGTCGGGGGCCTGGGCCTCAAACGTATTCGGTCCTTAAATGATGCCTTATTGACTAAACTAGGTTGGGCTTTGCTTCACCAACCCATGACTCTTTGGGTCAGAATCTTACGAGCCAAATATAGGCTAGACCCCTACCCCATTCTCGATACTATCACTACGCGAGGGGCTTCGGTCATATGGAGGGGCATTTCTACCATTTGGCCGTATGTTTGACAGGGTGTGTCCTGGAAATTGGGCAATGGCCAACACATCTATTTCTGGTTGGATAAGTGGGCTAAGGATTGGGGTCCGCTAGTTTTATTAGCGATGACTCCAATCCCAGACAGCATGCTGCATGCCATGGTAGCAGATTTTAAGCACGTCAATGGCCACTGACGGTGGAACGATTTCCAGCAGTACTTACCCTCCACAATCTGTCTGGACATAGCCGGGCTATAGAGGCCATGTGAGGGCGTGCAGGACGATGTTCTAATATGGGGATCCACTGCTAATGGTCAATTCACTGTGGCATCGGCCTATGACTTAATTGAAGGCACCTCTCTGCTTGCACACAATCATATTTGGGACCTCGTATGGAAGTGGGTCGTGCCCCAGCAAATTCGGGCCTTCCTCTGGCTGATGGTTAAAGAAAAGCTTCTGACTAATCAACAGCGCGTGATTCGACACCTCACCATAAATGCTCGCCGTCATTTCTGTGGGCACGAAGAATCTACGCTACATGTCATTCGCGACTGCCTGCGCGTGAAAAGTTTTTGGCAGACATTTCCCAGTGAGGTGGTGAACACGATTTTTTTCGATCAGGACGTGGCTAGCTGGGTGGCTCACAACTTTCGGGCCTAGACGCAGGTCCACCAAGGGCTTGGGCTACGATTTATGGAGTGGCCTATTAGTATCTTTGGCAATGGCGCAACCGCAGTCTTTTTGAAGCAGGTTTTGTTTGGCCAAACAGGGGCACTCGTGTCGTAATGGAGTATGTCGAGTGGATTGTGAAAGCGCAAACAGCGGAAAGCTGCATTTTACGCAACCAGAGCGGCCCCGTAGGCAACTTAGTTGGTTGGACTAAGCCCCCGACGGGATGGGTCAAAATCAATTCGGATGGGGCACTCAAAGCGGGAGATACTACTGCTACGGCTGGAGGATTAATTCGGGATTTTCAAGGGCGGTGGTGCAGCGGCTTCCTATACAACATAGGACAAGGATCTTCCCTTACTGCGGAACTCTGGGGAGTCCGTTCCGGGCTCAACTTGGCTTGGGCGCTTGGATATCGGAGGATCATTGTGGAAGTAGACTCGCTTGAAGTTATTAACATCCTTTCCTCTTCCAGGCCAGTTCTAACTGATGATATTCTTTTGGTGGCAGGTATTCGGAGACTTCTACATCGCAACTGGGAGGTTCAGTTGCAGCACGTGTATCATGAAGGGAATTAATGTGCAGATTAGATGGCCACTCTTGCAGCATTACTAAGCCCAGGGCTGCATATTCTCCAGGATCCCTCGGCGACCGTTCGGGAACCATTACTTAAGAACCAGCAAGGTACTTTGTACCGGAGGACCCTACGCTAGCTAGGGTGTTTGTTTTTGTTTTGGCTTAGATTCTCTTGTTTGTCTTCCTTTCCGGATACCAAAAAAAAACATAGATTTGGGCAAAACTAATGTGAGCGGGACCATAGACCATTGAGCAGGACTAAGCAGAGAGCTAGCTATGCCAAAAGGGCCCATGATCAAAGCTAGGACCAAGAGACTTAAAGAGACTCTTTATACGTATGTGAGCTTTTATCTTGAGAGGATGACGAGCTCCAAGCCTATTGGAGGAGAGTTTAATGGAATTGAGCTCAAACTAATCCATTTAACTCAAATCCTTAGACTGGATACACTTGGAGCTTAAAGACAAGAAGATTTGGGTTATTTTAATGCTTCATCACTTAAGCCCGAAAGCATATGGATCCATTAGGAGCGCAACATATCATACCTATTTATTTAGTTTTTGGACTTTATTTCTTTAGGCTTCCATATATTTTAGCCTAACCTTTTATTATTTAACTTAGGTATAAATATGTATTTTTAGGTCAAAATTTTCAGAACCTTTTAGATCATAATTGTTGAAAAGCCGTCGGTTTCAATAGGGAGAAATATTATTCTCTTGTCTTGTTACCTTTCGAACCATCTTTCACTTATCAATTGCTTCCCCAATTGTGGCGTGTCGATTGTTCATTTCTCTGGGTTT
>JAOQMP010000005.1:12937690-12949251 GCA_027563575.1 Erythroxylum pedicellare
AATTTTAGAAAAATTAAGTTTATAACTTTAATAAAAATATAATAATAA
Source organism: Erythroxylum pedicellare (assembly GCA_027563575.1). Taxonomy (NCBI): domain Eukaryota; kingdom Viridiplantae; phylum Streptophyta; class Magnoliopsida; order Malpighiales; family Erythroxylaceae; genus Erythroxylum; species Erythroxylum pedicellare. Next base: position 12,937,739 of record JAOQMP010000005.1, read on the forward strand.
TAATCATCATCATAATCTAGCGTTAAATTCTCTATTAATATGAATAATGCAGCAAGCTACATCATATTAGTATTTTTCATATAATATGTATGAATTTTATTATTTAATAAATTAAAAAATATATAATTACAGTATAATACATAAACGATAAATAGTAGTTATATACTAAAATATTAATTTGATGTGACTAGTTTTTAGTATTTTTAAATGTAAAATAATATTATAAAATTAAATAAACATTAAAAAGTTTAATTATCTCCTTATTATATTATTCTAAACTTCACAACATAATTATACGATAAAAAAATTAACTTTGAAAATATACAGAACAAAAGTAGAGAATAAAATAGAGGATAATACTGTTATCAGACAAACGGCTAACTCCAAAAAGCTCATTAAGAGAAGCTTTTAGAAATCAAATTATTAAAATTAAATAAGCTAACCAATAAGTCATCCACTAAATATATTAATAGTTTCTTAAACTTTTAATTAATAAGTTAAAAAAAAAGCTGATAAGTTGTTTTCCAAATACTTCCTTAATAGAATATAGTAAGAATTGATTAAATGAAACAAAAAATTTAATCTAATATTGATTTAGTACGGAATAATTAGGGTATGTGAGTCCCATTACCCTAGTTTATCCGGGTCATTCATTGGTCAAGAAAATAGTTTAGCTCTAAATTTGATTAGCAAAATAAATTGGAATTTGAGTATTTTGTGAAAAATAGGCTTGACAAAGTTTGACCAAACTCAATTCGAACTGAATTCAATTAGTTTAATTTGTATTGACTGAATTTTAGATCGGAGTTCAAATTTTGTTCTTCAAAATATAACGTCAAAATTTTAATTAAAACGGTGATAATTTTAATTTTTAAATATATTTAATAAATTGAATCTAAAATTTTAAACCTAAACTTAAATCAGCCTCTATTTATTAGCTAAAGACGGTGAAAAAATAAATTTTAGATTTAGTAATAATATTTTAATTACTTTTTTAAATAATAATATAAAATTTAAATTAAGCGATAATAACAATGAATTAAATTAATTTTATCAAAAATTTTAAAAATAAATTCGAATTTAATTTAAAGTTCCTTGTCTTCAAATTTTCTTCGAAGAAACAATAGTTGACTTCAAATTTTAAGCTTTTTTTGAATTTTTGAATTTCATATTAAATTCAACTTAAGCCTCTTAAATTCAAAATTTAACATTTTAAATTTAAATATTTGTTAATTTAAACTTTCTATATTTAATAGGATTTTTTTATTTGGGTTGACCCAATCATAGAATAAGAATATTAGAATTGGAGAGCCTCTCTGTTGTCTACTTCGACAAAGCGAAGAAGATGGAGTACAGAGACAAGTTGGTGCTAGCTCCCATGGTTAGAGTTGTGAGTCTCTTTCTTTAACCCTCCATTTTCCTTTTTTTAATCTCCAATTCAAACCCTTATCGTTCCTTACTCTTGTTTTAATTGGTTTTCTATAGGGGACGCTACCGTTTAGATTGTTAGTTGCTGAATATGGCGCAGATATTACGTATGGAGAGGAAATCATTGATCATAAACTGGTCAAATGCGAACGCAAAGTAAACGGTACTCTTTGAACTTGATTGTTGATATTCAAGCACCAAAAATGTTGTTATTCGTTTGTTTAGACGATGAATGTGACTAAGTTTCAGTAAAATCAGTTGTTTCCTATCTTTCCGGTGGATGTTTTTGGGTTGTCGTTCTTTAGTGTGAATTAGGGCTCTGAAAAGAGAGTTAGTACTTTTAAGGAATGGAAAGAAACTTTGGATTTTACTGTAACTTGTATGGTGTATGAGAGAAATTTGGAGTTGAATGCAAACGCAAAGTACACGGTACTCTTTGAACTTGATTGTCGATATTCAAGTACCAAAATATTGTTATTCGTTTGTTCAGATTATGAATGTGATTAAGTGTCAGCAAAATCAGTTGCTTCCTATCTTTCCGGTGGATGTTTTTGGGTTGTCGTTCTTTAGCGTGAATTAGGGCTCTGAAAAGAGAGTTAGTACTTTTAAGGAATGGAAAGAAACTTTGGATTTTAGTGTAACTTGTACGGTGTATGAGAGAAATTTGGAATTGATTCAAAGTAATTTGCTGTACTATGAGAAGTTGGCTCTTTCTTGGGATCTTGCTTTGTCATGTAGAAGAAGGACAGGAAGCCAAAGTCTTGCTGAGTTTGTCACATAATTTGCAGTGGCCAATCCCATTGTAGATTGTTAAGAATTGTAACTAATTAGTTATTCATATAATATTGTGTAATATTGTGCCTAGTGTATAACAACCTCCTGGACTCGTGTATGGTGCATATACATTCTGTTGTAACCAAATACTGTATAAATAGATGTTGGGCTATTGCGTAAGTTGCTCATCGTGCTTCTTCCAATATATCTTGCTTTTTCATTCTTGATTTTTCTTAACTTAGATAAAAGCTTATGAGGCTTTGTTAGGTATTTCTTTGGGAGTTTCTTTGTCTACTGGATTGTCCCATATTGTTCAGGATTAATAAGAATTAACAAATCCAATTGGGACTATGCTGCTTCTTTTTGCTTAATTGTATATCTAGACTCGATGCATTGTAAAACTCTAGATTATAGCATGAGCTGCCTTGTTTTTGTTTTCATTTTTCTTTTCTTTTCCTCCCACCTGTGCCAGATGGTATGTTTAGAGAATTTGCAGCCATGGCTGGCAATTACATAGAAGTAATTTGATTAATCATCTACCAGTATACACTTTCAATCATACATCTGTTATATTGGTTTGAATGACCTTGTCATACTTGAAGCAATATGAAGATCAATATTAAAAAGGCACATTTCCCTTTGTTTCTTTCAACATGATAAGCTTGCAGCTTTGACTCTCCTGCTATGGCAAAAAGTAGACACTTTGCAATTTATGATTAAGATATTTGTTTCAGAAAAAAAAGAAAAGAAAAAGAAGACAGTTTCAGTGATATAGTATTGGTTTTCAAGTACTGATTGAAAAGTTGTATAATTTTTTGGGGGCACATATGTGTTAGGTTACCAGCTTCATATGGAAAGAATATTACATTCAGGAAGGAGATCATTGATGAACTGTTCAATACAAGCACAACTTGATTGGTAATCTTTATTTCGTCCTTGAGACCAATATTGTTCCTGCTTTCTGGTTCTGACTGTTTAAAGGGAAGGAATTAAAGCAACAGGCTGTACATTTGTATTAAAAATCGTAGGTATATTGAAGTAGCTGAATGGTACTATACCCAATTTGATAAAAAATAAGTTTTGTCCTCAGAGTAAATTTGTTATTCTTATTTCAAGTTGTCATGTGCAAGTTGGTTTGAGTGTTTGGTTAGAATCTGAAACTTAAAAATGAGTTGCGCTTTATAAATTTGTTAAGAAGCAATGTTAGGTTTTCTTACATATAATTTCTGTGAGATCTAGGTTTTCCAAAAGTTACAGAAGCTTGGTCTGGTTGTCCAAGGAAAGGCTTAAAGTTTTGTGATTTAATTAGAGTTAGTCTGCATTGAAGTTCAAAGACAGAAAAGTGTTGTTTGGTTGGTTGGTAGGGAAGAAATGGCGTGAAAGTTTGGTCATATGGAAAAATTGGAAAGCAATCATCATCATGAATAAAGCTGGGAGGAAAAGGACGGAAAAAGCTTTTGATTTTTCTGACTGCAGCATTAAAACAAAGGGGCTCCAATTTGAGTTAAGCCATGGCTAGAAATTGAAAATTGTAGTGTTGGTAAATTTTCTTCGACAAGAAATTCAGTTTACCATAGCAGACTGCCTTTGGAGGACAAAAGAAAAATGACAAGATTACATGATCTACTCACTGAGTTTACATTCATGATGAGAATCTTGATTTATCTTTTTGTGATCAATTCTCTGAATTTGTGAACACTAGGTTCAAACATAAGGCCCACTGAACTATAACTGTGGTCAACTGCAGCAAATATAACATATATAATATTAAATAATTCAATTGTAGCTTTAGAAGGTAACATACTTCCTTCGGAGCATTTCTATTAAAGAAATGCTTTAACTTCTGCCAGGAATAGTGTTTTTGAACTTACCTTCTGAGTTTTAGATCTTTAATTTAAAAAAGCAACAGAGATGTCACCTAGTCTCCTTTCTAGGTTACTAGTGTCTGCATCTTATTCATCAATTTGTGCAAGTACTTAACAATATAAGAGAGGACTCAAATGTAATTTTCTGCAGAATATATAGGGTGCACTGATTTTGTGGAGAAGGGAACAGGCCTTGTTGTTTTCCGCACCTGCCCTCTTGAAAAAAGTCAGGTTGTGTTTCAAATTGGCACATCTAATGCTGTGAGGGCTCTAACTGCTGCACAAGTGGTGTAAGTTCATATCTCATTTATGCTTATTGTTGTGGGGGTGGGCATGACAATTTGAGTGAGAAATATCAATTATGGCAAGTGTAATGGCTCTAATTATTTGTAGTTTAGTGTATATTATTGACTGCTTTTTGGATGCTGTCCTGCTATTATTTGAGTAAGTACATGGATTTAGTTTTGCAACAGAAGACTTGTTGTGTTTTTCTTTGAAGGAAAACATATTGCGTATTTAGGAAAGTTTTCATGGACCCTAACCTTTAAATATGTGTTTCTTGTACTGAGGTTGTATTCAGGGTACTTGCTAATTTTATGGTTGATTATACCTAGAATAGGGGTTATTGTCCAAAACCGAAATTTGGAAAGCTATGGTCAGTTTCTTTATGATAGCTATACGGGTCATAAACCCATATTGACTTACTTTAGGAGAAATAGGAGGAAGGAACAGAACATGGGCCACAAACCCATGTTAACATATTCCAGGAGAAAGACTAAGGCAGAGCAGATAGTGAGTGACCCAGGGAATGATGAGTCAGCTAACGGTTAGATAATGAGTTTGTTAGAATTAGTTAGAGGAGAGAGAAGCTAATAACCAATCGAGTGGAGGGGAGAGTATGTTAGGGAATGGGGTAGTACAGAAGGGGTATCTTTTCTCTTTGTACTGTCTCAGCTGAAAGCTTGAGGGGCCATTATTGGCTGGTAGCTTTGGTTCTTGTAGTTACCCACGAGGCTATTGCTAAATATTAATAAAATTCCTATACTATCATCCATTTGCTTATCAATACTCTTATCCCATCCTAGTTCCATTAAACAAAAGATGGGCCTGAAAGCAAGACTTGCCAAGAAGCAGCTAGCAAAGATTGCAGTAACAAGTATAATGAACAATTAACAATATGATTTTGGTTACCATATTTCTTTATAAACAAATATTCTAGGATAGATTCTATCAGAAAGATTTGCGCCATAGTTGAGTGGAAAACTTTATATCAAAAGAAGAATCAAAGTAACAGTTTTTGGTGGATTTTCAAGCCAATTATTTTGTACACCCAAAACAAAAATCTCCAGAGAATGCAGTCCTTTATGCTCCTAACATAGAATTAAAGGGCACTATCACATTATAGTTATGCACATCTCCAGTTGAGCTGTAAACTGGACATGTAACGTTATCTAGAATACATACAGCACTCACATGAATCGATTTTCTGCTTGGAAAATGTTTCTAGCAACTCCTGGGTGTCAAGGGGAGTATACCTGCATCTTAGATACATCCAATAAGACATTTTTTGAGGGAAAAAAAATGCCTTTAGTATATGTTACCTTGTATAAAGAATTTGTGCTACTATGAATTGCCTAACCAAACTATGAACCAGTAACGCATAAATTGGCATTTAATTAAACTTCAAAATAAAGCAACCGAAGCACAATATACAATGCATTCATACAGGGCTCAACTGGTTCAAATGAACCATAGCTACCAAAAAACAAAGCTTTGGTTGTCTTATTGCAAGAGACAATGCATTCATACAGGGCTCAACTGGTTCATATGAAACATAGCTACCAAAAAACAAAGCTTTGGTTGTCTTATTGCAAGATCAGTTCAACCAGAAACTTGTGCTGCTTAGGAAGAATAGAACATGAACAGTTTTGAAACATAATCAGAACAGATGAAGCAGAATCAAGAAACCATGCAAACAACAAGAAAATATTAAAATATAGGGATACTGGTAAAGTCCTTTCATCATATTATAACATAGAAAACAAGATTTCATACCCAAGACCAACTGCAAGTTCTCGAGCAACTTTTTGGTTAATTTCAGTTGAATCACCAACAATATAGATTGATGCTCCTTTCAGAAGTTGCATTGATCCAGCTGTTAGGGATTCCCATGACTCTACAATGTCAGGCCATTTCAAATCTGGATCCTGCTTCTTGAAGTTGATAACAAGTTCGTCATCATCAATATACCTGCTCATAACATTAACTCTCACATCAAATATTTATGACGCCAAATAGCTACCACAGTGTAATATATGCATTAACTCTCACAAACCATATGGTTTCTGAAGGCTTTATTTTCTCAAAAAGATTATTTGTTTCTATTAGCGTGTTGAATGATCCATCACATTTCACTCTGACTATTAAGGAGGTCCCATCTGCATCCACAGATACATTTCTGGCAGTTTGAATATGTTGGTTACCGAGTGGTAGTCTCAATTCAACATCTGACGGGCCATCATAAAACTGCATAGGGTTTACATCTTTATCATGAAATTAGCCAAACCAAAAATATGGTCATAGAATCACAGTGGTCAAATTTAAACATTTACTAACAAAAACTTAAGAACTAAAACCTAGCTAATTCAGAATTACAACTGACAGATCTCTGATTGTTCCTAGTTCTTGAAAAACGGTGATACAAATTTCAAGACAATGCTGATCTTTACAGCAACTACTTATCATGCGCATTCATTTTTTTAACATCTGCAGTACTTGCATCCACCAAATTACTATCCCAAAGTACACTCTTACACATTTCCATCACTTGTGATCACTTTCCTTCCCCAATCTCACTTTCTCAATAATGGATAAGCTATATTGCCATTTAAATTTCTTGGAGATAGATAACACGCTGAAGCATCTTTTTCTCGCAACTAAAACAAGTGAAGCGATTGTTACAAAAAACATTGCAAATTTGAACCTTCCATCAAGAAAAGTACCCATAAAGTTGGTATATTTTCGTGAAAATTTTCTCTTAAATCAAGTAAACACATGAAAAATGACAAATTAATAGCGAGTTAGAAGTGGGAACCTCGTAGTTTGTATTTGTGGTGGCAGTTGAAATGCTGCTATTGCAGAAGAGGCGACTGTAACTCTTGGAAGAGCCCACAACGGTTAATTTAAAGCTGGAAATTGAGAGAGAAGGCAAACTAGAGGAAGTGAAACTGGAAAGAAAGCATTTTTTTGAACAAAAATGTTGGGTTTTGAATTTGAAGAGGTGTTGGGATACGTAGCAGAGACCAGCCGCTGAATTGGTGCCAGTGACCCAAGACATGTCTGAGACTCGGAAGAAATAGAAAACGGCCTATTCATTATAGATTAGATTAATGTTTTAAAATTATTATTTTTACAAAGTAATCATTGGACTATACTGGGCCAACGAGGCCCAAAAGTCAACTTCACTTCGATTGCAGGTGCAAGCTTGGAACTTAGAACTCGCAACCGAAGAGTAAATTATATTTAATATTAAATAAATTTATAAATTATATTAATTATTATTAACTCCATTAATGTGGGCCTTTTTTCCACAGTTGAACTAACTTTTGTCGGAATAATGTGGAACATTAAGAGGGTTTGGAGATACCTGAGGTTGCCGGGTTTGAGCAAGAACATGTTGAAATCAGGATCGAGTTGTGGATGAAAGATGGCGAGAGATGATATTGTGTTTGCCCTTAGCTTCTTCGAAGCCTGCGAGGAGGGCCAGTTTTACCAACCTGGTGTAATATGAGTGTTTTAGCTGCGGCGATGGAAAAAGAGAAGGAAGGGACCACAATAATTTAGCAAGAAACGCAAGATTCGGTATTAAAGATTAAAAACAAAAAATACATATACATATTAAATACAGAAGTCCACTAAAAGAAAATGGAAAATGGAAAATAAATCAGGTGTGCCGTGTGGGCACCCACACTCCCCCTTCTTTGTTCTTTCCCTTGATTTCCACCATTTCTAAGAGTAATTAGGTGAGGTTTAGTGGACCAACTGTTGACCTGTAATCATTTGCTCCTTTTTATAAATACTTGATTTACCATTATTAGTTTTGTGGAAAGTGATGCCACGAAATAAGAAAGGAACAATGGGCTCTAGTCAAATTCTACAAATTCTATCTCCCAAGATTTGTAGGCCACTTATCAAAGCTTCCCTTGCTCCAAGTCACTGAAAAAGATTCAAAATGTCTCCCACTTCTTATTTCGACTGTGTCGAATTTTACTAGTTTTAGTCTTGTTAGATAGATTTGAATAGAGGATTTACTATCTATTATGCCTTGACTCGGGTTTGTTGTCAAGCAAGATAGAAACTCAATCAATCTTCTTTTAAGGCATTAATGCAAAAGTTGCAAATATTTTGGGAATATTTACATGCCCTTCAAGAACAATTATTTACATCCCCCAATTGCTAAATTCCGTATGGATTTTAAAATTGAAGTTTCACATCAATGCCCTTATTAGAACATCTCTCACGTTATTCAGCTTTGCCAAATACAATGGAAATCACTCCAAATTAGATGCTCTAATCACTGCATGCATGTTCGGTTTAGACAGACTTGAGCAAAATTAGAGATTCCATGAACCATATATATGTTTCTATAGGAATTGTTAAATTCAGCTTCATGTATCAAAATTAAAATTTTATAAAAGACAAAAGTCTTTACTCTTTTTATATATATATATATATATATATATAACATATTCACTCTATATCATTTTAGGTTCCAAAACATAAATTATCATAGAAATAGAAATAGAAATGCATAATGTTAAGTTAAAAATGCATAAATGTCGTGAAAATAAATATAATTGACTAACAAGATTCATTTGGTCAACATAAAAAATTAACTATTCAATAATAAATATAAAATTAAATTAAATGGCATGATTTTGAAAAAATTTATAAAACTAAAATGCCAGCAAAATATGAACTATAACTAAAGGAGAGTTTTAATAAATGTTTTAAAAAGTTTTCATTTATAATAGTGAAAATGAATTAGAAATTATTATGTACCTTCGGAAGTACCAACGCAAATTTTTCTTTTTAAAAAAGAACACTAAATCATATGTATCAAATGATAGTGTTTGAGTATGGCTTTAGTTATTGCTTTGAACCACCAGCCTTATCCCATGAGGGAAAAAGAAATAAATATATGGAAAAACATAGAAAAGAAATGAAGATAGTATCCATCCATATTTATCTTCAACACTCAACACATAATTCTCATAATCTGGGCGACCTAAAATACATAGTATCCACATTTGTCTTCAACACTCAACACATAATTCTCATAATCTGGGCGACCCATGTATTTTAGGTTTTTCATATGCATATGCATATAGCATCTAGCATCTAGCATCTAGCATCAAGCTAGCTTTTCTGTCACACCATAATCACCCAATGGGAAGTAAGGAAACATGATGACCCCTATGCATTTAAGAATATGACTTAACAAATACCGTGTATTTAAACAGTGACATGTTATGTCGGTACGAGACTTTCTTATTCTCCATGATTAATTTGAACTATTGTTTTCCACAGTTGTCTCGTATTGGTCCTTGTCAATTCATCACATTCAATGTATATAACAAACTAAATCACGCGATCTTCTTCTTATGTTTTCTTTTTTAGTAATGTTTTTCCTTTTTTGTTCATTGAATTAATTCTATATCTTAGTGTAACTTCTTAACTCTAACTAATTAGTTTCAATTAACTAATCCTTTTCTTTAAAAGAGAGAATTTTCATTAATAAGGCGTGGCTGATCATTTCTTTCATCTTTTTCAAATATAAGTTTCATACTTCCGATTTGGCATCTTATTAAAAGGATGTCAACATATTTTTTGTGTCCTGTCCTCTTTATCATGTTTTACAACTTCCTTCTATAATAACACCTAATCTCGCTCTTAAGCGATTGAGAGAATTAGAAGATGCTGATCGAGTTGAAGTTGAATAATTTGTCAGGGCAGAATCAATACTTGAGAGTCTAAATTCATACTCAGCTACCTTTCATAACTTAAAATGACGGAAATTTACTATTTATTGAATTATTTACTGCAATAACTTGATGTGATTAACAACCAGAAATAATTGTCCTTCACTTAGTAATAAACAAGTCGTACGAATAATGAAAGCAGTAAAGATGATCTCTTTTTTCTCCAAGATCATCTTAATATACAAAACAATTCAATCATTAAGCCGCAGGTCAAGCTTAATCTAGGTTTAATTACACATCAATCAGATCCACATTCGTATAACTTATAAAATCAATCGCAAACTGTAATAGGACAAACAAAGTTAAAGCTTCGAATAGCTTATGATTTAAAAATGTTGGAGTATTAATACAAGATTCCCTTCTTCACCGTTCTAATTAAACCACTAGCTAGTTGGCCCAGGAAAACCGACGCCTAGATTATTAGAAGATATTAGTTCCAGATCTTGAACTGAGAAATTTATATGGTTCTACAAATTTAAAGAATCCCTGAAGACATGGCAATATATAGAAACCTCAAATTCTTGTTACCGAGGAATAGTTTGACAATGATCTCATTACATGATTATAATAAACCCACCTTAATTGTGTGCTACAAAGTCCGTCGATACAGAAAACAAGGTGGCAGTATTCTATTTCTGTTCTTTGATGGTCACAAGTCGCAGAATTTAATGTCAGAAACATGCACCCTAGCATTCACAATGGTCAAACATTGAAAAGTCATCTTCTCTCCAATGGTGTCGGGAACCCTAGGAAAGATCAATTCATAGTTTAATAATACAACTTGTCACTGGATAGATTGTATAAAAGATCACGTAAGTCACATGTACGGTTCAAATCCAAGTTTGAAATTTGGAAATTGGATATTTTTCTCTTTACATAGTGGGGGATATATAGACAATCTGATGCAAACCCTGGGTCAGCTGTTAGTTCAAATAGATGAGAAAGTTATAACTTATGAGGTTGATTACATCGAGCGACCTCCCCTTTTATGGTTACCCTCATCTTCCCCACCCACCCCAAAAAAAATTGAAATGACAAGGCAGAATGAAAACTAATGGGAGCTATTAAAGCAAGTATACAGTTAGTGAGGTAATGTGGCAACTAGAGTAGACAATTTTAATAACTCCACCAAAAAAGAATAAAAAATAAAATGTGATTCACACATGTTTTACAAGCACATTAATCATCAAATGAGACCCATGTTACGAATACCGTAACGGATTTGGTATTGGATTAGGTTCTGGTACAGTATTATACTAGTATCGGTAATATTGGTACCATTTCGGGTAATTTTTTAAATTTATGAAATAATCCCTAAAATTTTTTAAAAATTACAAAATACTCTATTGTCATATTCTACAGTTGTATTGTATATTTTTAAACCTGTCTTCAAAAATCATAATAA
>JAOQMP010000005.1:12959513-12971839 GCA_027563575.1 Erythroxylum pedicellare
CATTTTGAATAGTTCTATTTATAAAAAGAAACTTATACGCTCTATTTGACATAATAATAATTCTAGACTTCTACTGCTTAAAATAACCAATAAGTGACTATGAAATTAAAGAGTTGATGTGACATTACAAGTAGGAAAAAAGAGAGAGAGACCATTTTTAATAAGCCGAAAATGGTATGTGTCTTACGGTTGCTAGCTTGCTTATACGGCATTCCTTTTAATTAAAGTTGCAAGTTGTAAAGTGGATGCTTTTATCTCTTGATACGGTAATTGGGACAAATTCAAATTTCCTTTTAAAAAGATCAGAAAAGAAGAATCAAAATATTTGTAATAAAGAGAGAAGGGCCACTAAAAAGTATTTATTTGAAATACAACAATAAACATCATAACATGGGAAATAAGTAATTCATTAGATTATAAGTAGCTAACGAAAGAATATAATAAACTCGGGGTGTATTTGTTTGTAGTGGACGAGTCTTCCCAAATTTTGTATTAGAACTAGAAATGGTACGCCATTTTTGATGTACGTGTACATCTCTTAATATACGGACATGCAGTATTTAGTGTAATGGCGTTAACCTACCTACATATTGCTTTACTAAAATCAGTCTTTAAAGAGAAAGAAAAATCATAATTATATTATTCATTTATGAGTAAAAGAAAAACAAGTTTCTTAGGAATTACAAGTAATTTATGATAGTTTGTGGCTAATAATAATTTATACACATAACAACTCAATTTCCGTTGAAATTTTATTGTATCCACCTTAATTAAATATTATATGGACCTTGATTAGTTATTGTTAATAGCAGCCACAAAAGCTTTCTCGCGGGATAACCAACAACACACTAACTAGTTCATTCAGTTTCTGTTTAGCTTGCTTATGTAAAAGGAGAAGTTTGCATTTGTGTAAAGTTTTTGATTTTTGAAATGGAGCTAGCTATGCCCAGCAAAGCAGATGAATGAAGCTGGTTTGGTAAAAGTCTGCAATTATCCCAAAGAAAGCAAATAACAACATCCTCCTACCTTGCTGCTCTTCTTAATTTTGTCCCACAGAGTAGGATTATTTAATAAGCCTACAACGTACACTGCACATCCTTTTGTATGCATACATACTGTATATGATATTAAGACTGCTAATTAATTCAACTTTCGGTAGAATTAAGTTGTGTCTCGCCTTCTTTCCTTTAAGTTGATTTAATCCCCATTAACCTTTTGTTATCTGGGAGACATGTGGGCGGTGATCAGTGTGTGCTTTAGATCACTGAATCCCCAGATTGAAAGGACCTATTTGCCATTATGTCTCCTCATTTGCTCTAGTTTATAGGAATTAGGGTTTCATTAATCAGTAATCGGGGAAGTGGTAAAAAGGGAGCAATCATATAGGCGTATGGAATTTTAGGGTTTCGTAAAAGGTAAAGCAGCAACCGTAGGTTTCAGTCCAAAACAAGAGTTAGCAAGGAAAGTAGGAGTTGCTGAGAGACAAATGCACACGTTAAAGTTCACATTGAAATTGAAAACTTCCTTTTCTTCTCCAAAGAAAACAAAAGGGCTTTAAAAAGATTTGTAGCAAAAAGTAATCAATTAATCTGAAACTAATTTCCCTTTCTTTTTTTTTGTTTTTTTACTTTTACACCCTAATACCCTACCCCCACGACCGCAAAAGAAAATAAAAACCTCGCTCGCTCTGTCCTATTCCAATAGCCCCTCAAGTGTCATTTTCTCACATATACTTCACACGAAAGAAACAACCATTCACTTCAGACCTTGTCATTTCGTCTCTCTCTCCTCCACTCATTCTCACGTCTCTGCAACTACTCACCTCAAATTGATCCAAACTCCTCCTCAAAGAACAGACTAGGAAAATCTAGCCTGGAGATTTCTCAACCCCTTTGATCGAAATTAAATCACCCCACAACCTTTTTCTCTGCAGCCTACTATCTCTTGATTCTTGTTCACCTTATGTTTTATACCTACTCCTGTTGCACTATCAACACAAGGGCAAACAGAAAATAGGAGGAGAAGGTAAGGAAGTAAGAAACCTATTTGGAAAAGGGTTTCTTTGGTTGCTCATAGATGGAGCTTTTCCCTGCACAACCAGATTTATCCCTTCAAATAAGCCCACCGAACAGCAAACCCACAACATGGAGGAGAACAGAAGAAGACGTGGATTTGGGGTTTTGGAAGAGAGCTTTGGACTCCAGAAATTCCATGTCTTCAATGGCTAAACCTGGAACCAGCTGCTTTGAGCTCTCTCTATCCAATCCATGGGTTTCAGAGTCCAACTCAAACCATTTACACCTCCTTCGAAACCCCACCAATTGTAACGGTAACAATTACGTCAATTCCTTCCAACAAAACCAGTACTCACTCCATCATCACCAACAAAACTATCTTCATAATCACCATCCACTCTTTCAACAGCCACATCAACAACAAGGGTTAAGCTCAGAGCTCGGTTTCTTGAGACCCATCAGAGGGATTCCTGTTTACCAAAATCCTACTTCTTCTACTTTTCCTTTCTCTCATCAACAGCCCTTGGATAATACTTGCTCTCCAGCTACTTCTTTAGCTAACACTAACGCAAATCCCACAAGTTTAGGTACTTATCCGTCTCAAGGTTTGATAAGATCAAGATTTCTGTCAAGGTTCCCTGCTAAACGCACCATGAGAGCACCAAGGATGCGGTGGACTACCACTCTTCATGCTCGCTTTGTTCATGCTGTTGAGCTATTGGGTGGCCATGAGAGTATTGTTCCTTACTTTTTCGTTAGACTATGTTTTGTGAACTTTCCCCCCTTTCTTCCTCCTAAAAACTCTTTCTTTCTTCTTCTTAACGCACTGTTCTTGCTCATATTCACTCTTAAATAAAATGGAGAGAAAGGAAAAATGAAAAGTCTATTTGACTGAAGCACTCCTTCTCTTTTTGTTCCATAGGGGCTACTCCTAAGTCAGTTCTTGAGCTTATGGATGTTAAAGATCTCACTTTGGCCCACGTTAAGTCTCATTTACAGGTATAAACTTCTTCTTGTCTATATTCTTGTAGGCATCCAATCTCTTCTTAGTGTCTCGAAGCAATGTTGAAGCAGCCTTGTGTTTTAATTCCTCTTTTGTCCCCCTTCTACTTTCCACTCGAAATAGATGATCCTTGAGCTATGGTCTTAAATTCATGCAGCGTTAATAGTGCAGCTGTAAGCTGAATTTGCCTTTTAATAGCTTACATTAGAGGTAAGTTTTAATACATAGGTTACAAATTCCAAAGTTTCCTTGCAGAGGGTCTCCCAAATCCTCAGTACTTCTTTTTCTACTAGATCTGATGGTCCTGCTAGCTAATAGACAGCTTTTTGCTTGGAAGAATGAACCGGCCCAAGTAAAAAGAACGTATCAACAGCATGGAGAGAGAGTGTCAGAGAGAGAGAGAGAGAGAGAGAGAGATATCATCGATTTCAGAAATCAAGTAAGACAAAGCCTCAGGAAAGGAATTCAAATTGAGCCATAGACTCGTAGGCAAGCGAAGACAAGTTAACACTCGCTCCATCATTTTTCCCTTATTATAAATAACTTTCTTTCCCTAAGATTGAATAGAAAAATGGAAAAATGATATAAGTACAAAACATCATCATTTCTCAATGATGTCTTTCTCAGCATCAGATATGGGGCTCATCAACCACATTTCCCTCTAACCATGGTTAATCCCACTAAATTCATACTTTGCCCTTACTTATGTAAACCATGGTTAATCCCACAAAATTCATACTTTGCCCTTACTTATGTAACATACATTATATAATATACTAGGTGCATTAATGTGACCATAAATGCATCAGCTCGCAGTTAACATTTATCTCTTTCTCTCTCAGCCTCTCACTTTTTACAGTTCGTACTCGCACTACATTAGACAAATTCTGCAGTATCCCTGAACAGTAGAGTGGTCTTCTTTTACTGTTTTATCTTTCTCAGCCCCAATTTCTCTGCATTTTCTTAATGTTAATCAACTATATGCCCACTGATTGTAATGCATAGTCATCTAAAGTAAATGCTTTTGTATTTGCAGATGTATCGAACGGTAAAGACCACTGACAGAGCAGCTGCTTCTTCAGGTTCGTGCCACTATTTATTTAATTAAAACGTGATCAATGTATGCTCTTAATTGTGTTTCTAATGAGAAACCATTTGCACTATATTGGTAACAAAAAAAATTAGATGCATTTTTTAACGCAGGGCAATCTGATGTATTCAACAATGGATCATCAGGGGATAATTCTGAAGATCTAATGTTTGACATACAAAATCCAAGGAGGTCTGACCAATCAACCCACCAGGGAAGACCAAGTATTCACCAGGATAAGGACTACCATGGTCTCTGGAGCAACTCTTCTAGGTGAAGAAGCTGTACTACTTTTGCATGTTTTGAAGCATCTTCTTTGTCCTTCATCTGTCTTGTGTGTTGGTTACTGCTTTTCCGGCTAATCAAAAGGACAATGAAAGGAAAAAAAAAAAAACGGAATCTGTTGTAACCATATCTATAGTTTTATACACATAACTGACATATTCATCATCAACTTTCTTTAAATTTCACTGGTCCTTTAGGAACTTGGGGAGTAATTGTTTTGTACCTCAGTATAGACACTGAACCTCCATATATGCACTTGTGTTCAGTCACCCACATAGTAAAAAGTGTTCTAGTGTACTTCTGTTTATTTTTATCTCCTAATTAAGCTGCTGACTTTATTGTTGTTCATCTTTTTGCTCTTGGACATTGTTTATTATTGATGCATATTATTGTGTTTCAAATTATTACGTCAAACATGCAGGAAAATATAGTTTTCTTACACTCCTTTGAGCATAGCTTTTCTAAGAGTATATAGCACAAGGAGAAACTCACTTTTTTCTTTTTCTCTCTCGCCACCCAAATACAAACATAGTTACAAGCAAGAAACCCAAAAGGAAGAAGGAAATGATTTCCCTGCAATTGTCCTGTCTGTCCACTACGATCATGAAGATTGAACTTCCATGATGGAGCAATTATATTATGCTATTCTAGTAGTGGGCGAAAAGGAAGTAAAAAAAAAAAAAAACAATCCACCGCCACTCTCTGCTGCCATTCCAATGCATGACAATATCCACCTTAAAGAAATAGAAATGGAGATATCTCTTTCCTTTGGATTTTGTGGGCTCAGATGGGAGAGCTATTGAGGGGGACCTACAACTCAGAAAACTTAGCTTCAAAGATAAAACCCATGGTGGCCCCATTTGTAGAAGTCTTGGTGCTAAAGATAATGCATACCCTCTGAAACTAGGCTGCATAAACTTTGATATGGGTAATGGGCTATCACATGGGGTGGTGAGATGAGAGAGTAAGTTCATCAATTTTATCTCTCAATATCTCACTATGTATGAATAATATGTAAAGTGAAAGGGAGCTGCAAAACAAGATAGTAAAAGATAGCTTTCTTTTTTCTTCCTTCTGCATGGCTTTCACTAATAGGAAATATTCTCTCTATATGTTGGTTTGTAGCAGGGAAGCTTGGTTGCACGGGAAGATAAAGGATTCTGCTGGAAACCTTCAGGTACCTTCAAATTTCAAAAGTATCCTTGGTTCTGGAAGAGAAATATTTCCAGCATTCGTAGGTAACTTGAGGAAAAGCAGATGGCCTATTTCTTTCTTCTTTTAGGTCTTTTGCAAACATGAAAGAAGAAAGGCAGAAAGATTTTTCAAAAGCTCAAATTTGAAGGGGTCAATGTTGTAATTTACGTGGCCCTAAGTATGATAGTAAAGAATTAACGTGATGTGTAAAGCTTTTGTCTTTCTATTAACGTTTGTTGCCTTTTCTTTTCCACTTTTTCTTAGGGAATTATAAACCAAGAATCGTAGAACTAAAGAGCAAAAAGAAGCAAGAACTTTTGATGAAATTGATATTATGGCATAAGCATGCATTACGGATGTAATATAACATTCATAGTGAATAATGCTATTAGGAGTAGCATATCCATGCAGTAGGTTAGGGCACACTTTAGCAGGCTTTCAAAACGTACCCTAGCTAGCAAAGTTTCTTTTTGCATGAAAAATAGTCTATTATTCCATGAGTCAAAGTGTCCTTTTGATTCCCAGCTCCACACACTTCCCTCGTGCTGCCCTTCCATCCTGATCATATAAATGTAGCAAAATGCATAATCCTATCCTTCTTTCCTCTTTTCAGTGATTCCTTATTCAGATGTTTTGTATTCTTCCCCTTCTATTTTTACCACAGAAGGAAATGGATCCAAAGTGCTTGAGCTATGAAAGAATATCAGACGTGAACTCATCAACCCTCTCGGAGTCTAGCCCCAAGAAGCCTAATTTGGAGTTCACATTGGGCAGGCCACTTTGATCTTATACATATATGTCTATATATATATATATATATATATATATACATATATATTTGAAATGATTGTATCCTATGAGGGGTGCTGGTGGCGAGAATCGAGTACTCAGCCTGGAAAAATCAGATAAGGAAAGGAAAAGAAAAAGCGAAGGAAAAGAAAAGCAAAGAAAAAGAGAGCCAAAGAAAGACAAGGAGACAAGAAAGACAGAAAGCAACAAAAGGGGAGAAGAGTGGAAAAGGCATGTCCTTCCCTTTCAAGCTGTGAGTTTGAGAGATCCAAATCAAACATATATATTCCATTCCTACGTAAATATGAAATCTAATTGATTTTAGATGTGCTGTCATATTCTCTTAGAGAGATAGAGAGAGAGAAGAAGAAGAAAAAAGAGAGAGAAAGAGACAGCTTTAAGTTTAACCCTAATCTTTCAAGTGATCCTTGGTAATTGTAATAGAACGCTTCTTCTTTATTTTTTTCATTTTACAAAATGTTTCCGTATTTTATATTCATTAAAACCCACCCTTTGTCACATGCTTTACACTTTATGGACAAAAGGGCAAAAGGAAGACTTTCAGAATTTGAGCAGCGTCAATTTATGTTATATGAAAGGAAAAATGAAGAGAAGCAAACAAAGAGAATACTATCCTTATTTTATGTTTGCCGCAGACTTTGTCAGTGCAGAATAT
Organism: Erythroxylum pedicellare; assembly: GCA_027563575.1. Taxonomy (NCBI): domain Eukaryota; kingdom Viridiplantae; phylum Streptophyta; class Magnoliopsida; order Malpighiales; family Erythroxylaceae; genus Erythroxylum; species Erythroxylum pedicellare. The sequence continues at coordinate 12,966,566 of JAOQMP010000005.1, forward strand.
TATGCCTTGCATCCATATATTATAATTGACTCTCCAATATTCAAACATTAAAGTTTTATCAGATGAGATTACACTCATATATATTTGTACGGAACGTGTATAGTCTTAATTTCAAAGTTTTGAACCTTAAAACAAACTATAAGGCACATCAAAAACTAAATTATACGAAAAAAAAAAAGAATTCAAGTGAGAAATTTACTTGAGAATGTTAATTAGATAGACAGAGGCACTTTTTTTGTTTTTACCCTTTACCTATTTACAGAGAAAAGATGATTTCTTGTTCATACCAAAATTACATCTCTTAGCAAATAAACAGAAGTAGCATATATACAATGTCTTTTATATTACATTTTTAAGCACAAGTCTGTCTGCAGAGTACATGATCATATGCTGTCAAATAGTCTATGGGAGCTGTATTCGCACAATGGTATTAGTACAACTATACTTTTCAGTAAAAACAAAAAAAAAAAAAGTATGTCATTATATCAAGTAGCAATCATGTTATTATGAGTTTTTTTAATGAATTAAGTTTTTTTAATTATATATAAAATGATTATAAGAGAATATTAAAGAATTTGCATATCTATTTATGTAGTTAAAACATAGACATATTTCTTGTAACTTTAGTTATCCCAAAAATGATTCTTATGCTTTTGAATTACTAAAAATAACCTTTCATTATTAAATTTTTACAAAAATATTTTTATTAGTTTTGGGTACAAATTATTACGTATATTGATTGATAAATATAAATATCACTCTGCGTACAAGCGTCGGTTATGCAATAATTTATATTAAAATAATAAAAAATACTTATCATAAGATTTTCTTTTAAAATTTTTAATACCATATTTTTGTAATTCAAACCAATAAGATAAGCTTTTGCAATAAGTAAAATCACAAGAAGTCCCTGTGTGCTACCTTATTATTTGTATTATTTTTACTTTATTTTTAAAGAATATTCACTTATTCATTACTATTTTTAGTATTTCATTTTTATTTTTACTTCATTTTTAAATTATAATGAATAGAAGTAGATATAACTTCCATTCCTCAATATATTAAAATGTACGGAGTATTGTCTCAAAAAGAGATATAAAAATGGAAACATATTTTTTCATTCCTTACCTATTCTTTTCTTCCCATGCTAACTAATCAAGCATCACCTTAAATTATTTAGTTACACCCAGTGGATTCCGACACTTTTCTAGCTTGCATTGGTGAGAGAGAAATTTTATGTCAACCACCTTATCTCCGGTTTGGATGTTTGTTACCGCCAGAACTACGATTAATAAAGCGCATGAATTGATCAAAATGGTAACTTAACACTCTCCTCTAAGTAGCCTTTGGGTCTAAAACAAGAAAATTGCGAATCATCTAAAGCAAAAATAGGAGGAGTCAAACACGAAATTCTTGTCAGTTGGAATTTTGTAATCACAATAGGGTCAAATTCCTTGTGTTTCCCTTTCGTTTCTTTTATTTGAATCCCTATCTTCAAGGCATTGGCTTTATAGCTCGATAATCTATGCTCCCTAACATGAATGGCTTTGATGTCATTCTAGGAATTTAGCAGTTGCAATGATTAACTTTATCATTGCACTTTATATTTAGTATGGATAAAGGTTAAAGCTTTACAAAAAGAAGATTGCACCTTTAAATTTGTGAAATTCCCATTTCGTGACACAAGGGGAAGCTTCTCCGAAAGTGATAGAAATTTAGTGGTAGTAAATAGATAATTCCCAAATCAATCTGAGTGCAAGCTCAACAAGCTTTTTAAGCTTTAACACTTAACAGTTCCATCCTAGAGAAGCTAAAGTTAAAAGTCCCAAAGTGATGCGTTAAGTAACTATTAATTTTACTAGGATCATGTCTGTTATTCAGTATTGCAATTCCTGCAAACATTTCTCTTAACTTAGCTAAAATATTGTTTTATTCATAAATTAGTGCGAATCTTGGATTTGAAATTGTGACTATAATCTAAGTTGTCATGTTGACAATATTTATAAATTTAGATACTATAAATTGGTAACTGACTACCATAAGCACCCAAAATTACAGTAATCATGGTTAAGTTGTTGGCGCTCTTTAGACTAGCTAGACTGTCGAAAGATAAGTCCATGTATGGCTCAAATGTCAAGGACCCCACAATTTCTTGCCTGAAAGAATTCAAAGAAAATGATTGAAAAGAGCCCTGGAAAACTCCAAATAGAAAGTATAAAGTATGAAAGAACAAATAATTTTCCTGTGTACACAGTAAGATTCCTACTAAATTTTTGTTCTGTAGTTAGATGTTTCATTCAATGAGTATGACATTATTCACCATACAAATGACGAAAAAAATCACCAATGATTAGAGCGCCACAATGGGAGGAAAGTAGAGATGGAGTCCAAAACTCAGTTTTCTGCGTACTTATCAGATGCTCAGCTGCACAAACAAAGTTGAGAACTGAAGAAATTTCTTGTGTGACATGTTTATGCATTGTGATAAATGAAAATTAAGCAGTGGAAGTAGAATTACGACGTAATACGATTGCGTTCGAATCTATTATATGTACTTATATATTTTGTGAATGTCGTCATAAATCACATACTGTATAACCCACAATCTAAGACTTTAAACTCTAGCATCTAGCTTTTATCTTTCTAGATGTATAAATTACGGAAATTGGAAAGGGTTATGCACTTCAACGTCTTTAAAACGTTTGATATTGCAAATGTCTTCTTATCAGTGTCTTTGCATTTGCATATTAAAGGGTTCTTTTTGACATAAAAATATTGTATTTTAAGACTAGTAGTTTTATATGTGACAGGTGACGTCAACTTAGACTGGGGTGGAAATTTTGAAAAGCTATGCCCACACTTTCATGTAAGAGAAACTATAGCCCAACAAAGTGAATTGTACAATGACGACATTCTCTTTTGCTGAAACGATATAAATATCTGCCAACTCAAAGGCATATCATTCACGGGATTTTTTTATCTGGCATAGAACGCTATGTGCATATATGCAAATTAAGTTACTTGGGTTCTTCCTGCTTCCTTTATTTCATCACCATTGCTAAAGGGTCCTTGTAAATTTAGCAGTTGTTAGACTTTTCTTTTTGTCTGTAGGAAGCACAGGAGAGAACTGTGGGTATAGAATGTGGTTAAAAAGAATGGAATAATTGTGTACACTTGCAAGCGTTGCTTTGGTTTGAGAATCTGGCTCAAATAAGGTCTAACTTGGAAAAGAACGTAAAAACGTGTTAATGTGAAAATCTAAGAGAGAAGTTTTAACATTAATGGCAAAGCTGAGGTTTCGTGCAAAAGAGACTGAAGTTGTACAATGACTTAACACTAGTGAATACGAGTTAAGTTGGATCCTGGCCATTAGAATGCGTTCAAAGCAGTAAAATTAGATCACTTTCGGTGACAGAAAGAAATTATTAGGATGTGAGATAAAATGTATAAGACAGTGATGGTCTGAAATTTTTCCATACCCTACAAACTTAACTTGAATCTACAGTAGTATGCTTTATAAATTGTCTTAAAACTTTAATTGTTTAATTACTCGTCATGAGAATGCTATATATTTACTTTCTTTCTTACTCCAGATAAAAACCTAATCGTCCCTTATGTTCACCTCTCCCCCTTTTTAGTTTCTTCCTTCACACTTAGGCTCCATTGGTATGGTATGGAGCTATCAGCTAGCTACTGTGGACACCTCTACCTTGACATGAAGGCTCTATTCACTATCTTATCATCTTTCTATATTTTTATTTTAATAATTTTTTTAAGCAATTCATCTGGGTCTTCCTGTAAAGGTTAATGTTTCTGATTTCAATTTACTTTTAACTTCCAAAAATAAAGTTAAATGTTTAATTATTTTTATCTTCTCTCACGGTTGTGTGCATACACCAAACTTGAGCCTCAAGCCAAATTCACATGAAGATCCACCCTTCCATTATTTTGCTAATCCAAAAGGTACTTTAACCATACCAAATAGCATGGTGAGAAATCTGTAACTTTTTCTATGAAATTATTCATGCTCTTGCCACTAGACAACAATTGTTAGTACGTGGTATGTGAGATTTTAAATTTATTTAACACAAAGCAAGGCATCTTTTTTAACTAATTAATAGTAAAATTTTTATGTTAGACAAACCTGCCCCACTATTAAGACAAAGTTTTAATTTGTAGTACTACTTTATTCCAAATTTTCAAATTAAATTAATTATAATTATGCTTAGCTTGGTAATTGGTATTGCACTTTTTTATATTATCTCATATAAAAAATTAAAAAATTTTCATTAAGCATTTGTATACTTTTACTGGTTTCAATTTAATTATGTACTATACATTTGTTATTTTCAACAAATTTAATTATATAATATATCTCTTTGATATCTATTTTTATTTATATTTTACTTATTTTAGTTAATGATAAATGGTTACAAAAATTTATATGAAATGGTCTTATAATTTTAAATTTTTTCCATAAATGATTGATCATTAGAGGAGACATGATAAGAAGGCAAATAAATTGCATTTTTGACCTATTTCTAAACTAATAATAAATTTTTTACTCTAATGAATGATTATGTAAACTTTGTATAAAACATTTATAAACAAACATAATAATAACAAAAGAGAGTAAGCAAAGAAGGACAACAATAATTCATAGACATAATAATAACAAAATAGAGTAAGAAAGAAGGACAAAACTAATTCATAGTGGTTCGATCAATCAATTCTTATCCTATATTTACTCCTCAAGTTTTACTTTATAATTAATTATTTTCTTCCTTCAATCAATGAATAACAACTCTCCATATAACATCTTCTTTGTTACAAGTAAAGAGGAATCCTTACAATTGTCCTACTTTGGCACTGGTGAAGAGTAACCCTTTATAGATATTGGTCAAGGCCAAGAAGAATCCTCTTAAAGTGTATCTTAAGCAATTTCTCAATTACAACAAGCATACAACTCAAAAACTCATCTTTTTCACATCAATAAACAAAGACTCAATATGTGTTATGTAACACAAACATGCATTCTCTAACTTCCTAAGGAACCAATCTGCTACAACTTATATGTAGTCTATTTTAGAAACAAAATTTAGCTGTTAAAATGGTTAGTAACAATTATATCAATTAGCTAATCTGACACATCGGTCGACCAAAATACTGATTCATATGTCATAGAAACTTACAATACACAATTTTTTTACTTCTCATAGTACACTAATCAACTATACCTAGATATTAATCCTCAATTCAATCTTTCAATTCCAC
>JAOQMP010000005.1:12974485-12988409 GCA_027563575.1 Erythroxylum pedicellare
AATAAATGTTATATAAGATATTAAAATAAATTTATTTATTTTATTTATCAATAAAAATAATTTGTCTTAAAATTTTGTCTAATATGCAATTATTATCAGTAATGAATATTAACATTAATAATTAAACATGTTTTTATTTATTAAAATATAATCTACAAAAAGAAACAAAAACTAAAAACCACAAATGACACTTTAATGTTATATAGTATGGAACTAATATTGAAATACAAGAGAAATTAAATATATAATAATTTATTTGTTAAATGCAAGAGTAATTAGGTATAATTTCATAGTAGTGGCTAGATAGTTTAAAGCCTTAAAAATTTTATCTTCCATATCATGAGTCAATATGTTAATATAAATATAAAATTATATTTACAATAACAACAAATACAACATATTAGCAAACGTCCCATAGAGAAGTGAAGTTTAAAAAAGTTCAGAAATATGCAATCTTACCCTTAATTGGTAGAAAGATTATTTGTGATAGACTTACAGAAAAAAAAAGAGAAAAGAAAAAGAAAAGTGAAATTCTTTAGAAGAGTTTCTATAAAACAAAAGCAAAAAGTATAAACAAATAATTGTAAAAAAATAACAACAAAATAAGAATAAGAATAAAAAATTCAAAATAATAAAGAAATAATAAAGAATAATAATGCAAATAATAAAATACAAATAAAAATAAATAGAAAGGATAATAATAACAACAACATCAACAACAACAACAACAACAACAACAATAACAACAACAACTACTACAAGAATAATAATAATAATAATAATAATAATAATAATAATAATAATAATAATAATAATAATAAATAAATAAATAAATAAATAATAAAAGAGAATAGGAGAAGAGGGAAAAAAATAATTTGTAGTGGTTCGTGCAAACATTCCTTAGTTTATATCTACCCCCTAAGCTTGACTTGGAAATTCACTACTTTTTTCCTTCAATAGATGAAGAGCAACACTTCATAAAATATCTTCTTTGTCACAAATGAAGAGTAACCTTTACAATTGTCTTACTTTTTCATGAATGAAGAGTAACCCTTTACAAATCTTGTTCAAACCCGTCACCAAGTATATCCCAAGCAAGTTTCCTAATTAAAATAAGTATACAACTTAAAAACTCTTTATCTTTCTCATACCAGTAAATAAATAAAGGATAAATATGTGTTATATAATACATTTTCTAGCCTTCCAAGGCTCTTAAAAACTCTTTAGCATACCCAACCACCCACCCACAACTCATATGTTATCTATTTCTACTCTAAACAAACTAAAATAATTGTTATAAATAAAAAACTAGTCGTTAAAATAATTAGTAATATCGATATAGAGGGACCAATTCGACACATTGGTTAACCAATATGACCTTTGGTCAACCAATGTATTGACCAATATGACATGCAAACTCATAATGCACAAATTTTTAGTTCTCCTTATACATTGGTTGATCATGCACATAAACAGTGATTGACTGATATGTTTAAAAATAATACATTAATTGATCACTCCTATACGTTAGTTGACTACTGTATCTGAAAATATATTTTCAAATAATTTTCAAGTTCTTTGAAAGATAAAACCACATTCCTTTAACAAAACTTAATCCAAAATCATTACAAAAGTATCATAGAGAGTATTTTGAAAATCAAGAGGTTTTGAATACCAAAATAAAATTTCTTTTGACTATGAAAGGATTTATTTCTTATACGCAAATGATAAGAAAATGAATGAACTCATAATTCGTTAAAATGACTAATATAAAGTTACAAGAAGGATTATAATGATTTACTTATGTCTTAATATGAGTAATTCCTCCTTGTTCTTAGTTCTTCACTTAGAGTGCATATATCCTCTGCTTTGTTCATTTTCTCCATCTATTGACTGTTTAATTTATTCAGTTGATTCCTTTTCTTACTTTTCCCTTCAATTAAACTCCATCATTTATGTATTGCTCGATTCCATTGTGATATAGCCACTTATATCACTTATAGGTCTACATTTTTATCTTATTAAGGGTTAGATTAGTTATAATTTGATATCTTTATAGTATGTTTTATATATAATATATGATGTTTCACTATATTTAGATCATCATCTTGTAAGGGATAAGTTTTAAAAGAAAATATGGATGTGAGCGCTACTTTCCTTCTAATTATCTGATCAAAGACATATTAGAGTCATTTGGAATATAACTGGAAGTGCAATAACTATGTAGAAGATATCAAGGGCCAATTTAACAAAAAGATGTCAAAAAGGTGAAATTTTGCTAAATAAGAAATAACAGGCACCAAATATGATGAAGAAGACAACTGTAAGTTATATACTGGATGGAAGAAGTTGAGAAGTGGAACAAAATCAGTGTTGAAATGATAAATGGACTGACATTAGATTAATCATGCTTTTGTGAAAAAAGTTAGAAAACAAGATTTACAACTTGGCATTAAGCACTGGTTATACACTACTTTGTGATGCATAAGAGTACCAAAACAAAAAGGGTACCAATGTTAATATTGGTTCAATGTTGATTCTTGTACATAATTTTTTAAGATGTATTAATCCTCAAGTTTAGCCACTATAAAACTCTATTTTTGTATCTCTAACTATAAATACTCTTATTAGGTTTAGCTTATTGTACTTTTAGAGGGTGTTTTAGTCACCTTAATTGAGTTTTTCTTTTTATTCTTTTTAAGCATTAAAGGAGAATAGAGAGTAAGATTGGAGGAGACCATTATAACTTCTCTGCTTCTTTCCTTTTAACTTTCTCTTATGTTAAGGATGATGCATTTGTGTTTTATATTTTTATATTTAGTAGCTAAAACCATAGTTAGTTAGGGATGTAACTTAGGATGGGTTCTATAAAAATCTAATGGATGATTTGATAAATTTTTAAAATTTAATTTATTCTCTTTGTTCTTAATTATTATATTTATGCTTAATCATCATAGATTTAATCTTAAAGATTGTATGAAGGACCAAAAGGTGAAGTAGGAGCTATGCACTTGAAGAATAAACATGTTAGACTCAGAGAAAAAAAAGTATCTTAGACTATTGTGATTACAAAAAGATTAACTGCTTAATGAGTTTGATTAGATTGAATTATGCAATAATAGGTGGTAGTTACCTAATTGAATATACATATATGCCTTAAGAGAGGGTATGGATACTTTAGATTATTCCAATTTTAATGACTTACTTTTTTTTTGGTGAGCAAAGATGAAAACTGGGGGCCATTATAGCCTAGAGGAAACAAAACACCTCTAAGGTTTGTGTCAAGCACTTGAACTAGCTCTGGTGGTGGACTAACCAAGATCTCATAATCATCATCCATGCTATAAGCAACCTTGGCCAAGAAATCAACATAGTAGTTACCTTCCTTGATTTTAATAGCTTACTATAATTGACTCTGTACGTATGCATATAAACTATAGATTAAAATTTTGGCATTATTGTTGAAGAACTATATCATTTTTATTTTTGTTAATCTTAGTTTTTAAATTTTATTTTCATGTACTTTTGTTTTCTTTCATTTGTTTCAAGTAGTTGATGTAAGATAAGAGATCCATGAATAACAAATTGGATGACCAATTTCAATTTATCCCTAAAAATGGATGAATTTGTAGGCAAAATAGAGCAAAAATGAGATAAAAGGTGGTTGCACATTAAGATAACATAGTTGTTGGTATGAAGCAACAAAAACCATAAAGGATACCTATAGGGACATTTAAATTCCCACAATAAGACAAACCTCTTATACATTAGACTAAGTCAAAGGGTAAGAAATTATAAGGCTAAGTAAGTACATCTACACCCACTACTATCCTTTAATGGTTCAATTAGTGAAGATATGATTATATTTATAAAGGATTTCTATTTAGTAATCCAAAAAATTTATTTGAATGACCTTATAGAAGATGAGCTTTAGATAACATATCTCCTAGACTACATAAGTGATCAAGCAAGGACATGTTTTACCATAATTGAGGTGAACTCGTTTGAGGAGTGGAACCAAGTTTATGATGCCTTCATGCTGAGATTTTCCCTTTCATATAAGACCACCAAGCTAAGGATGTAAATTCAAAGCCTCACTAAAAAAGTGGAAGCGTTCTATAAAGCTTAGGAAAGATAGAGAGCTCTGCTTATACCTATAACATCAATGGTCCTTGTAGTTGTTGATACAATTCTTTTATAAGGGCCTCACACTTATATGTCAAACTTTGGTTAACACTACAACTCATGGATTATTTATAGAAAAATTATTAAGAAAGACAATGAGATCATTGATACTTTGGCAAGGAATTCATCAACTAAAGTGGTAAAGGAAAAGTCAAAACCTTCCCTTTTTGAGGTGTAAGCATCTTCAGATTTGCCATCACAAGTAGCTAAGACAATATTTATGAATCGATGTATAGGTAATATGAAGGCATACTACTAGGAAAACATATATAAACATCTTTCCCATATGTGCAAGAATGATGAGCCAACCTTAAATTGCAATAAAAAAAGTGAACAACATTGGTTCTTATCTATGGGAAAACATGCTACGAGGAATGTCCATTTTCCAACAACTGTAATTCAGGATAGAGTAATCACCCAATTTTTTTATAGAAGGAGTAGGGATTTAGAACAAGTAGACCTATAGAACCACCTAAGATTTAGAATAGGCCTCAATTTCACCAGATATCACTATCAAAGAGTAATCTCATGAAACATACTATAAATTGGTTACATACTATAAATTAGTTTATGTCTCGATACAAGGTATGAATATCCCATATCGTTTGTTGAAAAGTCAAATGAAATACCTCATAATGTTTCCTAAAAGTCTAAGTTAGTCCCTAGCATTATCTATTGTATCACACTACAATTTAACATTTTAAAATAACACTAATAGCATCCTGAATCCTAAAAAATTTAATTTTTTGATAGTTTCTAGTATATAGGTCATCAATTTACCTAATGTGATGTCACAATTAGGCAATATAGACTAACCAGACATCTAATCTTAAAAATGATTTCTTTTAACCTTACTTAAAAAGTTGATTTTCACCTTAAAGTTTCATAAAATATCTAAATAAGCTCCTACCATTATCTCTTTTACCAATTTTGCCCCTATTCAGGAGTTAATGAGTACTATTTTAGTAATGTTAGGTTGTAAAGTGGTAGCATAAATAATGATGGAGGCTTACTTAGATCTTTTGTGAAAAATTGAGGCACAAATGATACCTTTGACCTTTAGTCTTATATGGATGCAAAATTGGGGAAACTAAAGAAATGGGACAGACTTAAGTCTTAAGTGAGCATAATTAAAAGGGTGGTGCAGTCTAATTGTACAAACCTAAAGGTACAAATGAGATAGCTAATTAAGGTATTAAGTAAAAGATGCTTGGACAAGTTTATAAGGAATACTGAAGTAAACAATAAAGATCAAGTGTTAACCATTACACCTAAAACTGGTATAAAACTTAATTCTTATGTTGCTAGAGAAAAAATTAAGGAAGTCGTATAGGTTAAGGAGAATAATGGGAAAGATGTGGACATAAGGGAACTAACTCCAATCCCATCTTTAATTGGTATCAATTAGGAGCAACCCTTAAGAACCATTATGAACCACTATTTCCATGAATCCCATTTCCTTAGAGGTTGAAGAAGAAGACAAATGAACACAATTTCAAAATTTTCTTAGATGTCTTCAAGAAATACACAACAATATGGCTTTCACTAAAGCATTAACTCATATGCCTTTGTATGTGAAAATTTTGAAGGAGATCATCTCCAAAAAAAGTTAGTATTCTATGGTGACCTTGACATTGTATTCTATGGTGATCTTGACAAAGGAATGCAACACAATCTTACATAATAAAGTACCTCTAATGTTGAAGGACCTATAGAGCTTTACTATTACTTATCAATTTGGTGCTTCTAATTATATTTAGTGTTTTGTGATTTAGGCATAATTTAGATATAAGTGTTAATCTGATGTCTTTATCTATGTTTAAAAGGCTAGGAATTAGGGAGGTCAAGCTGGCGAATGTATCGCTTTGGCTGATAGATCGTTCCATTAAGTATCTAATTGGAGCAGTAGAAAACCTTCTTACGAAAGTAGCAATTTCATGATTTTTTGTCAATTTCTAGTGTCGTATTATAAAGAACGACACTAGATCTTCATTATATTAGGGAGACCGTGTTTGGCTACCATAGGGGTTATTATTAATGTGGCTGAAGAAAAAATTAGACTTAGGTTAGGCAAGGAGGAAATGGAGTTCTATATATATAGGTCTTTGAAAAGACCTCTTGCCCTAGATGATAACTGTTATAGGATGGATGTAAATGACTTTAAGATGCAAAAGTTCCTAAGGTTAGTGGTGATGATTCGTTGAAAGCATATAAAGGTTTAAAAGTTAAATAGAAAAAGAGGATTATACCATTGGTAATGGTGTTTCTAGGTTAGAAAGACATTTTAAGCCTTCACCTTCCAACAAAGGAACACTAGCTATAGAGTTAAAGACATTGCCTCCTCATTAGCATTATGCACACTTAGAAGATAATAAGATATATCCTACAAATTTCTCGTACCCTTATTGTTCTATATAATAAGCAAAACAAGCTCATCCAAATGGATATCCTAGATAACTAATGGGCTTAAATGAAAATCCATCTAAAACACTTCTAAAGAAATTCTTGATAAGAGGCAACCTAAAGATTCTAACTTTTTTTCCCTTTATGTAACTTTCTTCATTTTGAAATTTTCTTACTAATATGTATTTTCTGTTGTAGGTAAAATTTTGTGGGATTTCTTATAGTTACACCTTATAAATTTGTATAGAATTAGAGGAGACTTCTCAACCTTAATTATCCTATATAATTGAGTTTAACATCTTATTTGTTTTATATTAAGGGTAATGTCTTGTTTAAGTATGAGGAATTTGAAAATTTTATAGTTGGCTCCTTAGATTTTGTGTTTTAACTAACATGTTTTCTTTATTAAGTTTTTTTTATTCTAGATTGTAATTTCTACATTATTATTTATTAATACATGCATAGATTTCACTATTAAGGATTCAAAGGTTATAAAGGAGAAGAACAACGAGAATAAGACGGAAATTTCAAGTTAAAGCATGAATTGAGGGTTATAGAGGATAACCGATATTGGTCTGTAAATTAGGACAAGCGCTAGTGTTAAAATAACATAGGGGAGTGTAAGGAAACATAACATAACCATCACTGGTATTAAAGTGTGTTTAACATTGATCTTAAGAGCGAGTAAGACATAAAAGTTATGGAAGATAACCAGTGTTCGAGTTAAAGTATGTCTAATACCAATCTTGTCCTAGAACCTAACACTATAAAAGCCAAACTTGACTTTCTCCTTGCTAAGATTTTTGCTTTTCCTCTGCCTGTCAACATCCTAAATCCTAATTTTCGCCTAAATCTTGACCTCAAACAAAAAAATCTTACATTTCCAACACAAAATATTTCCCAAAAATACAAAACTAAACTCTTAAAATACTAAAATATTTCTAGGCATAATTCTTTAGAGATATTAAGCAAATGTCATGGATTCTACATTATCCAACTAAATTAATTTCTTTAATTTCAAGGTAGTAGTACATTATAATTAAGCTTTGATAGTTTGAGTTGGATAATTTGTGGATTAAGTTACTATTACTATAGAATTATGAAGAATATTGTCTTTGGATTACAAAATTGTGTTGATTAAGGATTACTGTGCTAAAATTATAGGTTGTGTTGATTGTTTGAAGTGTGGACGTAATGGTGTTATTATGGTGTGCATTTCTAGATTAGATTTGAGGTATGGTGAATTGTTGTTAATGTAGATTTTCTATGTTGAAAGGATGACTCCAAGGATTGAAACAAAGGTTAAAAGGGGTAATATTCTTTGTTTTTCTTCGACACCACCCCCTTTAAAAGAATTTCAAGGTTAACCAATAAAGAGAACAAGGAATGGTACAATAAGTATAGAAACAACAATATGATTATACAAAATACCATAATCCCAAATATTGAAAGGATTTTAAATTCGAAAATTTTTCAAAAATTACATTAGGATCATTTATTGACTTTATGAGCAGTTATTAACTAGAGGTGGTAAAGAAGTTTTATACCAATTTTAAGGATAAAGTCAAACCAAAACCCTTATCCATATACTTCTAGATTCAAGGCATTGAGATATTGATTTCATAGGAAACAATTGAAGAGCATCTTAGGCTATCATTAGAGAGGAGGAGGTTGAGCTTTCATAGTGGGAGGGAATCAAAGCATAATGAATTGAAACTAGAGAGAGGCACTAAATAACTTTAGGTTGGAGTTGAATTTTTTTTACAAGATGGATGCATTATCTATATAATGGATTAGCCATACAATTTTAGTTAATGGCCAAAATCTTACGTCATAATGTTTAGCCTCAGCTAAGTAGATTAAATCAACTCTAGATAATGAATTTACACCTCTTGGATTTACTCTTCAATAATTATGTGGAGGTCCAATTATCATCACTAATGTTATAATCTCCACATAATTATTGAAGAGTAAATCCAAGAGGTATAAATTCCACTGGTCCAATTATCATCACTAATATTATAATCTATCAATAATGTGGTTCAGTATGGGCCACAAAACAAGAATTTTATATTTTTATGATAATTAGTCAACTATTAGAAATGCAAAGAGTGAACCTCTCTAATGTTAGGATTATGAAGATAATATAGGAAAATTACATCAAAGATGATTGGATATTATTGCTTGGGTATCCTTAAGGGATTGAAGGATTAATCCAAAAAGACTTGATAAAGGATATAAAAGATAAGCTTTGAAATGAATTCTAAGCTTTTTTCTTAGTAACTATTTTTCCTACAGTACCTTAAACAAAAAAAATGTATTTACTCCCTAGTTCATGATTAGTAGAGCTTTTTCTTATGTTTTGATGTTGTTAGGAATAAGATGCAAGGAAATAAGTATCGGAGAAATGGTAAAGTAGATAAAAAAAAAGGGGATATCATGCCAATTCAAAATGTTAAAAAAGAAAAAATTCAAAAATGTTAAAAATGTGAAAAAGAGAAGAAAATAAAGTGTTAAAAATCGATTAGAAGGGATTCCTATACTTGAAAATAATGAAGGAAAAGGGGTGGTTGCAAGAATAAGAGGAGTTATTAAAGTGAGGATTAATACTCCTTTTTATTTATTCATTATTTCTCTAATTTGAGAATATTTTAATTTCTTGTATTCCCTTTCCTTTGTTAGCCCACTTAATTCGTTGGCCCTATTACAACCCTATTCAAAGTCATTTTGATTTTTTTCTTGTATATATCTATTTAATTAGTGGAGATTAGATAATCTTAAAGCTTATGGTAAGTTCATCTTTATAAGGAGATGATGCAAGTACCTCACCAAAATTTTAAATACTTATATGAATGAGTGATATAAGGACATCTCAAATAAGTTTTTGTGCTTAATGAAGGAGGTAGAATAGTGTTTACTTTTTTCTTATTTATAGAGTGATCTACTTAAGAAGTATTATATTAAGTTTTACAATTAAATTGAGAATTGAATTTGTATATCTTAACTATAGAGCTAATTGATGAGTTTAGATCAATGTTTATAGGTAGCATTTAAGTAAACTCTCCCGAGACTTTAACTCTTTTACATGGAACACTTAAGGGTTTAAAGACTTATGGAATATGCTAAATGTCACCATATATCTATGAAAGTAGGATCTTTTTAGTTAGTAAACATTGGGTTGGTAATTAGGGAATTTTTTATTGATTACTTAAAGTAATTAGAAACAACCTCTCTACTAGGTAAAGATAAGGCTGCTTGCATTTCAGCAGGACTCCTGTTAGGTATTTTTGTTGTTGTTGTTTTACTACTTAAAGATAAGCAATTAGTTAAGAAAAGGAGGATTTGATAGTTCTATATTTTATATATTATTAGGTGTTTTATATGTATTATATAATGTTTTTCCTATGTTTAATTTTTAATTAAATAAAGATTATATTCAAAAATTAAGACTAAGCCTTATAAAATCTATACGTTGTATAAAGAGAATTACATCTCACAGTATGTAGGTGAGGCATACAATTGGAAGTATCTAGATAAGGATCTTAGCATTATATGTACTCATTTTAGGTTCATTTAGCTTTGATTGCATTGTTGTGAGATTCCCTGTCTTTTAGCCATTTCGCTAGTAATTAGTTCTTTATTCTTCCACAACACGTAGTACTCTTTGATCTTACTTATGGTGTTCATTTAGAGTTGGGTTTCATCCATTCATTCCTTTCCAATTTTCATATATAATAGCACATAATGCTAGTTTTAAGAGTTTAACATTACCTCTTGATAGTTTGCAATCAACTAGCTGATTCAACATTGTTGCAGTGAATTGGCACTAGAAAAATAAGTGGTCTCTTATCTCATGGTCACTAGAGAAAAGGTTAGATATGGGATCTTTAGGAGAGGATTTTTTAACCGTATCCATTGTGGCTAACATATTTCTTAAAGCTAACTATGATGTAATTGCATATCTAGGATTGTCTGCAGGAAATCAAATTGTTTTATACCAAGCAACCTTTAGAGTAAAATGCATAAAAAGATTCTCAAAATATTGACTAATAAATTTCCCTAAGGAATGACGGGTCCAAATGACTATATCTTCCATATCAACTCTCAACCTATAACTTGGGACAACTTTAGATAACCACTCAAAGTCTCTATACTTAGTGCTCCAGTGTTGATAAGCTATTAGTTCACTAATCTTAGCCTTTGGCTTCAACATGTATCTTAATTGGAACAGGTTAGGGTATAAGTATAAAGGGCCTTTATTGGATTAATTATCAAATCAAAACCAAGTGTTTTTTTTCCGTTGCCTATAATACATTTAAAAGTAAATTACCACTTAGTTTCAAATATGTTTTGCTAAGTCCAAAAGTAATTAAGATTGCATTTTACTTCCCATATTTTTGTCCTTGCAAATGCTTTCCCGTGGCCTTTCAGATGCTAAGGTTATTCTTGATTGGCATTCCCTTACGCCTCTTTTGGCTTGCATCTTCTGGGCTTGTGTTATTTTATTTAGGCTTCTCACATATCTTATAGATGCTTCGGCTTTTTTGGTACAGTTCTTTGTGATTTTGAATTGACTGGTTATACATTGGCCCTCCCATGGTTTATGTCATCCTTTTGTTTCCTTTTTGATTGCCTTGCGGCTAGTTGCTTAGTTTAGCTAGTTATGTCTACAGTGGCACTTGTAATGAATATTTTGTATATATTTTGTTCCATTTATTAATTCTTCTGATTTACCAAAAACAATATGGACCTATTAAACCTATAGGGTCTACTTGTCAACCAGTAGCTTACATATTCTTTTGGCTAAGAGAATCTTGCTAAATAGTTAAATAGTGTTTAGTCCCATCCCACTTGCTTGTGCAACATATGTCTTTCCAAGATACCTTAGCTCCTATTGCTTTAGGTGGATCCCCATTCCACATGAAGTTTCTTAGCATCTTTTTAATATCCTTATCCATTTTATTAGGGAGGATTGGATGAGAGATTCAATAGTTGTAAATGTTGCGTATAAATGTTCTTATCAACTAAATTATACCTACTTAGCTTAGTTACTTATTGTACCATTTTTTTAGTTTCCTCTCAATTTATTCAAAAAGGGTTTGCAATCTTTGTAAGATGATTTTATGGTAGTAAATAGGATCCTTAAGTAAGTGAAAGGATATTGAGATGCTTTCATGTGGAAGATATTAAATAACACCTACTATAAATATTTTGCATCTTTGGAAATCATCATAAAGCTTCTGTCAACATTGATTTCAACTTTTGAAAGTTTGCTAAAAGTGTTGATAAGATTGATCAGAATTGAAATGAGGGACAATCATCTTTATAAATAGCAACAAGGCATCAGCAAAGGTCAAGTTAAGCAACTTTAATATACTATAATTTTTATGATACTTAAATGATGAACTGTGTGAAATGTTGTAAGCAGTGATTTGGATCAAAACCTCCATATAAATTATGAAAAGATAAAGGTAAAAATGGTCCCCTTACCTAAGTTTGAGGAGAAAACACAAATTTGAGATAAACTTTCTCCATAATTGTCAAATCGATGAGATATTAGATTCATTTACAAGCTATCTAGAAGAGAATAATTTTATAAAGAAGTTGAAGGTTAATTTAATTTCAAAAATACTAAAAAGTAGAGAAGTTGTTAGAGAAGACATAATAGGTATCAGATATGATGGAGACAAGTATCGATTATAAACTAATGGAAGAAGTTGAGCAAGTTAAGAAACACAATAAAGTTGGTATTGACGTGGTATTGGATCGATACGAAACTTGTCATGCTTTTGCATAAAATGTCACAAGATAAGGTCGTATTGACGTGGTATTGGATCGATACGAAACTTGTCATGCTTTTGCATAAAATGTCACAAGATAAGATCGACGACAGTTATAACTTGATGTCAGACATCGATAACACAATTCCTTATGATGCATTAGAGTTCTAAGATTAGATTGGCATCATGTTGATGTTGCTCTAGCATTAGTTCTTGTGTATAATTTCTAAAGACGTGTTAATTCTCAAGTTTAAGCATTTTACGACTCTATTTTTGTGACTATAACTACAAATACTTTTATTAGGTTTAACATAGTGTACTTTTGGAGGGTGTTTGGCAACCAACTTATTAAACTTTTTCTATTATTTCTTAACATCAAAGGAGGATTAAGAGCATGATTGGAGGATATTGTGACAATTTATTTACTTTTTTGCTCTTATCTTTTCTCTTATATTAAGGACGATTTATTTATCTTTGGTTTTATTATGTTTAGTTGCTAAAATCCTTAGCTACGGTTTAGGGATATAACTTGGGATGGATTCATTATTTCTCTAATGCATAATTTGATTATTTGTTTGGTTTAATCTACTCTTTATTCTTAGTTATAGATTTATGTCTATTCACTATAGATTCAATCTTAAGGGTTGTATGAAGGACCGAAAGGTGAAGTAGAATTTGTCCACTAAGAGAATAGATATCTTAGGTCTAGATTGATACTGATGAAGTTCTTTCAAATAGCTTATATTTGTATAAGGAGATATTTTTGCAAATTCAAATACTAAATCTCCAAATTAATCCTCAGAAATATACTATTCCTTTATATTAGATTGCATGAACATAGGAAATATGACAGATGAAATAACCACAGTAATGTTGAGGAAATTGGCGTTTGTTACAAAATTGAAAAATATGCAAAGAGTTTTAGATATCCTAGACAAAACAAAAAGAAGAGAATATTTTGTCACTTCTTTTGTCGTTTTATGGTTATTATTTTTGTTGATTTCTTTTATTATTATAAAATTTACTTTTATTGTTATTGTTAGAGATACTTACAATTGGAAAAAAAATTTGCAACAAAACTTAAAAGAGATTTGTCCTTAAATTTTTTGAAGGTTGATGGTTTTAGTTAGCTATATTTACAAATCCTCGTATAAAGAAGAACATATATATATATATATATATATAGAATTTGCTATTATGTACAACATAAAATAAAAATTTTTATTAATAGATAAAATGTAATTTAGTGTTGAGTAATTGTACTTTGAGTCTATAAATACACTATTTAAAAAGTTTTATATTTGTATCTTGATTTTATAAATATAATATATTTATTTAAAATATTAAAAATTCTAATAAACTTATATTTTACTTTAATTTTAAAAACATATTAATTTTATTGCATTTAAAAATTTGAAACTATTTATCTAAATTAAGTATAAAATATTATTTCACTGTCATGTACCACCTTGAATACTTTATATATACATACATATATACATATATATATATATATATATATATATATAATAAGAGAAAATTTTGTATTCAAATAC
>JAOQMP010000005.1:12997186-13020167 GCA_027563575.1 Erythroxylum pedicellare
AGAGTTTGAAGAATTTGAAGCTTCAACAAGTAAGTTATGCTTTAAATTTCATGGGTTTGGTTAAATGAAACTTAAATAAATCTAAATATGTGTGGGAAGTTGTTGATGAATGACATAGGCAAATGTTCTCTTTTAAGGTTAATGATCAAAGATAGATCATGATGTATTTGTGAATGATATGGGGTTGAAATAAAGTTGAAAATGAAGTAGAAGAGATGGTTTAGGTTTAAGATGGGTTATATATGAGGGAAGTAAAAAGATGGAAAATATAGCAAAACACGTTTTTAGAATTGGTTTCTGGACAAGTTCGCCGCGGTGAAGTCAACTTTCCTAAACAAACATGTTTTGGTATTTTAGGTATAACTTTTTGTGTAGTTATCAAAATGGGATGATTTTTAATTTGAAATAAACCAGAGACATAAGAATAAAAATTTTATGATGAAATGTAGTTCTAATTATGCCTTTAAGGATTTCAATTTTCGAATGGAAGATGAACACAAAATGTTGTATTAGTAAAAGAACAGGCCGACCGAAAATATTTGGGGTATAAATTTTAGAGTACTAAACCAAATTGAATGATTTTGGTGTCATTAGAAACTTAAGACAATGAGGAACATTTTTCTAGAAGAAAATGTCATCAAATTTCATCATTTACTTGATCAAAATGACCATGTAAAAGTGACCCAAAGGTTTGGATTTATGGAAAGGGTTTTAGTTCATAAAGCTTAGGACATACACGGGTTTAAGTACTCTAAAATCTTTTTAGTGAACACATTTTCTTAGGTTTCTCAAATTAGAATTCCTATTGAATTGGGATTTTTTTATTGTTAAAGGAAATCAAGAAGGGGATTAAGAAAGGCAAGAGAAGCAAGAGGAAAGATATCCTTAAGCCAATTTCTTAAGCAAGGAGTTCAAGGTGGATACATATTTATAATAGAGCAAATAAGCCACTAAATATTTTCTTTGAATCAAGGAAGTTTAATGATTTCAATTGCATCATAGCTGTTACATTTATTGGTTCTTGAATGGATTGTGAAATTGTTATATGTTTGATATATATAAATTGTGTTGATGATTTATGAAAAGACTTTGAAAATGATTCTTTTTGAAAAGATACATGTTTATAAAATCAGGTTTTCGGAAATAATTTTCAAAATATCTCATGTTCATGAAAAACAAATTTCCAAAATGTTGCATATGGTCAAATTGTTTTCAATTCATGAATTATATGTTATGTGGGTTTGGTGTAATCTATTCAAGAATGTCACGTGCATGTTGACCAAGTTAAAGGCTTCTCCCACCTGCCCGCTAGTGGCACGAAGCTCCTTCATGGACTCTCTTAAGTTTATGACTACTCAAAACCACTATGTGGGATCGTGATTGTACGTCAAATTTACGACTACACAGGACCATTATGTGGAAATGTGTAGCTCGTCATGTTCATGGATTTACCCAAACCATTCTGATGTGCTTATGTGTGCTTATGTGCTTATGATATGTTATCAAGTTTGATGCATACATGATTTGTAATTTGTGAATGTTGGTTCAAAATTTGAGAACAATGCGTTTTATAAATTTAATTAGATTTTCTATTGACAAATGAACATTTCAAAAGTTTTGCTTATTTTTTTGTTATAAGCTGTTACACACGAGCTTTAAGCTCACCCCCTTATCTATCCCATCTTCAAATGAAAAGCATGAGATCAAGTAACCAAGAGTCGAGGCATCACTCCACTTTTGCAATGTTTTATATATTTTAAGCTAGTTTCGTAAAACAAAACTTTAGTCGCATTTTAAGCATTTTTGGTTTATGTAAACTTAGCATTTTTGAATTTATGATGTATTGTGGTTGAAATGCCTACTAAAGCTTTGTAAAACTCTTCTTTTGATATAAATGAAAAATATTTCGTTTTGCTCACGGTTTTTGTTCTTACAAGGTATTTTGATTTAGAAATGAGATTAAAGTTTAGAAAAGTTTTTTATGTTATGTGTATTTTTAGCTTTGGGTGGAATTGATAAGGGTGGTTGAGAGAATTTAAGTTTGCATTAAATAAGGTTGGTTGTGAAGGGCTTTGGGTTTTGTTTCAGTGGTTTTCGCCGCGGCGAAGTCAAGAGTTTACCGTTGCATAATCGACTCGAAGGTGTTTTACCTTCATGTGGCGACTTCACCGCGGCAAAGCAAAAAGGTCGCTACGGCAAAGATAATTTCCAAGGTTCGCCGCGGTGTAGTACAATCGTTCGCCCCGACGTAATTAACCCGAAGGGAACATGCGAGATTTCTCCTACAAATTCACCGATTATTTTGCCGCAGCGAATGCCTTGCTTCCGAAGGGTTTTAGCTTCAAATCCCAAGTCTTCCTCCACGCTCACGTTCTCGTAACTCTGATGTTGGGCTCCGAAAATGGGGTCCAACATGTTATGGTATCAAAGCGACTAGGTTTATGTCCAGGTTTGCAACTAGGTTTAGGTCTAGGTTTGCGACTAGGTTTAGAAATATCCTTGGCACGAAATGGATACGTTAAGACATGAAATGAATATGCATTGTTTTAAGTGAATAACTTACATTGTTTTAAATTGTTTCAAATGATTTGAAATTGTTTTATATGATTTGAACTATTTTGCATACTTTGAAATTTGTTTTGCATGAACTAAAGGTTTTAATATTGAATGAGTGAGAATGCCATCTCGAAAGAGAGTTCGAGGAGCTATGACTCGATCTCGCTCTCGCCCAGGGAGCACAGATGAATCCTATATCCCACAAGATGTGGGGACACATTCTGCTCCAGATTTTGAAGCACCTAGTGTGCAACATGAGGTGCCTCCACTGCCTCCTCTTATGCCTCAAGTAACCCATGGATCCATGTTTCTTTCAAGCTTTTGCTCAGGCTTTCACTTACGCCATAGGTCAAAGGTCTCAAGTTCCAATGCGAGCTCCAGTGGAGAGGAGTGGGTAGTATGATAAGCTCCGCAAGTACGGAGCTGTAGATTTTAATGGTACTATAAATATGAAAGAGGCCAAAGCATGGTTGAAGAGGATCGAGAGAGTCTTACTTCAGATGAAGTGCTCTGATGAGGAGAAATTGGATTATGTCATGAGTTTGCTACAAGAGGAAGCACTTCATTGGTGGGAATCAGTGCCCCACAGTCAGGTTATGCCTTCGCTGTTGTCATGGAGAGATTTTGTGGAAGTGTTCAGGAAAAAGTACCTCTCCAAAGTTTATGTACAAGAGAAGGCCAGGGAGTTTCTGAATCTCCCACAGAGGGACATGAGTGTGAGTGAGTATGAGCTGAAGTTCACCCAGCTTTTCCAATTTGCGGTCAACATCGTGGCGAACAAGGAAGATAAATTTCGTAAGTTTGAGGGAGGTCTCCATTTGGGGATTAAAGAGAAAGTCTTTATCCACAATTTCTGTGAATACCAATAATTGGTA
The DNA here is from genome assembly GCA_027563575.1 of Erythroxylum pedicellare. Lineage (NCBI taxonomy): Eukaryota > Viridiplantae > Streptophyta > Magnoliopsida > Malpighiales > Erythroxylaceae > Erythroxylum > Erythroxylum pedicellare. The sequence goes on from JAOQMP010000005.1 coordinate 13,000,618, forward strand.
GATGCTGCACTCCAGGCTAAAAATCTGGAGAATATAAAGAATGAAGTAACCAGGAAGAGGAAGAACAGGGAGTAGTCTTCCAAGAAGGGAATGAGTGCTCCAATGCCTGAGAGGATTATAAGGAGTTACCACACTCAGAGTGAAGTGGGAAGTAGTGGCCTTACCAAGAACAAGTAGGCAAGGGCAGTTTTAGGGCAAGCCTCAAATGTGGAAGGCATTGGAAGGACGGGGAGGAGTAAATACACAAACCCCTAATGTGAGCATTGTGAGAAACTTCACAAGGGAGAGTGCTTCAAATTAGTTAGGGCTTGTTTTTGATATGGAGAGAAGGGACACATAATCAGAGACTATCCCCAGATACTGAGGTAAGAGGGGTCGCAGTTGCACGCCCCAAGGAGAGCAAAAACAGTGGGAACTAGGCCAGTCACTGAGGTGGACAATTCTGGAGCTGCAAAAAAGGCTATTCCTTCAGGAAGACCAAGAGGTCAGGCACAGGCAAGGGTGTTTGCCATGACCAGAGAGGAAGCTGCAGCCACACCTGAGGTTGTCACGAGTATGGCTCAGTTATCTAATTCAGCAGTGTATTTACTAATTGATTCTGGTTCCACACATTCTTTTGTTTCTATAAGCATAGCATTAGATGGTATGAATTCGTTGCCTTTGGATAACTCTTTGATTGTTAGTACTCCTTTAGGTAGGAATGTGATAATAAGTCAAGTATATAGAAGTTGTGAGGTCTTCATTGATGGTGCTAGACTGGTAGTGGACTTACTACCTCTAGACCTAAAAGGCTTAGATGTTATACTTAGAATGGATGTTATAGAGAAATATCATGCAAAGTTAGATTGTGGCCTTAAGGAGGTGGAATTTGATCTAGGCAACAGTGAGAAGGTGATTTTAAGAGGGGATAAGAAAACATCATCACCAAGAATTATTTCAGCTTTGCTAGCTGACAGGATGATGAAAAAAGGGTGTGAAGCCTTCTTGGCGCATGTTATGGACGCTGATGTGAATGAAGGGAGGTTAGAGGATTTTCCAGTTGTAAGGGAATTTCCTAATGTGTTCCTAGAGGACTTACATGGTTTGCCACCAGTGAGAAAAATCGAGTTTATCATTGACTTGATTCCCAGTACCACGCCTATTTCGATACCACCTTATAGAATGACTCCAGCTGAGCTGAGGGAGCTTAAGGAACAGTTGGAAGAACTATTGGAGAAGGGTATATAAGGACAAGTTCATCACCATGGGGAGCTCCTATTCTATTTGTTAAGAAGAAGGATGGAATATAGCGGATGTGTATTGATTATCGGAGACTTAACAAGGTGACTGTTAAGAACAAGTACCCTCTGTCATGAATAGATGATATGTTTGACTAGCTACAGGGAGTAAAGGTCTTTTTCAAAATTGATCTCAGGTCAGGCTACCATTAGCTCATAATCAAAGAGTCTGATGTAAATAAGACAGCCTACAGGACACGGTATGGACATTATGAATTTTTAGTCATGCCTTTTGAATTGATCAATGCTCCAGCTGTTTTTATGGATCTTATGAATAGGGTCTTCAGGAAGTATCTGGATCAGTTTGTCATAGTGTTTATCAATGACATTTTAATTTATTCCAAGAGTGAAGAGGAAGATGAGGAACATCTCAGGATAGTATTGTAAACACTGAGGGAGAAGGAGCTTTATGCTAAGTTCAGCAAGTGTGAGCTTTGGCTTCATGAGGTAGTATTCCTTGGATATGTAATTTCAAAAGATGGGGTACATGTTGATTTGAGGAAGGTTGAAGCAGTGGTGAATTGGCATGCACCAAAGACAGTGGCAGAAGTGAAGAGTTTTCTAGGTCTGGCAGGATATTATAGGAGTTTCTGTTGAAGGATTTTCTACAGTAGTTGTTCTGATGACTAAGTTATTAAGGAAGAATCAGAAATTTGTCTAGAGTGAGGAATGTTAGAAAAGCTTTGAAGAACTCAAGCACAGATTAACAAGTGCTCCAGTTTTGTTTTTGCCTACTGGAGATTAGGGTTATACAGTGTATAGTGATGCTTCAAGAAAGGGTTTGGGTTGTGTGTTGAAGCAAGGAGATAGGGTGATAGCTTATGCTTCGCGACAACTAAAGCTTTATAAGATGAATTATCCAACCCATGATTTGGAATTGGCAGCAGTGATTTTTGCCTTAAAGATTTGGAGACATTATTTGTATGGGGCTCAGACGAGAATTTTTACTGATCATAAAAGTCTCAAGTATCTGTTGAGTCAAAAAGAACTGAATTTGATACAGAGAAGAGGTTAGAGCTAATTAAGGATTATGATTTGTTGATTGAGTATTATCCAGGAAAGGCAAATGTAGTGGCGGATGCCTTGAGTGGGAAATCATCAATAGCCCATATTCAGACAGTTTATCTGCCTTTATTGGAAGAGATGGCTAAGCTTAGAATAAGTTTGAAACAGGAGAAACCTGAGTGTATTGTTGCTACATTCAGAGTGAGACCGATACTCAGAGAGAAGGTTAAGGAGTTGCAAGCACAGGATGCAAAATTAAGCAAGATCTAAGAAGAAATTCAAAATGGAAAGAAGTCTAAAGTGGTAGTGAGGGATGATGGACTCATGGTTGTACGAAGAAGATTTTGTATTCCGAATGTCAAGGAGGTGAAGGATGGGATACTAGATGAGGCACACAATGTGCCTTATGCCATGCACCCAGGTAGCACTAGGATGTACAGGGATCTGAGAGAGCATTTCTAATGGAAAGGCATAAAAAGGGATGTAGCAGAATATGCAAGTAAGTGTCTAGTGCATTAGCAAGTCAAGGCTGAACACTAGGCATCTTCAGGAAAGTTAAGGCCATTGTCCATTCTTGAGTAGAAGTGGCAAACAGTGACCATGGATTTTCTAATGGGTTTGCCCAAAACCAGTAGGAAGCATGATGCCATATGGGTTATTATTGATCGTTTGACGAAGTCAGACCATTTTCTGGCAATTAAACAGACTGATTCTCTGCATGTGATAGCAAAGAAGTATATTGATGAGATAATAAGATTACATAAGATTCCAGATTCCATAGTTTCTGACAGGGATCCTCGATTCACTTCAAGATTTTGGGGAAGCTTACAAGAGTCTCTAGGAACCAAGTTGAATTTTAGCACTACTTTTCACCCCCAGATGGATGGATAATTTGAAAGGACCATTCAGACCCTTAAAGGGATGCTTAGTGCATGTGTGATGGATTTCAAAGGTGCGTGGGATGAGCATTTGCCATTGGTCGAATTTGCTCATTGGTCGAATTTGCTTACAATAATTCGTACCATTCGAGCAGTCAAATGGCTCCTTATGAAGCACTATATAGAAGGAGGTGTAGAACTCCGATATGCTGGGATGAAGAAGGAGAAAGGAAACTGATAGGGCAGAGTTACTGTAGATGACAATGGACAAGGTAAACTTAGTTAAGCAATGACTTAAGGCAGCTCAAGATAGAATAAAGAGCTATGTTGATGCACACCGAAAGGAGATGGAGTATGAAGTCGGTGAAAAAGTCTTTCTTAAGACATCTATTTGGAAAGGAGTAATGAGATTTGGCAAGAAGGGAAAGTTAAGCCCGAGATATATGGGTCCCTATGAGATTGTTGAGAGGATTGGACCACTAGCCTATAGGATGGCATTGCCACCGGAATTGTCACAGATATATGATGTCTTTCATGTTTCCATGTTGACGAGATATAGATTGGATCCATCTCACATCATTCAGACCATTAAGGTTCAGTTGAGAGATGATCTGAGTTATGAGGAAATTCTAGTGGAGATTTTGGACACTAAGGAAAAGGTCCTCAGGAATAAGACGGTTCAACTAGTCAAAGTCTTGTGGAGAAATCATTTTGTAGAAGAGGCCACGTGGGAGCCCTTGGAAGCCATAAAAGAGAAGTATCCACACCTCTTCGATGACTTAGGTAATATCGAGGACGAAATTCTTTTAAGATGGGGAGAAATGTTAGACCTCGAATTTTTTTATTTATTTTAGTAAGCATAATTTAAAGCAATCTTGGAGACTTGACATATTGATTTTGGAGTAATTAGCAAATCAATGTTAGGAGGATTTATTGCATAGATTGATGGAATTAAAGTATTAATGTTGTAAGATTGTATAAAGGCATTTTTGGAAGATCACTTAAGGTTAAAAGACATAAAGCTTATATTGGAGGGTAAAAGGGACATTTTATGATTTTTAAGAGCATAAATTAGAAGAAGAAAAATTATGAGAAGAGAGAAAGAAGGAGAGTGTCGTGGAAGGAGAGGAAAAGAAGAGAAAAGCTAAATTTTTGGAGATCCTAAAGAGTTTGAAGAATTTGAAGCTTCAACAAGTAAGTTATGCTTTAAATTTCATGGGTTTAGTTAAATGAAACTTAAATAAAGCTAAATATGTGTGGGAAGTTGTTGATGAATGATATAGGCAAATGTTCTCTTTTAGGGTTAATGATCAAAGATAGATCATAATATATTTGTGAATGATATGGGGTTGAAGTGAAGTTGAAAATGAATTAGAAGAGATGATTTAGGTTTAAGATGGGTTATATGTGAAATGTGGGAAGTAAAAAGATGGAAAATGTAGCAAAACACGTTCTCGGAATCGGTTTCTAGACAAGTTCGCCGCGGCAAACTCAACTTTCCTACACAAACATGTTTAGGTATTTTAGGCATAACTTTTTGTGTAGTTATCCAAATGGGATGAGTTTTAGTTTGGAATAACCTAGATACATAGGGCTACAAATTTTATGATGAAATGAAGTTCTAGTTCAGCCTCTAAAGATTTCAATTTTTGAATCGAAGATGAACACAGAATGCTATTTTAGTATAAGAATAGGCCGAAAATGTTTGGCCTATAACTTTTAGAAGACAGAATCAAATTGAATGATTTTAGTGTCATTAGAAACTTAAGACAATGGAAAACATTTTTATAGAAGAAAGTGTTATCAAATTTCATCATTTACTTGATCAAAATGACCATGGAAAAGTGACTTGAAGGTTTGGATGTATGGAAAGGGTTTTAGTTCATGAAGCTTAGGAAATGCATGGGTTTAAGTACTCTAAAATCTTTTTAGTGAACGCATTTTCTTAGGGTTCTCAAATTAGAATTCCTATTGAATTGGGACTTTGTTATTGTTAAAGGAATTCAAGAAGGAGATCAAGAAAGGCAAAACGAGCAAGAGGAAAGACATCTTTAAGCCAATTTCTTAAGCAAGGAATTCAAGGTGGGTACATGTTTATAATAGAGGAAATAAGCCACTAAATGTTTTCTTTAAATCAAGGAAGTTTAATGATTTCAATTGCGTAATAGCTATTGCATTTATTGGTTCTTGAATGGATTGTGAAATTGTTATATGTTTGATATATATGAATTGTGTTGATGATTTATGAAAAAACTTTGAAAATGATACTTTTTGAAAAGATACATGTTTATGAAATCAAGTTTTCGAAAATGATTATCAAAACTGATATTCATGAAAAACAAGTTTCCAAAATGTGCCATATGGGCAAATTGTTTTCAATTCATGAATTACATGTTATGTGGTTTGGTGTAATCCATTCAAAAATGTCACGTGCACGTTGACCAAGTTAAAGGCTTCTCCTGCCTGCCCGCTAGTGACACAGAGCTTCTTCATGGACTCCCTCAAGTTTACGACTATGCAAAACACTATGTGGGATCATGATAGTGTGTCAATTTTATGACTACACAGGACCATTATGTGAAAATGCGTAGTTCGTCATGTTCATAGATTTACCCAAACCATTCTGATGTGCTCATGTGCTTATGATATGTTATCAAGTTTGATGCATACATGATTTGTAATTTGTGAATGTTGATTCAGAATTTGAGAACAATGCGTTTTATAAATTTAATTAGATTTTGTATTGACAAATGAACATTTCAAAAGTTTTGCTTATTTTTCCGTTATAAACTGTTACCCACGAGCTTTAATCCCACCCCCTTTATCTGTCCCATCTTCAGGTGAAAAGCATGAGATCGAGTAACCAAAAGTCAAGTCATCACTCCAATTTTGCAATGTTTTTGTATTTTAAGCTAGTTTTGTAAAACAAGGCTTTAGTCTCATTTTGAACATTTCTGGTTTATGTAAACTTAGTATTTTTGAATTTATGATGTATTGTGGCTCGAAATGCCCATTAAAGCTTTGTAAAAGTCTTCTTTTGATATTAATGAAAAATATTTCGTTTTGCTCATGGCTTTTGATCTTGCAAGGTATTTTAATTTAGAAATGAGATTAAGGTTTAGAAAAGTTGTTTATGTTATGTGTATTTTTTTTTCTTTGGGTGGAATTGATGAGGGTGGTTGAGAGAATTTAAGTTTGCATTATATAAGGTTGGATGTGAAAGGGTTTGGGTTCTGTTTAAGCCTTTTTCTCTCTGGTGAAGTCAAGAGTTCGCTGTGGCGTAATTGACCCAAAGGTATTTTACCTTCATGCGGTGACTTCGTCACGACGAAGCAAAAATGTCACCGCGGAGAAGACAATTTCCAAAGTTCGCTACGGCATAGTATAATCGTTCGCTGCGGCGTAATTAACTCGAAGGGAACATGCGATATTTCTCCCACAAGTTCACCGTGGCGAACCCGCCTTATGTCCGAAGGGTTTTAGCTTCAAATCCCAAGTCTTCCTCCAAACTCATGTTCTTATGACTCCGATGTTGGGCTCCGAAAATGGGATCCAACAATGTATATATCAATATACTATAGTATCTCCAAGTACAAAACAATATAAAAGGGCTCAAAGAGTCTGGCATTACATAAGCATTTATATTTTCAAAAATCAATGGGTTACTCTTCTTTTCTTTTGGGAAAAATCTATAATCTCTTCCCTATTTTTTAGGTTTATATTTTATTATTCACATATAAAATGTAGTGATAACATGATTTGATTGTTGTATGTTTCTTGTACATATAATCATTGAATGGTTCTAGGTTTTATGTAATTGAGATAGAAAAAGGTTCAATTTTGTTATCGGATAGGCATGAAATGGAAGATGACTGAATTGTGGGGATTTGGGTTTTTTTACTACTATTTTAATCTCTTTAGGTGATTGATATGATTAGGTTTGCTAAATTTTTTATATGGTTATGGAATTTCTTTAATTTTATTATTGGGATGTCTTTTGACCACTGAATTATGTTTGGAGTTTTGTGTCTAATGCCTTTTTTTCCTCCTTTTTTAAATATTTATTTCAGGTTTTGGAATGCTTATGACTAGCAGTTTAGGGAAACTCAATGGAACTAATAAAAACTCTAATAGCGATTATGTTTTTTATGCTGAAAATTGTTGTGCATAGGGAACTCCATTTCTTTTAGTTACTTGTTATATTGTTTTTATCCTTTGATATATGATAGTTTTACACTTTCTCATCTATAGATGTTTCTTTGAATAAAAGAAATTTACCTTTAACCTTGTGGGTGTGAAAAGTTGGTTGTGTTCGATGATTCTAGTATTGGTAAAAATTTTATTATTCTACTGTTTGTTCAGGGTCAATTTGATCCAATATTAAAGGTAATGAATCTTATTATGCTATCATTATTTCACTTATAGCACATCTCATCTTTTTCCATTCCTAATAAATACTTTTTATGGGCCATAATCACAGCATCTCCTTCTAGCCTCCATTAAATAACCTAGTCTTTTATTCAACTCAACTCAATTCAATAATATTTGTTTTTGTTCTTATTATTTCATGTGATTATTAGAGTTTCGTTTTTATCAAATTTTAAATTCAAATAATTTATAGGATCAAAACATATTGGTATCACTGATTATTTAAACAAAATTCACTTCTTAACTTTTTCCTTAATTTACATGATCAAAGACTTGCTGAATCCCATAGGATAAGATACTTGCATAATTTCCTCTATACATTTTTCTAATATTACAAATTTTTCTTCTCTTATCCAAAAACCTCATTTTTTTTGGTAAATCATATCTTATATATAATTTTTTTCTAACAGTTATGACTTTTACTATTATGAAATTTAATATTATTAATTTATTATAAGTGTTTATATATCATGTCCTAATCACATACAGTGAAGTTAGTTAACTAGAAAGAAAATGGTTCTATAGTTCTCATACTTATCTAATATCACATGTAACTAATATGCTACAAAAGCATATTGTCATACATTTGTTAGGAATATATGACTTCTTGACTATTCAATTGTTAGGTGGATTTAGTATATTATACCGTAGATTGTTTATTACATCATTCATTATCTCATTCTCATTATAGAAATATTTTGTATTTGTACTGCCTTCTATGAAAAAGATGGACCCTTTTGAATACATATTGATGCAAATTTGAATATATAATGATCTTCCTCATTTCTTAATCATTTTATTCAAATTAACTCGCGTTTATATAAAGTCCTAATATATAAAATCATTCATGATTTTATAGTAATAGTATAAGATAGAAAGCATTAATTTGATTCTTTAGAATTAGAACTTCAGTAAAAAGAGTATTTTTGTTTGAGGTTCATAAAGCCTCAAAGGATCCTCACATAATATAAGTTGAGAAAGTGATCCTTATAGGTCAGTAATGCATAAATGGTATTATTTATGTGATACAATATTGGCTTTATGTCAGGAAGGTCGATGACGAAAGCTTTACATCCTTTTAAAAGATTAATGAAATATTACAGGGAAAGAAAGTGCAAACTACATGTGGTTTTTATTGATTTAGGTAAGGTGTACAACAAGGTGCCTAGGGAAATAGTGTGAAGGGGTTTAAAAGTTAAGGGAGTTCCTTTGACCTATACACGGGTTATTAGAGATATGTATAATGATGTAAAGACTAGAGTAAGGGCAATAGGAGGAGATGTACAACATTTTCTATCGATATTGCGCTATATTAAGGCTCTTCATTGAGCTCCTTTTTGTTTGCAGTGGTGATGGTAAGTTCACGAAGAATATCTAAGGTGATGTGCCTTGGTGTATGTTGTTTGCTAATGACATTATTTTAGTGGATGAGACAAAAGAGGGGGTTAATGTCAAGCTAGACCTTTTGAAGGATACATTAGAGTCGACGGGTTTTAAATTGAGTAGGACTAAGATTCAGTACTTAAAGTGTAACTTTTTGAGCCATAGGTTGGCTACTGATATCGACGTAAATATCTTTTCAAAAGTTATACCACAAAAGAGTGTTTTAAATATTTATGATCTATAAGAATCTAAAAATAGAGAGATTGATGAAGACATAGTTTGCCGTATCAAATATTGGACCCTGATTTTGGAGCCCAACATTCGGAGTCTTAAAATGTGAGCAAACACATTTCTTTAAATTCAGGATAGATTTGGGAAACCTCAACCGGAATTAAAAATTGACTCATTTAGAACATTTGTTCCCCATTGTATTAAGTTTCTAATGACACTGCAATCATTCAATTTGGTTCAGTAATTTGAAAGTTCGGCCCCAAACATTTTCAAAATGTTATTAAACTGAAATGTTACACTATACCGAACTTCCATCTAGAAAATTGAAAGTCTTAGGGAATGAATTAAAATTCTATTCCTCAGATCATTTGTAGCTATATGACTCTAGTTTATTCAGAAATAAGAATCATCTCATTTGGAGGTCAGATGGTGCAGCTATGGGCAAAAGAATCAGACATGGTTTTGTCTTCAATCATATTGAACCTATTTTGGGATGATTTATATAACTTTCACTAAAGATATCGGATTTAGGTCTTCCTTAGACTGTTTGAAAGAGGACTTCTAGATCTACAACTTTTATAAGACCTTAAAGATAGATTCTATCATCTAGAGGGGTCAAAATTAAATTAGACAAACCCAAACGAAAGTTCAGACGATAGGCTTCAGTCTAAGACCTATTTTGGGACAATTGGCATAACTTTCTCTAGAGATATCTGATCATGGTCGTTCTTAGACAGTTTGAAGGAGGACTTCTAGATCTACAATTTTCATAAAGACTTGAAGATAGATTCTATCATCTAGAGGGTCAAAAGTGAACCAGACGATAGGCTCAGATGAACCCAAACAAAAGGCTTCAATCTAAGACCTATTTTGGGACAATTGACATAACTTTCTCTACAGATATCAGATCAAGGTCATTCTTAGATAGTTTGAAAGCGGACTTCTAGATTTAAAACTTTCATGGGAACTTGAAGATAGATTCTATCATCTAGAGGGTCAAAATTGAACGAAACGATAGGGTCAGATGAACCCAGATGAAAGGTCAGACAATAGGCTTCATTCGAAGATGCATCAGACGATTCAGTCTATAGTACATCAGACGATTCAGTCCAAGATGCATTAGACGAAGGTATTTCTACTGGGTCTTCCTCACATCCCCAAAAGTTCTAAATCACTAACTACACTCTCTAGAGCACCTCTACTTATAAAGATCATAATTTTGGACTCCGATGTCTAAAATTTTCATACTATATATCATTGGAAAGGTAGAAAGATAAGCTACAACTTTCTAGAAGACAACTTTATCTAGTTCAGCCTAAATTAATACAAATTTTCTCCAGAAGCTAGACCACAAATTCTCACCCTTATGGAAAACTTGAAAATTTTGGAAAAGTCATTAGCAAAACACAATCATACTTCATTAACATCAAAATATAAGAGTTTTTACAAAGCTTTAATGGGCATTTCAAGCCACCATACATTAATATCTCAAAATTCCAAAATACAAAAAGATGCATGAGCAATAATTTTCTTGAAATGCAACTAACGCCTTGTTTTAGAAAACTAGCTTAAAATACAAAAGTGTGCATAATCGGAGTGATGCCTTGACACTTGGTTACTCGTTCTCATGCTCTTCACCTGAAGATGGGATGGAAAATGGGCGGATTAGCTTAAAGCTCATGGGTAATAGTTGTATAATCGGTAATAAGCAAAATCATTAAAATATTCATTTCCATTGTAAAACTCACATTGAATCATAAAAATCCTGATTCTCCATTTGTCAAGCAAATTATAAACAACATAATTCATGCATTTAACGAACTTTTCGACACATAATCATATCAAATGATTTGGGTAGATCCAAAATAGAACGTACTATATATTTCCATATAATGGTCTTGTGTAGTCGTAAACAGAACGTACTATCACAATCCCACTTAATGGTCTTACGTAGCCATGAACTTAAGGGAGTCCATGAAGGAGCTCCATGCCACTAGCGGGCAAGCGGGAGAAGCCTTTGGTCAAAGTGCACTTAACATACTTAGGGGACCCTTACAAACCCACATAATCATGCATTTCACATTTTGAAAACTTGTTACCCAAAATGGCACATTTTCGAAACATGATTTCATAAACTTGATATATTTTCAAAATCATTTCCATTTTTCATTTCATAATTCATCCACAAAATTTATACACACAGCATGTAGCACTTTCTCAAAGCATTTAAAGAACAATAAATGCACATTTAAAAATAGTTGAAAACATTTATTTTCATTTCTTAAAAGAAACATTAATGGCCTATTATTTAATTATAAATGTAACCCACCTTGAATTCCTTGCTTATAACTTGCTCAAATGTGCCTCTCCTCTTGCTCCTGTTGTCTTTCATGATTCCCTTTTTTATAGGCAAAAATCCCAAGTTCAATCGGGTTGCAAAATTGAAAACCTACAAAGTACATTCACTAAAATTGTTTATAGAAAACTTAAACTCATGCATTTCCTAAGCTTTATGAACCAAAACCCTTCCAAAATCCAAAGATTAAGTAAGACCTTACCTTGAATCTTCACCCAATAAAGAGATTATCAGTTCAAAAGAAAGCTCTTATCTTCCTCTACCTCTTTCCTTTCTTGTATAACCTCAAAATCTCTCTAGAAAGCTTAGAAAAAATGAAACACTAGCTCAACTCTCTCTTTTCCTCTCAACCACTGAAACCTCTCTTCTTTCTCTCTTTGATTTGTTATTTCCCTTCTTTCTTTCCTATTTTCGTTTTCACCCTTCTTTAGGAAGAAGACAACATTTCTTTGTTCCCATTTTACCCTTAATGATTGAGAGAAGTCCACCTTGCCCTTCCTTTAATGCCTTATGGTTTTTAAACTTAAGTAAGCTACCTAAAACACCCTTTTATGCATTCTTACTAGTTTTAATTTAACTAACCCATGCAATAAATTCTACCAACATAGACCTAAAAAAATTTAACTCCAAAAAATTCACCTATCATATCTTTATAATTCATCTAAATCATGATTAATTAAAGAAAAAAATTCGGGGGCCAACACACCATCATCAAATCTTGACAACTTTACTCCATATTCAACTAGTGTGGAAACTACTTGACAATTTTTCTTGTTGAATTCTTTCAAAATCTTCATTGCATAATTCTTTTATGAAACAAAAATGCCTTCATCAGTTTGCTTTACTTCAATTCTAAGATAATAGGACATAAGCCCTATATCAGTCATCTCAAATTCTAAAGTCATCTCCTTTTAAAATTCATCAAATAAGGATGAATTGTTTCCTATAAAATTCATGTCATCAACATACAAACAAACAATTAGCATATCACTATTCTCCTTTTTCTTCACATAAATACCATATTCGTATGGACATTTTATGAACTCCTTTTGAGCAAAGTAATTATCGATGTGGCTGTACCAAACTCTTGGTGCTTACTTTAAACCATATAATGCAAACTTGACACGTTATCTTTATGACCTTTGATAACATATCCAAGAGGTTGTTCAATATAAACATCCTCCTCCAAGTGTCCATTCAAAAATGCAAATTTGACATCCATTTGATAAATTCTCCATTTGTTTTGAGCATCCATTGCCATGATTAATCTGATTGTTTCCAAATGAGCAACCAAAGCAACAACTTCATCATAATCAATGCCTCGTTATTGGCTATAACCCTTAGCAACCAATCTAGCTTTGAACTTCTCCACTTCTCCTCTTTCATTTTTCTTAATTTTATAATCCATTTGACACCAATAACATACTTGTCTTTTGGAAGAATTTCCAATCTCCATGTACCATTTTTGTCAATGGAATCTACTTTTTCATCTATGGCCTTTCTCCATTTTTGATCTTCTACTACATCTTCAAAGTTTAACAGATCTGCACCTGCAAATAAACAAAAGAGACATAATTATTGATTTTTGTTAGTGTTTGAATAAATGTCTTGAAGACTTCTCATCTTTTGAGGCCTTTTGGAGGAGCTTGAAGGACTCAAATCAACATGAGTTGTTGCTAGAGAAGACATTTTAGAGATATAAGCTGTTTATTTTCATTTCGAATAAAATCATTATCAAACATTGGAAGAAAGTTTTAATCTTCCTCTTGATTTTTCCAGTTCTAGCAATCATCTTCATCAAACTTGACATCTTGGCTTATAACAATCTTCTTGCGTTTAGGATTATAAAGTCTATAACCTTTAGACTTTTTATTATAGCCAATAAACACAAGCTTCTCACTTTTATCATCTAGCTTTACTTTTGTTTCATCAACAACATGAGTATATGCAACACAACCAAAAATTCTTAAATAAGAAAAGTTGGTTTTCTACCGCTCTATGCCTCTTGAGGAGTAATTTTCTTTAAACTTTTTGTAGGATATCTATTGCTCAAATATACAACTAAAAATATAGCTTCTGCCCAGAATTCTTTAGGCATGTGTTTATTCTTTAACATGCTTCTAGTCATGTTAAGAATAGTTATATTCTTCCTCTTCATAATACCATTTTGCTATAGTGACCTTGGGAATGTCAAGAATCTTCTAATTCTATAAATTCACATAAATCATCAAATTTCATTTTCCACAAGCATTTTGAATTTTTTAAAGATCTCAAAAGCTTCAAATTTCTCCTTTAAAAAATAAATCTAAGTTTTTCAACTAAAATCATCAAATAAATAACAATAAATACTTATTATTACCAAAAGAGAGGATTAATTGGGCCATATATATCAACATGTACAAGTTGGAGCGGCTTTGATTATCTTGAAAATGACTCCTTTGGAAAGTTATTTCTAAACTGCATCCCATAAATACAGCCTTCACAAATCTGATTTGGATGATTAATAAGAGGCAAGTCATGCACCATCTTTTCTTTCACCAACTTCTTTAATTATCAAAGTTCAAATGTCCCATTTATTGATGCCAAAGCCAAAAAGAATCCAACACATAAGCTTTAAACACTTCGCATTATCAGTTTGAAGTTTAAGAGAAAACCATTATGTTCTTTGATATTTTAACTTTAGCAATAAACTTATCTTCACAATTTCTAATCATTAATCGACCATCCTTCAATTGAATATCTTAACCTTTCTCCAAAAGTTGGCCCAAACTCAAAATATTTTCTCTAAGCGAAGGCATATAATATACCTGGGAAATAAATTAATGAGATCCATTTTTAGCCAAAATCAAAATATTACCTATCCCTTCAACATTCACATTTTTTCATATCATAAAGAAATAGTTCTTTTAAAAGATTCATTCAAAGAAATAAATAAGTTTTTCTTGCTTGTTATGTGGTTTCTTGCACTGTTGTCCAAAAACCATGATTTTTTATCTTTTTCTTCATTATACATTAATAAGAAGGCTAATTCTTCTTCATTTTCTCCTTTTATGCAATAAGCTTTGTCTTTCTTTTCTGCTCCATTTCTACATTTAGAGGCATAATGACCATATTTTTCACCATTATAACACTGCACATCAGCTTTTTTACCACCTTTTTGTGTCAAGTTCCTCTGCCACATCCTCTTACTAGTTATCTCGGATTTGAATCTTGAGAGTTGTTGGAGTTTCTATTAAATCTTCATCTTCCTCTACCTTGATAATTTCCATGTCTATGACCATGAAATCTACCTCTTTCTCTTCCTCTTTGAGTAAAATCCTTCTTTTCATCCTTAGCTTTTAAAAACAAAATCGAAAGAAGAATTTGATCATATTGAGATTCCTTCTCTATCATCTATTCTTCACGAGCCTTCAATGAGCCCATCAACTCATCAATAGACATTGAATCTAAATCCTTTGATTCTTTTATTGCCACAACAATATACTTAATTTTTTGATCTAAAGATCACAAATTCTTTTCAACAACACGCGAATCTTGTACAGTCTCTCCACATCTTCTGAGTTGGTTAACAATTAACTGAACTCTAGAAAAATATGAAGAAATTGATTATGAGCTTTTCATCTCGAGAGACTCGAACTCAGCTCTCAAGGTTTGACAACGTAATTTGAACACCTTATCACTCCCTTTGAAACAATTTTGTAGAATTTCCCATGCTTCTTTGGCAACTTGATGCATTTGATACTTTTTCAAACATACATTCATCCAAATACATATGAATGGGAGTCAAAGCTTCTTGGTCTTTCTTCTGAGATTTATGTAGAGTATCCCTCTGTGTCTGAGTCAAATCATCTTCATTTTCACACTGTTCAAGTCCTTTCTCAAAAACATCCCATACATCTTGTGATCTAAGAAAAGCTTTCATACAAATACACCAATTATCATAATCTCTTTAGTGGGTTGTGGGAATTGAAAGGAAAGCATACCTCCATTCATCATTGCTGGATCAAAACTCTAAAACTCTTTAGTGATATGGCCAGAAATACTAAAAGATAGATGGCATCGTTAGCCAAAGTGGTGCATTCACAGCTAGTGACCTTCGTTACTACCAATGGTAAGAAACTTGAAAAAAATCGTGCTATATTAGGCCACTCACTTCCCTTTCAGTCCCTCAAGCTTGATCTTTCTGAGCTACATGGTGACCTCGAAGTGATCTCTAAACAAAAAGAAACGTTTGGTTGTTGAGAAGGTCAAAAAGCCGGTCTAAAGGTTCGAAAATCTAATGGGTTTCATGGGTTTTGAGAGAAGATCGAGAGTTGTTGAGAAAATGAAAAGGATATGCTTTGATGCGGCAATGTAGAAGAGCAACAAAAATAAGACGAAAAAGACGAGAACAACACAAAAAATCATGGCCTTTAAAACCCTTTGTTGTCGACCTTTCTCACCTCTACTATTCTGTGGTTCATGGACTAGTTTTAATTTGACTCACATTGTCGCATGGATTTTAATTGGGGACTTGCCATTGGTCACCAAAGTTTCGTGACGTCCTAGTTGTTCACTGACCAGATGATTGCACAGCTCTAGCTTTGAGGAGTAATTTTCTGGTAAAAAATGTAGTGGGTTTTTTAGAGAAAACCAAGAGTTTGGTTTGGGTTATGCTCTGATACCACTGTAATATGACTTTGTTAGAAAATAGAGATAGAAACGAAGAAACCCCGAGGTGAAAACAGAGAGAGGCTAGAATGAAAGTTTTTTTATTTAAAGTTTGTCTAACTTTCATTAAAACAAAATAATACTTATAAAAGTACAAAAACAACTCTTAGACTTAAGAAAAGAAACAGAATTTTAAGAAACAATAACACATTTATTTTGAGTTTATATCTTCAACATGATTTATCTAGTACTCGAAATCTAAATTCCTCCATACAATTGGGTATGCTTGTGGTTATTTGTCCATCTTTAGTTATAGAGATATCTTTTCTACTAAGTTGTTGAAGGGAAAGATCATATTTTTTTTGTTCAAATTAGTAAGTGAAGTATCAGTCATTTGTTATAACATTTATTATGTACAAAAAAAGTAAGAAATAGTTTTGCATTTGTTCCTTGTGATCTTGGAGATTTTTCTTCACTTCTGTCTTCCATGCCTTTGCTAGTTGCAATATCTTTTATTTAAAAGCTATACTATAGTGATGCACTATTTTGTAGACTTCATTTAAAGGAAAATGCACATTTAGGAACTTATTTTCTATAGAATATCTCAATGTTATGAATATCGTACCGGTATTAACACTAAATTTGGTTATGGTACGATACTGTACTGGTACTTGTCAATATTAGATAACATTTTGGATAATTTTTAATATTATAAATTGTCCTTTAATTTTTCTAAAATTATAAAATAATCCCTCAATATATCATGCTATATAATTTATAATTTTATGTTAACTCTGTCTCTAAAAATCATAATAATAGAAATTTGAAAAAATAACAATCTATTTATTTTTGTTAATATTAATTTTCACATTGTTGATATATAAACAATAACACAATTAATAGAAAAATGATTATTTCATCATCATACAAGTACAAAGCTAAGGATAATACAATGTACTTAAAATATTATAGTTTCATCATAGAGTAAATAATAATTACATCAAAACATCAAATAAAAAGATAAAAAAGGTTCCATGACTTTATAAGTATCACAATAAGAGTTCGTACAGTTATATTTATATTGCATATATAGAATTTAACATATGCATCAAATACAAGTGAAATTAAAAGAAGAGAAGAAATAGAAACTTGAAACTATTTGATCAAGCATCCACTCAAATCGTATTAATCTAATTCTTATTTGTTACAAAATCCTCATTGTTAAGAGGAGTCTTATCATCACTATCATTCAAATTTATTGCATCAAATGACATGTCAACAATTTTCTCATAAAAGATTATCTTCCAAGTCACTCTTATCTATTAAACTTAGTTCCTCATAAACCAATCTACCAAAGGATCGTTATGGTCAATGCAAATTGGATTTTATAGAACTACTTGTTCTATTAAAAGTCTAGTAAACAAATAAAATTAAATTATTAAGAAATTATAAGTAATTATATTCAAATTAATAATGATAATAACGTACCTTTCTCGAAGCTTTAAATTGTATCGAATAAAGACCAAGTTGTTCAATATTTTGTATTCAAATCTATTCTTTTTTTATAATGGATAAATTCAAATGTACTCTAATTCCTTTCATACCTTATTGCACTCACACATTAACTTAAATTTTGAATTACAAATTTTTGCAATTTTGGAATCCCACTTTCGAATTGGTTCCACTAAATAACTATAAGACAACCAAAGTAACATTATAAACAAAATAAAGTAAGGGTTAATTTCTAGCCAGTAACAAAAGTGGGAAAAAAAATACCTGGATTAAGTTTGTCCCTTTGATGAATAGCAATGGGCGTCTTAAAATCATAAGAAGCATCCTTATAAACCTCTATTTGTGAGTTTTTGATATCTCATATAATCTCATAAGCAACAATTATTGTAATAGTTAATAACATTCCTCTATTAACTTCAAATTTCTTTGTAAAAATTGGTTTAAAATAGACACTAGAATTCAAAAATACCTCATTTGCAAACAATAAAGAGTAAAGTTTGCCTTTTAATCTCTCATTAATGACTGCAAGATAAGGTGTATATAAACATGACTTATTTTTTATATTGGTCTTGAATGCTTCCTTTGTCCTCTTTATGGCATTATAAAAATAACCCATTATTGCCTTCTCATCACTACCAGTCAAAAGAAGTGCTTTTATCAACCGCTGACAAACTTGAATGAAAAATTGATATTAGCACCAAAATTCATTATCTTCAAGTATAATTCTATAAAACTCCAATCCAGCATTAGACCTAGCATGCTAAGGTACAACTCACTTATCACTTGTCAACTCCTTATTTGTTACGAAAAAATAATAAAGTGATACAAAAATAGTGGCAAATCTTGTCATAGCAAGACAATACAAATTCCTACCATTAGTGAAATCCTTTCTTGTTAAATTCGGGACCCATGCATGATTAAAGATAAAGTTGGTAACTTTTTTACTTTCTACACAGTCTCATCGATAGAAAAATATCTAGCATTTTCTACATTTTTCAACATCAGTTTAATGTAATGTGTAGCACAAGGAGTCCAATATAAAGAATTATGCCTGCTTTGTAATTTTTTTAGCTGCTTTGTAAGTAGAATCATTGTCAGTAATGAGTTTAACAATATTTTCTAGCCTTTCATTCATAACTTTATCAAATATCTGAAACAAAGTATAATCATTTCTAACAACACCAAATGCATCAATAGACTTCAAAAATATTATCCCTTTTGTAGGATAAACTAAAAATTGATAGTAAGCTTATGACTTTTATTTTTGGACCATCATATACAATTGAACACCTATGAGTAGCCTAAGTTATTCTCCTTTCATCCAAATAACTATTTAATTTATAAACAAAGTTGCTTAGAAGTTTACTTCTATAGTCATCAATTAAAGGAGCTTTATATCCTAAGTTGTAAGAGGCAATAACATTCACCATAGGCTGGTAATAATAACACTAGGTAGTATTGAATCACCACAAGAAAATAACAAAATAGTGGCGGAATTTTATGGACCGAAAACAAAGCGTCAGTAATTACCAATGAAAACACTATATGTGTTGGTAATGTTGTTTGGAAATTTAACATTTAGTGGCGGTATAAATTTTCGTCGCTAACTTCTATCGATAAATATCGTTGTCAATCGTCAGCTTTCAACTCTACAAAAACGATGTTGTTTAGTTTGCCCAAAACAACGTCATTTTGGTTAACTTAAGAACCTTGTCACTTCTTGAACAAAACGACGTCGTTTGGGATTAAACCAAATGACGTCGTTTGCAATGAAGGTTTAAACGTTTAAACCTTAGCCAGCAACAAAACAACATCAGTTTGGTTTAAAAC
>JAOQMP010000005.1:13061064-13076805 GCA_027563575.1 Erythroxylum pedicellare
AAGGAGGCATTGAGAATATTTAGATAACAGAGCAGCTACAAATATAATTCTACAATAAAATCAGATATTGAATGGAATTCTAGTAAAGAAAAGAAGCTCTCTTTCTGAGCATTTGGTTAAAGAATATTTCGGATGTCAACTGTTTTCTTCTCACCTGGAAAATTCCTTAAAGCGATATGATCCTAGAGTCAGATAATTGATAAGCTTCAACTATCTATAACACCCATAAAACCATAACTGATCAAACAACATTACAAAACAGATTCTCAGCATTGTCAACTTGACTAACCGGTTTCACAAAATGAATCTTTGGTTTTAGTAGCAAAACTACCAAAAAATTCCATATGGCCAGAGAATTACAATTCCAAATATGATTTGAAGTTCATACACAGGATGGACAGAATATAGGACTCAGTAATAATAAAGCTTACCAGATTTTCAATGTGCCTTGAAGATGCATCATTTACAACTCTCCTTTCCACCTTCACAAAAGACCGGCGCTTAACCCTAAATATCTCTGAATCAGAATCATCACTTTGCTGGTCCACATTAGGTCTAACATCTAATCTGCAAACATCAGTCTGCCGGGTACTTGGACATTGATCACGTGTCATAGACAAACATGACAAGTCTTCAGTGGTTTCTGATACTCTTGGAAAACATTTTGAGCCAAAAGTCAATGCATCAAAGTCTGCCTGTTTTTTCCTCTAACAAAAACAAAGGAACGGAACTTTTTAAATAAACTGTTACATTGAAATGCTGCTTTTCTAAATCTGTTATTGCACTTATGGTTCTCTAAATGTAGCCGTGAGACAAATTCCAGAAGGACAACAAAGATAATGGCAGAATAAGAAAAAGGAGAAGAGAAGGCCCAATCTTACAATATTGCCTGCTGAAAAGCTTTCAACTGGCTCTCCAAAGAAGGAAGATGCAACGCAAGAAATAGAAGGCTCTGAAATTGCAGGCCTGGGATTTTCAAAGCCACCCATGCCCATAGACTGGCTAAGCTCCTGTGTCTGGTATAGAGTTGTAGCAGCAATCTGAGCAGTAAACTCAAAGTTGACGTCACAATAAGGGGAGTATCCATCTAACACACCCTGAACGGTATTTGATGATGGATATGAACATAAATCGTCACAACTTTTTGCTTGGCTTTGAATTTCCTCAGAAATTTCATCTTCCATCTCAAACTTTCTAGCTGCAGTTTCCATTTCCCAAATATCATCTCGCAGAAAAAGTGTATGATTCCTCCCACACGAGAAGTCGAGTGAATTAACATCTGGATAGTACGATAATGATCACCATGAGCAATCAAGAAGAGAAACACAATGAGAATCAAGGTGCTCTAATAAAGAAGCAGTGTAGTGAAATTACCATGGCGAAGACACACGGGATGCAGATAACAACTGCAGTTAATGAAAGCTACATAGCAGTCCCGTTTGCATAAGGTGCAAAGAATAGTGCCATAGGAATTTGATGTAAGGCCAGAGCATGCCCCGGATTTCATAAGAAGCCAGCGTGCACGATGCAGGAAACGTATCAATTTCACAAAAGCAATCTTGATGGAATGATGAGAGACCAAGTCTGCAGAAGAATAGTCTGAATCTTCAAGTTCTAGACTAGTGTCAAGGATCATAGCTTCTTTGCAGAGAAGTTCTTCATGAGGAAGTAAAGGCATCCTCTTGAGAAGAGAATAACGCCGACTAGCCACAGCCCCCAGAGGGAACCAATCACCAATTGCAAAATTCACAGCCTCACCACAATTGAAACCTATAAATTCACCAACAATGAGTATACTTGTAATGATTACATGCATAAAATAAAATCATCAGGAACCTTAGCAGATGAAACATTGTACCATGGCTAAATCCAGCATGATATGCTCTAGGGAAGGTTATTATGAATTCTCCAGGCTTTTGCACAGCTTTGTATACTGGAACATCATGTTCTAACAAAACATTTGGAGGAAACAAAGTTGTCTTTCCCAAGAGAACATCAAATGCTCCATCCTCCCCCTCAGTTGACAAAATATCATGAGCATAAACATGTTCCTTGACCACCTTTTCAAACTTTAAAGCTGCGTGACCAGGAATTCCATACCATGTTTTTGGTGCCCCACAATGATGGTAATTGATACTGATATAAAAAGAAGAATGTCAACCATAAGAATTTATGACCATAATTTCATCAAAGTTGCAAAATGGATGGTTAATCTATGTACCTGTACAAATAATGATCCTCAACGTGCCAAGCAAACACACTAAACAGCATTCCAATGTAAAGCATGGGATCAGTTACACCCTGAAAGAATTGCATGCAAGCCAACAGGGTTAATAATTAAGAGAATAATTACTATAGAAGAAATAGTTCCTCAGCTACTTACAGGAATTGCTGTTTCAAGAAGTCGCAAGATGGACTTTGGCAACCGTGAAAGTTTCTGAAATCAACGAACAGGTGGAATTATTGATTGATCTATATGCAGCATTCATAATATAATAAAACATAAATTTTCCAAGACTCAAAAAACAGAAAGCTGCTCTTTCTTATTAGAGTTTCTACTTGCAAAAAGGTAAATCAATGCCCAGGAAAGTGAAAATGAATAAAAAATGAGAACTTTGAAAGAGACAGACATCTCAGATAAAAAAACTGGCTGACTGACACTATCTCGCAAAAACATTTTCCCCTCATATCACATAAATGGAATTCATCTGGAAACCGGTATAGGGACAAAATTTAGAAATTAGAAAAGGAGCAAATCAACACCTTTAAATTCCATTTGCTAGTTCCAAGCGGATCAGTGGGAGAAGATGAAAAGGCACTACCATCAACATCACATGCATATTCAACTGTTTCTGTTTTTCCACATGCAATTTCACGCCAAAACTCTTTCTCCAAATATGTTTCAGGAAGACAGCCTGCACTACAATATCTACGGGCAAAAAGCTTGTTTGCCATTTTCTCGAAATCACGAAATGTATAATTTCTGAAAAGGTAAACTAATATTACAAACCGGATAGGACATTATACTCTAAAAATGCAGTTCATTATATGAGAAAAAATTCTCACCTTCCGCTCATGAAAAAGGTGATTTTGTCATCAGTATCCCATTCAGCAAGACGAAGAGGTTGTACTCTGGTTGTGAACTTAAAACCTACTTGCTCCCTCATCAATACAACCCCAGCAGGAACAGAAACACTCAGAGGAGAAACAATTTTGCATATACCTGAATAGTGTGTTTGAGAACAGAATTAAGTGTAACTTTTAATGTAAGTTATCCATAAAACAATTTCCCACTAAAATAAATTTTGCAGCATATAGAAGGACCATACCATATTTTGAAGCTTCTGGTGCTATTTTTTGTAAGAATATCAATGGATCCTCAAACTCTTCCTTTGTTGGTCGGTATACAGGACATTCTGGAATATTTTCAGTCCATTCCAGATCACTTGTATTAAACTTATCCACCTTAGGCTTCAAAATGGCATCCTTCCCACTGGAAGCACTAAATCGAGAAAATGAACCAACAGTAGCTTGTAACCTAACACCACATGACGCTGAAGCCCTTAGAGCATCCCCTCCACTTCTACTCATCATGTTAGTGACGTTTACAGCCCCTGTTGAAGACTCTAACTTCAACCGTTCAAGCCTCTTACGCTTCAAATACTCTAACCCATTTCTAGCCTCTCTGGAGAAACATGATCTTCCTTCCACCTGGTGAAAGCCCATAGCCATACAGCAGATTCAGATATCAACATAACTACAGATGTAGAAACAGCACCAATGCACAAAGTAGGTAGAGAATGAGCCAATTATTCCCCAAGTAAAACAATGAGCCAATTATTCCCCAAGTAAAACAATTAACTGACTAGTAAAATCTAGTCAGAAAGTTGGCATTCAGGTCATATAACAGCAAACGACCAATTAATGAGTTGCCCACAAGGATTAGTAACCAATTGAAAAGCCATCTATACACCATGTTTCCAATGCAGAGTTGCCCACAATGATTCATTAAGTCAAGGTTATAAGGCAGAGTTTCACCCCATGAGACAGATAACATCATGAACGCTAATAACCTAATATCTAAATTCTTGTCTATTTTAATAAGAGATGCCCGATACAAGAATTTGAACTTCTAGATATTCCGTAATGGACCATAGTGAATTACCATATTACGTGTCATAAACCTACAGGAAGCCACGGCAGTTAAAGAAAAAGCTTCTTATGAAAAAAAAATTTGCATGAACTTTTGACTAATCCCCCATGTTAAGCTCCTCTAACCAAATATTCCCTTTAAATATTTGCACCAGACGGAATCGCTTACCAAGTCAATCACATATGACCAACATGGAATTAATCATATATCATAATAACCAAGAGTAGAAGAGTTGCTAACTGGACCCATGTTGAACTGAGAGTCAAAGAAGCATAAATTCTCTGCAAGCACATTTCAAACACAAGTAATTTGACCTAAATAGGTCCAAGACCGTTTCAACCATCTAGCATTTACAATGATCTTTTCACCCTCCAAGGTTAAATCTTATCCAGAAATTCCTTTTAAACATGGTCAACCTCAATATTCAAGGAACGCCGGCGTCAATTTTTACTGCCTCAAAACATCAACTGTAACTCAAAATCAATAGAAACGAGAAATAAAATAAAAACATCGAATTGTTCACCTTCCCAACAAAATCATAGCTAATCGCAACTTCAAATTAAAATCCAAACCAAAAGAGTAGAGATTAAAAGACAATGAACCACGACTTCATGAAATTCCTTCAGCAAAATAAAATTATAATTCCTAAAAAAATGCAAAACGAAAATAAAAATGAGAAGAAGAAGCTCTAGTAGAACATGCACCATAATAACCCGAGGTGGAAAATTAAACCAATTAAAAAATAATTTCTATAAACAATCACGCAAAATAAAGGAAACAATTCCAAAATTTGAATAGGCCTTTGCAAAACAGAACAATGTCTCTAAGATCTGAACAGGAAAAATAAATTCCACAACCACTGAACGAAATTATCCAGAAACGTCCGTAAATTGTGAATAAAATAACAAAACAACAATACAAGCACGCATATGTGATTCACTAACCATTTCATGCCGCGAACGCTCTCTATGCGCCTCCGTTTTTCTGCGAACTGTTAGGGAACAAAACGAGAACGAGAAAGATCGGAAAACCCGAAACCCGAACCCTAGACCACGATCTTCAACGGTAAAACTTCAAAGCAATGCATTAAAAAGGAACCAAACAGCCCACATTCTCACAAAACGCGTAAAACACGGAGATACAGAGCCGAGTGAGGAGATCCGAAACCGTCGTCGAACAGGGTCCCGAAAACGTGGCTGAAGGAGCGGGAGGAACCTCAATTTGAAGAAAATAGGTTGTTTTCCGTCGGGAAACCAGAGGAGTCGCCGGAATTGGAACCGGTTTTCCGGCGAAGCAAAGGACTTTTCCGGTGGAAGGTAGAGGAGAGAAAAGAGGAGAGAGAAACAAACAGTGGACGATACAAAGAGCTGGTGGGTAATGGCTTAGAAATCCGAAAAAGAGCCCAAAAGAAGATAATATATAGTTTTATAGCGCGGAAAGGAAACATAAAATGGTGATATTTTATTTTATTATTGTTAATTATTTTAATATTTATGAGAAAATGAATCGAGTGAAAAGGAGAGAGAGGGTTGTGGAAGAAAGTGGTGGTTGTTAGGTGGTTCAACCAAACGACCTCGCCGGCCAAAACGCGTTTTATTTTGTGGTTGGGTTCATTCGGGTCACGTTTCGCTTCTTTCGGACGCATTTCCGTTTAAACTGTTTTTACCAATTTAGCCCCCAAAAACCTAATTGTTTAACAGAAAGAAAATAATATTCTTTGGAGAAAGATAGGGATTTTAAGTGAGGGCGTTTTGGTCAATGTAGGAGACGGTTTTGTCGAAGTTTCGTGGCCTGTGCCGCGGTCAGAGAAAAGAAAGAGCCTGGAAGGACGAAATTATCACGTGCTTTAGAGAATAGTTTGACGGATAATGAAGCGAGCAAATCCAACCGTGCATCACCGAGATGGAAAAAAAAAAATTGTACGGGCAGCGAAAGAGCCAACGTAGAAGATCTGAAATCAAAGACACATGTACTTTTTCCTTCGTCCAGCCGACTTTGAACAGAATCATTTCCACCAACCTTCTAATTAGTTAGACTACGTTTTCAGATGACACTTGTGTCCTTGCTGGTAAACCAATTGCCCTCACAAAGGCCAGGGGCAGAATGGGAATTGAGAACTGGCTAAGGCTTCCGTAATTTGGGTTGAACTAACCCTGAAAGGCTGACCGAGCGTGACTCCAAGCACGACGACAGCTCGACGCGTGGAGAGATCTGGGTGCAGAGAAGTACAAGTGGCGCACAGACAAGCACCGGGTCTTATACGGATTATGCGTTGTGTAACTGTGGGTAGTGCTGGATTTAGCTGGCGGTTACAGCAGGTTTCACGGACCCGTAGGTGACCGGTCCCAGCTTTTGTGCTCCTTTCTCTCACGCAAACCACTATTCACAACTTCTCTTACCCATAACTTAATAAATAAAAAATTTTGACATCAAATCATACTCTTGATAATTAATTTTGCATTTTCTAATAATCCTTGAATCAAATATTTAAAAAATTAAAAGGAAAAGTGGAATGGGTTTCTCTCTCTAAAGGGGATTGGAGGACAAGGGTTCTTTAAAAAGTTAGGCTGGAGGTTGGTCTAATGATTAGCTTTCCACAGACAGCGAAGCGAATACGAGGGCATTGAAAGCAAAGAGTTAAATAAGTTATTCTTTCGGCATTTCATTTGGCGGCTCGGCTCATTGGATGGGCTCGGCTCATTGGATGGGCTCGGCTCATTGGATGGGCTCGGCTGCCTCTGCTCCATTCGTGGCTTCCTCCTTCATCTTCTATTATTAATTATACAACTAAGATTCGCCTTTTATTATCAAATTTTTCTTAAAGACGGAATGACTGTGTGTCAATCAAGAAATATAATCCTTTTTACTCTTTCATAGAGATTCACTAATTATTATACTGCGACTGAGCTGGCCTCTTTGAAATATTGTTTATAGTATAGACCTATGCAATTGTTGCATGCTTGTAGTTTTATCAAAAGAAATTTGAGAATTCAAGCCTAGTTAGCTAAAATTATAAATATATATATATATATATATGTAAGTGGAGAGATATAAAACGGAAAGAGGACAGTCCTATTGGATTGGAGTATAAAATGAGTTGGCACTGAACTTTTGGATGTTAAAAAGGTTGTACAAATTTCTAGATTGTAAACGTCTTTTCGTTTTTCTTTTGTGCTTACTATGTTCAGTCATCAGCCCCAAGTGTCACGATAATCACTTATGGGAAATGGAATGCGTGACAACGAGCTGTGCTAGATATGGAAAGCCATGAATTAGGAATAAATGGGAAACTGGGAAGCTGACAAAAGAACCCTTTTTTCTTGTTTGAAGTAACTACGATAGTGTTGCATTTCCATCCATATAAACTTTTACACTACAGCAAATACGGAAAAACAATTACGACGAAACCGTACTTATAGCACAAGGAGATCATTTCCTGAAAGCGATATGTCTACTTATCATATCATTTTTAATATATTTTAAACTCAGAAGTTTTATTAAAATTTATAATATTAATTAAAACTATAAAAATAATAATTCAATATTAACATTTTTAATTTATTATAAATATAATTCACAATAATAACCTTTCCCGCTCCTTCCAAACTCTCTCCCACCCGACGGTGTTAAAGTCGTGGGGATTTGGGTAGTTTGCAGTTTACGGAATTTGTTAATGTAGGCGTTACATTTCTGGTAGTGCCCCATTTATCATCGTAGCCACCGGCAAGCAGAAACTGACAGAACCTCAATAAAAGGATACCAACTTCATTAAATGTTGTGAAATAACCCAAGTGGTCAATGTAAATATAAAACAGAATGACTTCATATGTTAAATTATACGCTCACGTTTGCATATCTCAAGGATCGAGTTTAGTACATGAAACAAAACCCGAAGAAAAAAAGCTTTTGTTAATAAAGAAAACAGAAATTGTTGATGGTGATGTTGAAAATAGATGCAAGTGGGGCAGTTTAGGAGTTAGGATTACCGTTGACCGGGTTTTAAAAATGTGTTACCCCTGCCCAAGTTGAAGAACAAGTCTGACCGAGCTGGTGATTTTACGCCGCTTCTCCTGTCTAATCATTGTTTTATTTGATTCCTTAATACATTGGGTTGAAGACATGCCAAGTCTGTAGCCCGAATTGTTTAAAGATAGCTTGCAGGGATGTTTACAAATCTATCATGCTGAGCGTTTAAAAAAAGATTAAATAACACAAGTAAAAAGAGATTAGGTCTGGAAAGTAGAAACTTTAAAAAAAAAAAAAAAAAGAATGTATAGAAAACAAATGGGGTTGGCCACTGGCACCTCGCTCGCGGTTTATACAAGCATGTAACTAGGTATGATCTTATACAGGTTGTCTCCAGTGGCTTAGTTAGAGATCTTGCCGGCTTTTCAGTTTTCCTTTTATTCTTTTCTTTTAAAATTGAGATATTGAAATAACTAAATTCATGGATTTACAAGAAAAGATGTCCTGAGATGATGTTGCAACGATCAGTTCTCCGGGCAATGTACCATGCCAACTCTTTTTCTAGTATAATTTTTGTACGAATTACAGCATTTCTAAAATTAGGCGAGGGCTATCTGAGCGCTATTACACAGTTCACATTATCTTCTTTCAAAACTACATTTACTTATAATGAAAGCCAAAAGTGATCATTAATACCACGTTGATCCACATGTTGATTTCGATATAAACAGACCGCCCTTTTTGGGATCCTTCAACCCAAAAGACTTTCCTTTAAATTCAACCAAAGAGATTCTTCTTTATTACGTTTTGGCATCAAACTTATATTTCTCCTTTTTCCAAGGAATATTACGCCATAACAAGACAAGAGCCGATTTCAGTTGCACTGGGCCAAAGAAATAAGGCATGAAATTTAACAATTCAATAATGAAGCCTTTTAACTATACGTCTCACCAACTATTCCTTTTCTGTAATAAACAACCCGTGTTTATTTCTATCCAATTAGCTCCACCACCTTACCAACAGCACTCGGGAATAGCTATTGGAATCTTGGTGACAGTAGGTACCTCAATACAATAAAGATATGTATAGTATGGTCTTTTCTTTTCTAATAGGTTTGCTTAATATTATTATATAGTACAAGACGTGGCCCTTTGGTGTACTCAACCCAATTAGCGTCTCACCAAATGGAAAGCTGAGTAAACAAAGAAAAAAAATGAGACGTTGGGTCACCATTTGTGCATTTAATTATCCCAATTACAAATACTCACGTTACTACTAGATGTGCTTAATGAAGTCCTAATCAGTCTTGTGTCTATGGCGCGGACAGAAGTTAACGTTTACGAGTTGCAAGGTGTCGTAACAGAGGTGTGGGATTATTATTATTATTATTATTATCAGGTTAGCTGTATATAGTGGTCATGTCGGTTTTTCTACCGCTAGATTCACGAGTGATTTGGGTATGAATGAACAGAAATAGTAGGATCAGAATTTCACTTTTTTCTTCATTGCATTATTTATTAGAAAATAATGCCCGCAGAAGATGCTTAATTCTAATTCCAGTGCTCCGTAGGATCTTGGACTTGTTTTCCAGTAGACATAGAAAAAAAATATGAAGTTAAATATCTTAACGGGTCAAGAAAAGAGTTCCCAAGATGGCTTGACGGCATATTTACGTCACAATGAACGCAAGACTGAAGAGTCAAAGAGTCAAAAATGGGGGAAAAAAAAAGAAAGATTTAATTTTGAATCATTAATTTGTAATTATGGACTTGCAGGTTTGATGTGCAGACCAGTCAGTTTGGCGTGGCACTAGTTGTCGACTAAATAACACTGCACGTGGTCAAACTCACCTCGAAGTGTGGAATGTTCCACAAAAGAGAAAAGCTTCATTTTCATATGAATATAACCAAGTCCAAAACCTGGAGGACAAGGATTCCGAAGCTGACTGGTTTTACAAGACACTCTCAAACAAAGGTTGCCGACACCTTAGCGAGCGAAAAACTTTACGGCAATTGTCCATAACGTGACACACGGTATTGATATATGATTTGTTCAAGATGTTTTCACATGGAAACGGTCAAGGACTAGGAAAAGCGTTTCAGCCTTGAACCCACCTGACCAAATCTTTGAAATTCTTTTTTTTCCAGTTCCAGCGAATTGACACACACGACTTTCAATGTCTACGTCTTAAGATAAAAAATGATTTTTTCCTCCTCTGTTTTGGAATTCTGGGTCAGTTCCCTTTGGCTATCTCTTTATCAAAACCACCTAGCTACAAAAAGTTTAGTTCTTGAAAAAAGCTTGGGTTTATGGCATGGAAGCTACCACGTAGTAGCCAGCCACAAAGAAAAATGGAAACCCAACTTTATAATTTGTTTCCAAGTTCACATGAGGGGTGTTAAACGCCAAGCTTTCACATTAACATAAGCTTATGATTCAGTGCCACATCTGGAAAGTTTGTAGGTTACATCCGCATGGTGGGTTACTTTTGTTTCCTTGGAAATATTCTTTTCACATGTTGTTGGGTTTGTACCTCTCTTTTCTGTTCCTTTTATATATATATATATATTCCATTGTTAGTAGGTACGAAATGAGAAGGCCAATTCTAGGTGTCGAGGGATTGTGCAAGGTTCCATAGAAAACCATAAGATTCTTTCAAATTGTCATCTTTGTCTGGTTGTGCCTCTTGTTTTATTCTATTTCTTTACTTTCGTACAGTTTGAACTTTCGTGAGTTGTGCCGGTGAAGTGGAGGATTCCCATGGCACGTCAACCTGTCCTCTCCCTTTCTTTGCGCCTGTAAAGGGTCTTTCTGTTGGTGAGCAGTTGCATTTTCTGATGGACTGTCCTAGATATGGCAATGGAATCAATGCCGCTACTCCAGACCAAGGATTGGATCTTGGTGGGTTTATTTTACTAGGAGTCTATGCCATTTTTAACCTAGACTCTACGTAATTACAATTATATTGTGGGAAAAATAATTCTTAGAAACACGAGAGTTATTATATGATATACGTTAGTTATAATATCCTTTAGTTTTAAATTAAAATTTACTATTAGAAGAAGGGCATTCACTGGTCGTGTATCAAACAAAACACAGTCAAATAAATAAGGTGAAAATGAGGTATAAATTCAACCTTTTGATTTCGTGTAGAAAATATCAAATAAAAGGAAAATGTTAAGTTCATGTAAATTAAATAAAAGAAAAGGAACGGGAAGAAGAGGAGAATTCATGAAACGTAGACCTCTTTCTTTCCTTTCTTGTGCAAACGATAAAATCAATCTTTTATTCTATTTCTCTTTGCCTAGTGTACTTTCAAGTGTCAAGTCCTCAAATGTCCGGTTGCTTACGCTTCATAGCATCCTATTTCCTGATTTATAATCATGCAGCTGGTCTGTATTGACTTCATACATGCATTTTTTGTTGTGGATTGTCTAATTTTAGTCAGGATTAATTACTATAAAAAAATATCAATTTTGCAAAAATTTCATTAAATTTTAAGTTGTCATGAACAAGTACGTCTGATAATTGGTAGACGGTCGAGCGAAAGATGAGAAGATTAAGTTGGTTTTTTAATTTTATTTAATTATAATTTGACATAAATTTTCAATTACATTTGACCAAGTTAATTTGACATTTGAATTATTTTTATGAAAAGTTAAAAAATTTAATAATTTATTATCACTTTTTAAAATTTAGTCTATAATTATAAAGTTTATTTTTTTAATAATGAACCTTTTTAACAACCCTGTGATCTTATAAGGACAAGGCATATAGCTGCTTTAGTTGAATTTATAGTTGGATAAAGTCACTAGAAGTGTTTACACCAGGCCAACGACTTGTAGTTCAGTTAGGATTCAATACCCGATTTAGCATTTCCTAAAAAAAAATTGATTTAGTCTTTGAAAAGTGAAAGCACCTAATGCCCGCAAGCCAATATTGCAAAAGCCAGAGTATTTGTAAGTAGACACCCGTTGTCGCTGGCCGAGTTAGCATTAGGAACGCTAGGGGCAGCCCAATTAATTTAAACGCATGCATACCCTTGTCTTCAATTACGGAATTATTTTTGTTATCCAGTTCTAGAGCTAATTAGGCCATCTAACGATGTAACCTAATCTTGAACTCTATGCCTGTCTCTGTCAACTAAAATACTTGTCCAAAGCTAAGAAAAAACAGTTTCCCGGTATTTCCCCCGAATCGCTAGACAATGGACCCATCTCAAGCTGACTGGTGTTTTAGATAGATGGTGATTGTTGTTAGGCAAGGACCAATGACTGACCTCAATTATTCTCATCTTTTCGGCTTGGAATGTGCCAGAATCAGAAAATAACAGTTCGCTACGATTGTTAAGCAATGGATTGTTGTACACCTCAAGGCTATTAATAACTAACTTCCTTTTCCTAGACTGGCCAAGTAAAAGATAGCTTCTTTTATTTCAGTTTCAAGACAAAATGGCATCAGATAAAAAGTCCTGTGGTTCAATGCTAACCCCACATGTCTGACTCAAATGTCTAAAGATATTTGTGATATAGCTTTCTTCATTTTCTACTTTTGGTTCAAATGTAAATGCCTTACCGATAAAAGGCAATTGGTTAGATGCTATTGGAAATTTGGTGGTTTCCCTGGCTGTTGCAATCATTCATTAACATGATTGGACCCTCCAAAAGCATCGCATCATGTATTTCACTTCTCAACTAGACAAGGTAGGTGGGAGGAGCTTAAAGGAAGGAGAATTCAACCCTAGGTCCCCAATGTAAGGAAAGAAAGTAGCTCCTACGCACCTAATTCATCAAAGACGATCAAGCGACACTCATGAGCAACCGTTTATGGTAATTACGAGGTCTCTCATCCAATATTTTACTGAAGTACTATCACTTAGAACCAAATTCAACCCTTGAAGGCTTTCATACTCATCTGCTTTCAAGATTCCGAGAACTTTTAGTACTAGAATGAGATGGAAGGTGTGTAATATCCTGACTTGCAACTTCTTTGTATGGAAATGTTTTCAAGTAGGGACGGGTATGTCCAATGCCAGCGTTTTGGGTTAGGTTTGAACTATGTTATGTTTTGATCAAAATAACATGGATGTCGACTAGAATTTATTAAAATTACATATTCAAATGATGTTATTATAAGCAGTCAAAATTATTTTGAAGGAGAAAATAAGAATTATCAATCCCTTTAAATTAGACTTCTACCTTAATTTTAGTCGATTTAAATCTAATCTATTAACTTTATGTTAGATTGAACTGAGTTTTGTACTTCCAAAATAGCTCTACTTGTGATTCAATGTAAGTAGACATACGTCAAGAAGAAGCCTATACGATTAATCTCAAGTTACAACACAACTGCAACTATAGTTGCATTGCACGTTATCTTAGATTCTTAGGACTAAAAGGGCACAAGAAACAATACAAAAGCGATAGGGTGCTTTTGTGCAACAACAGAACTAATTATGAAACTTAAGTGAAACAGTTGCAGTGACAAAGTTGATTCATTAACAAACCATTAACAACGTCTAACGTAATTGTTATGATTTTTTTCTCCTACGTGAATTATTGATAAAAACATGAAAAGCAGTTATAAGAAA
Source organism: Erythroxylum pedicellare (assembly GCA_027563575.1). Classification (NCBI taxonomy): domain Eukaryota; kingdom Viridiplantae; phylum Streptophyta; class Magnoliopsida; order Malpighiales; family Erythroxylaceae; genus Erythroxylum; species Erythroxylum pedicellare. The sequence continues at coordinate 13,074,774 of JAOQMP010000005.1, forward strand.
TGCTCAACCATGAATATGCAGGCATAAAATTTGGATGTAGTTATAAACTTGAGACCTTGTCGCTTATTGTATTCAAGAATAAAGCAAAATATGACCATGTCATGAGAAAAATGCGCCCAAAATCTTTCATCCTTTGGTGTCCAAAAATATCGGCTTAGCATTATTTAAAAGCAAAATGTGTTGAACAGTGACATCTTTGATTGATAGCCCGTTATCCCGATGCAGTACTTTTTTAATTTACAAATGAACTCAGTTTGTACTTTGTAATCTGATTTTCCTTGAAGCAATTAAAAATTATGCTGAAGGACAAGATCAGATTAGATGCGGAAAGTGACTAAACTTCTATTGCCAGTGAATGACAAGATAATAGAATGTCGAAATTATAAAGGACAACAGACCTTAGATTTGAGGAGTTTTGTTCCCTTTCCTTTCAGGAGTTTTAAGGAGACAGACTTGGCCCACGACCTTTTAGCTCTGTCGCTATCTCTCCCCTAAAAGGGAGGGGGAATGACTTTTTATTAGCTAAAAGTGTTTTACCTTGATAGATCATTTATGTCTTTTAAAAGTGTTTTACCTTGATAGATCATTTATGTGTAAAAGACAGGCCGTTTGATGATTGCGATGAAATGGGTCTTACAAACATGGAAGCATGACACTGCATAATTAGACGGAACAAGTATTTGCATTTTTAAAGTTGTTTTTCATAACTCAAATACAAGGCATATCGAATATTAAATTAAGAATTATATTTTTACCTTTTGTATTATAACTAACGCATAAGACAGACCTATCAAAAATAATCCTTCAAAAGTTTGTTTGTTCACGTAAAATCTTTATATTGGATGTTCCTTGTGCTCAATTGTAAATTACAGCCTCAAAACAGATTGGGCAACTCAAAAATATCTGAGTTATTTATGCTTTAGACTAAGATTAATACAGCCTCCTCTAAACTTGATGAGGTATCGACCATTGATTGGTTACATCAAGGGTTGGTTTAAAGAGCAGAGGTTACTCTTTATCTGTTGAATTCCCAATGTGAAAGGCAAAAAAGAAGTAACGATAGAGTAATCACAAAAACAAAAATGTAAGAAAGATGTGTGAAGCGAAAAAATGTTCGAGGAATACATATAACAGCTTTCCATTTCCATTTCCATTTAGGGGATAGAAAGCCCATTCAGTATTCCTTTCCGTCAAGCTGTTATGTTTCAAGTACAAACCCAATGCCCAACACAAGTGCTGGACTTTCTTGTAAGTTTCATCAAAACTTACTACTTTACAAACCCCAGCCGTGCCAATTGCTCAGTTTTGAGTGGGGTTAGCAGTGCCCTACATAACCGTCCGAATAGTAGATCTTAGGCCTGGGATCAAGAAAGCCTGATCAGACATTAGGGTCAGAAGCCCATATTTTTTTAAATGGATTGTTTAAAATATGTTTTTAAATTTTTTTATATATTAAATGTCCACAAATTTGTGAAATAAATAAGTTCAAAATAAATTTATTTTAACAGAAAGTGAACAAAAATTAGTGTAAACAAAATGCCACATTCATTTAATTAACATAATTCACAATTTCTTAATAAAAATTTATTTTTTAAAAAGTTATATATAAATGTACATAAAATTTTGAAATGAATAAATTCAAACTAAAATTATTATAAAAGAAAATGAAACAAAAAATGGTATATGAGAAATTTCATTTTCATTTAATTAACTTAATTCATAATTGCTTAAGAAAAATGTGTTTTTTAAAAATTATATATATTAAATGTACATAAAACTCTTAACTCTTGTAGTTAGCCTACGAGGTAATTCCTTAGAATTATTATTATTATCATCGTCGTTATCATCATTATCACTATTATTATTATTATTATATATATATGTGTGTGTGTGTATATGTATATATATATATATACATACATACATACACACACACACATATATATATATTTACACACACACACACACACACACACACACACACACACACACACACACATATATATATACATGTGGGTCATTTAGAAATAAC
>JAOQMP010000005.1:13076905-13090159 GCA_027563575.1 Erythroxylum pedicellare
CAATATTCAAGACATATCTCACAAGTATATTTTTATCACTTGAAATAAAAAGAAGGTTTCTTACCTTCTAAGTACTGGTCTAAATAGTTGTTTGGATTGCTAGTTTCCGTCCTCAAAATGCCTTTCCCTTTCACACTATATTTCTCATACTGGCTGAGGTTCTTATCATTGTAGTGTAGTCAAATGGAAGTTTAGGTGTGGACTCAATGTAACTACTTCATTTTAGGTGTAAAATAACAAGGGATGCATGCGATGTGGTGGGGGAGGAAAAGGTTGTAAAATAAAGCACGAATAAATTCATATTGGTTAAATTGGTAAAAATGATAATGATAAATTAAAATTTAATGATTCAGAGCGTTCAAATTAAATCTTATGATTTTAAAAATGTTCAAATTAGACGATACGTTAACAAATGCGGTGATGAGAACACAAAGTTGTCAATATGTTATTTTGTCATGATGTGGAAAAAAATTATATTATTTTAATATTATTGTGGGTCCCACAAATTTATATATTGAAAATTAATTATTAAAATATTTATAAAGTTAAGTATATTAAATATAATTTAATTAACCCTATTTCAACCCAGATAAATTGAGGAAAAAAAAAAAAAAGAATTGTGAGGTGCATTACATTGTAATAAGCACTATTTGAAAGAGTTTCTTCAAACATGTATGTGTCATTGATGTATTCTTGAACAATAAAAACCCCAAATCGTTCCAAAATCTACGAACGTGCTCTCTTGAGGCTAACGGCATAGTATTAGTTGAGATGGTAAAGATCCAGAACCCCATCGCTATGACATTTCAGAGCAAACAAGATGCGGGTTCCAACAAAGACGGCAGTACCTGTGACGAGGAGGACTATAAGAGTAAAAGTAGTATGGGGATTTTCTAACTTCAACTTGTTTGGACATCATACCAACGATGATGGGGAGAGGTTGTTGGAATGTGTGGTTAATTTTGCTGATATTTAATTAATTAAGTTAATTATATTTAGGGTTAAATAAAATTATATTTAATATGTTTTTAATTTTATAAAATATTTTAATAGTTAATTAAAAATATATGGGCCTTAATGTAAGGTTTAATTAAAATAATATAAAATTTTGGTCGCATTCACAGCATTGTGTAGTCGACAACTTTTTTTTGTAAGGTTTAATTATAACCTTTTTTGAAATCATAAAAGCAAATTTTAGATTGTTTTTTTTTTTTCTGTAGAATCCTGGCCTGTGCTGTGTGCCCCAAACAATCCAATCCAATCCAATCCAAGCTGTCACATCAAATAAATATATTAATTTAAATAAAAATACAATTTTATTCGCAAAAAAAAAAAACCATCTTTAATTTCAAAGGATTTTAATTTTATTTTGCAGTTTGTAATCACACCACAATATAAATTCTTGACCAATTATTTGGCACTCTGCTGTACTCCTCAAAGCCTCTTCTTATGGCGCTTCTCACCACCTCACTCTACTCTTCTCCCTTCTCCATTTATCAAACCTCTCCACGCTCTGTCTCCAAACCACCTCCGTGTCTTCCCTTCTCCGCCAACACCCTGAAAGTTAGACCCTTCATCACTTCAAATGCCCAACCCAAGCTTCCCCCCTTCCTCTCTTTCGCCGCCGCCGAGAACGATTTCTCCTCCGACCCCGATCAGGACCCACCAAGACCTATCAGCATAACCGATGAGTGGGGAGAAAGGACCGAACCCGAGCCCGAATACCCCACTGTTCCGGATGCGGATCCTCCCAAGGACGAGGCCGAGGACGAGTGGGAGCAGGATTTCGGCAACGGCAGTGCCGGCACACAAGCAGAGGACGATAAAGTTGAAGACCTGAAGAGGTGTTTGGTGGATACAGTTTATGGCACCGATTTTGGGTATCGGGCCAGCACCGAGGTTCGGGCCGAGGTTTCAGAGCTTGTTAATCAGTTGGAGGCTTTGAACCCGACCGCAGCTCCTGTGGACTCAAAAGAGCTGCTTGATGGCAACTGGTTCTTGTTGTAAGTTTGTTTTGACTTTCCTGGACTTCGTTTCCGATAGGTGTTCGTTTACAGTTATCTTAGTTGTGTTAATGATAGCTTTTGAGATTTAGTTGAAATGACGAGTTATCACATTGAAAGGCTTGAATTACTGTCTTGAGTTTTGTGACAGTGTAAAATGGAAAATTTGCCGATGATGGGAGTCAACATGTTGGATTGAATGGCTTCATTTAGTATGATAAAAAGTTAGAACCCAACAGCGGTCTCGTAGCTAAATGAGAACATTTGTTTTTGAATCGTAAGGAATTTCTTTTTCTTTCTTTTGTTGTAACAAACAATGATGACTTCTATTTCTAAAGCTTGGGACTCTCAGTTAACTGCAAATTCAGCTGTGAAATATTTTTTCTGCGTTAGTAGATTTTGTCCATATTGTTAATCTATAAGTTTGGACATTTTTAACATATGGATGCTAGTGCATGATAGGTTTCTTTCTTTCTTTCTTTTTTTTTTTTTCTTCTTTTTGGTAGCTTTTGCTGCTCCTTAAATTTGTATGATATATGCATATTGTGCAATTTTCTTGGGACATTACCTTTTCTCATATAATATTTTTGTCATATGAGTGGTAACCATTTTGGTCAATTGAACCCAAGGTGATTTCGAACTTGAGCGTATGGTGGAAAATGTCTCTGATAATGATACCAAGTAAAAGAAAAACTATCACAGAGCTTATGTATTGTCTGTTTGTGATTGACAGGAGAGGAAAAGGGTCAAGTAAGGCATTTTTCAATTGATTTCTTGACGTCTTCTGTTATTGTTTTAGTTCTTTTTTTATATATATATATATGAGAGCTACCCTTTTCCCCCAAAATATGTGTTTTGATCTGTTTATAAGCCCCTTTAAGCATATTTTGTCTAGTCAAATAGGCAGAATTCATTTGTCAAAAGTCAAGAAGCAATGCAAAACAAAGCAGACTTTGATTGCCGGGGCTTCACTCCTATAGTAAAGGAGTTTTGGCATCATTTTTCTGATTTTCGTAAATCCTTCCAAATAGTCACTTGATGAGCCTAATGCTAGGGCATTAAGTAACCAAAAAGTAGGGATTCCAAATAAATGTCAAAGGCTACTGTTGAGGGTGGCTTTAGTTTCAATATATTCTTAATAACTCCTTGTCAAAGCTGCAGACAGCTTTTACAAACATTCCCAAGTCTAAACGGAGCTAGCGTACTACATGTGGCTCTTTTTAGTGTTTTCTCTCTATCTCTTCTAAATAGTTGTCAGGATGGTAAATATCTCTGTTTCTACATGTGTCACTGTTGATGTTTAGTTAACTTGTTCTTGATAAATGAATATCTTTTGTGTTTTTATTTTATTATTTTTTTCTTTGGGTGCTTTACCATTACAATTGAGAAGTATTTAGATAATTATGACATAATGGAACATGCAACTAAGAGGGTGGTGGGTGTATGAGTCCAGCCTTGAGTATGTATGAGACCTATCATTTTGTATTATTTGTGAACAATAAGTGAGCACCTTTTCAATGACAAGCACTGGATTATAATTGTGCTTTGTCTTGTTTGTCTCACAAATTTTCTTTACTGCTTACAGGTACACTGCATTTTCTGAGCTGTTGCCACTTCTGGCAGTGGGTACATTACCCTTGGTGAAAGTGGAAAATATATCCCAGGCAATTGAAAGTAGCAATCTTTCTATTGTGAATTCTACCACGTTGTCCAGCCCTTTTGCAACTTTCTCCTTCAGTGCATCTGCCACTTTTGAGGTCCGAAGTCCATCGAGAATACAGGTGCGTCCTAAGAAATACAAGGTGTTCTAGGTTTGAAAAGAGAAAGAAAACAGCATAAATGTTCATATCTTGTGTAAAGTAATTTTATAATTTCAACTTTGAGCTTGCAGTTCATGAAGAAACTTTAAAATGAAATCAGCTATCTTGACATTCAATGCCTACAGATTTGGCTAAGATCTAGCAACATTAAACTAATTTTATCACTGAATGATTTGATGGTACCATGTTATCAAGTGCTGAGTTCTACATCTTGCATTTCAATAATTTCAGGTTGAATTTAAGGAAGGGACCTTGAAGCCTCCAGAGATAAAGTCCAATGTTGATCTGCCTGAAAACGTGGATATCTTTGGCCAAAATATCAATTTGTCACCTTTGCAGCAAGCTCTCAATCCTCTGCAGGATGCAGTCGCAAATATTTCAAGAACCATCTCTGGACAGTCACCAGTTAGAGTCCCTATTCCTGGGAATCGATCAAGGTCCTGGCTTCTCATCACCTACCTTGACGAGGATCTTCGCATTTCAAGTGGAGACGGTGGCGTTTTTGTTCTTGTTAGAGAAGGAAGTCCTCTTCTAAATCAGTAACGAGGTATTCTTGGGCACTTTCTGTAACGTCTGCTTCATGAAGGATTAAGATTCAAACGGATGGTGAAAGGTGCAGGATTTAGTGAGATGGATTGCTTCTGATCGGTATGTATCTTCTTGGAAACCAATTACATGGCTTCGTATGGTAGCAGAACTGTGTTAGCATGTACTCACAAATAGTGGCAGGAGATGATGCCTGGCAAAATACATACCGGACCCAGGTTTTGAGGTCCCTAGTTGGGGCCTCTCCTTTATTCTTGTACCACTTTCTACATAGTAAAGTTGTTTTTCAATAGGTAAAATGTGGTGAGATTTTGTTAATGTTTTTAATTTTGACAATATCTTGAAATTGAAAGAGTTTAATCTTTGGAATGACAAGTAACTTTTTATTACCACGTGAGTACACTTGATTTCAGAAAGTGAGGCACCACCCGAATTTAGACTCCACCTCAGACTCTGAAAAATACGCGACTTTGATGGAAGAAGAGAACGCCTTTGATTGCAAAACAATGGCCTACTTATATTAACGTTTGTCCTACTTCCAATTTCTTATTGTGATAACTCAGGCCCCTAATCCCTTCACTTCTATTGCTGGATTTTTTTCAGGTCTCAAAGATGTCTGCTTTTTCCAGGTTTTCTGACAACTTTATTTCTTAAAAGTAATAATAAAATGAATTAAAATTGCATATTCCACCACCTAGGTTAGGTAATTGAAGTGTCACTTAAATCTTTTTAACCGATAGAAGAGAATGCAAAGTACTTTACAAATTTTCTTAGCCCAAAAATATGATCATGTTAAATCGGCCGGCCAACAAGGGATACGCCAATCGCCGAACCCTTGCCTGTCTGAATCTCATTTTTTGTTGTTTGACATTACCTCTAATAACCATAGTCATGTCTGTATCCTTTCCGTCCAAATTGGTGATGGTTCTCGTAAACTACGTAGAAGAATCGACCCTATTATACGGCCCATGTATGCAGTATGTTAAAAACACAGAAGGCGTCACCAATATAAATTGAGTTTCATATGCCGATTTGAATCGGAGAGGATATCAGTAAATGTGGGATTTGGGAGGGCAACTTTCCTGGGCAATCTTCAAATTATAGAACCCAAACGGTTATAATTCTTGGTTAGATACAGGGAGAGTGTTAGAGGTATAGGTTGAAAGATCATAATATTTTTCTTGTTAACATGAGCGACAAACAACCTGTCAAGTTGGATGATGAGCAGATAGCAGAACTGCGTGAAATATTCAGCTCTTTTGATCGAAACAAAGATGGAAGCCTAACCCAACGGCAGTTAGGTTCATTCATCCAGTCCCTAGGTCTAAAACCTAGTCCTAACCAGCTTGAAACTCTCATCCAGAAGGCTGATACAAATAACAATGGCCTAGTGGAGTTCTCTGAATTTGTAGCTCTTGTGGCACCACAGCTGCTGCCGGAGAAATCACCATACGGCGACAAGCAGCTGAATCATTTGTTCCAGATGTTCGACAGAGATGGAAGTGGGTTCATCACAGCGGCTGAGTTGGCGCAATCTATGGCAAAGTTAGGTCATGCACTCACCGCCCAGGAGCTGACAGGGATGATCAAGGAGGCGGACTCCGATGGGGATGGTAGAATAAGTTTTGAGGAGTTTTCTCAGGCGATCTCATTTGCTGCTTTTGATAATTCTTGGGCTTGAATCAGTTGGACAGTCTGTTTCTGGCATGGTTAGTTATGCATGCTTCTGGTGTCAGATTATCGCTGGCACAATCTGGTGCATTAAGAAGTGTTGATTCTTGTTGTGAAAAGAAAAACATAATCCTTCAGTTTGTTATAGGAAATTTGGGGAAACTTTTAGTCAATGAATATGAGGATCATGAAGGCTCAAATTTTTGCGGCTTCAGGGACGTTTACAAATGGCTGCCATACAACAAATATTATTATTTTGATGCAACAAGGGCAGTCGTCTAGGCCGATTCTAAACTAACTCAAACAAAAAATTTATTGGAACAAAATAAGTTATTTGTCTCTAAAATAATATTGCTGTGTTGGGTTTTACTCCCTTAAATTCAGGTAATATCAAATCATCAAGAATTAAATAAAAGCGAAAACATCTCTTAATCTATTATGAAATCTACACTGGAGTTTTCAATTTGTCTTCCAAATTAGGACGTAGGCTTTTTTTAGAATTTTTTTAACTTCGTTTTTCTCTGATGATGGGATATTAGAAGGAATTGTGCGTACGTTTAATTTGAGGACCATAATCACTTTTATTAAGGTAAAACCATAATCTAATTTCTAGTTTGACCCATTATAAAAGTAGAAATTATAAACCCAATCTCTACACATATAAAGCTCATACTTAAAATAGATGCATAAAGCCAAAATACTATACCATATTAAACCACTTTAGTTAACTAGGCTCAACTTTATATGATAGCCTTTATACACAATTATACACATATAAGCCTATATGTTTGATTAAAAAATCCTCACAATCTCCTACTTGGGTTATATGTGTTACCTTAAAATTGTGTATTAGTATTGTGAATACTCATAATTTTGCTATCATTATTGTATGTATCCTCAAACAAACCGGTTCATCAATCATGCCAACATAGAATCAAAGCGACTTTCATTACATTTAACTTAACTAGACCCATCAATAGTTATAAAGGCTGATATAACCAAATGACATGGAACAAGTATGGATCTGTAGCATGGAATGGAAATTATAAGCAACGTGATCTTACCATGTTTATTTCCAACTAGTCCAACCTTATGCTTTAGTGAGATCAATCTAAATAAGTTCATAGACAAAATAAACCAAATATCTTAAAGCTAAAAATAACCTTGAACAAATTAACCAAAAGTTGTATCCAAAATAACAACAAACAATGTATAATTTGAAAAGCATCTACAGTACAAACTCCCACTGAAACTATATATCCTGAAAAGATGGAACACCCATATGAGCAGTGTGCTCATGAAAGACCTTGGGTGGCACTCCTTTAGTAAGAGGATCCACAATCATGGAGTTTGATCCAATATACTGTATAGATAATTGTCCACTCTGAACTCTCTCTTTAACAATTAGGAGCTTGATGTCGATGTGCTTCGACTTTGTCGAGCTCCTATTGTTATTGGAATATAGCATTGCCGAGTTATTATCACAAAATAACTTAAGTGGTCTTTTAATAGAGTCCACAATGCGCAGCCCCGTGACAAAGTTTCGCAGCTATATCTTGTGCTTGGATGGCTCATAACACGCTATAAACTCCATTGTCATGGTGGAAGAAGCTATGAGTGTCTGCTTAGTACTTTTCTAGGAAGTGGTTCCTCTAGCAAGCAGGTAGATATAATCCGAAGTGGATCTCCTACTATCTTGGCATACAGCAAAATCAAAATCAGAATAAATAATGGTCTCCAACTTATTTGATTGTTTGTATGTGAGCATATAATCTTTTATTCTTTACAAGTACTGCATGAATTGTTTGATTGCTTTCCAGTGATCCAATCCCAAGTTAGTTAAATATCTCCCTAGCATTCCAACAATGTACGCAATATCCAGACGCGTACAACCTTGAGCATACATTAGACTCCCTATAGCCGAAACATAAGGAATCGTCTGCATTTCCTTAGTTTCAAATTCATTATTGGGGTATTGACTTAAACTGAACTTATCTCCGTTAGACACAGGGGTATCACCTGGTTTACAATCCTGTATGCTAAACCTTTTAAGTATCTTTTCGATATAACTCTTTTGTGATAATCTAAGAATACCTCAAGAGTGTTCCTGATATATCTGAGTCCCTAAAACAAAAGAGGCATCATCAAAATCTTTCATTTCAAATATCTTTAACAAAAATCTCTTGGTTTCGTGCAATAAGCCTATGTCATTAGTGGCAAGCAATATGTCATCGACATATAAAACTAGAAAAATGTACTTACTCCTACTGAACTTATGGTATAAACAGTCATCAGATAAGTTCATCTCAAAACCAAATAAGATGACAACTTGGTAAAATTTGTAATACCATTAACGAGATGCCTGCTTAAGTCTATAGATGGATTTCTTTAGTTTGCAAACCATTTGCTTTGCGTCTCCTGATACAAAGTTTTCTGGCTGCACTTTATATATTGTCTCATTAATGTCATCATTGAGAAACGTTGTCTTAACATCTATCCGATGTAACTAAAGATCAAAATGTTTCACTAATTCCATTATTATCTTGAAAGAGTCTTTCAAAAAAACTAGAGAGAAAGTCTCTTTATAATCAATGTCTTTTTTTTGTGTAAAGTCCTTTGCGATAAGACAAGCCTTATACCTTTCTATATTACCTTTTGAATCTTTCTTGGTCTTAAATATCCATTTGTAACTAATAGGTTTCACACTTTCAGGCAATGGTACAAGGTCCCAAATATCATTGTCCTTCATGGACTTTATCTCTTCGTTCATAACATCAATCCACTTTTTTGAGTTAGAACTTTCCATGGCTTGACAGAAGTTGATTGGATCATCTTCCACCACATTAATGTCAACTTCATGTTCTTGAAGAAATACAACACAATCATCTAGATTTGCACTTCTCTCTAATGGATCTCCTTAATGGCATAGGTTCTTAAGATTGTAGAGTTTGTTCTTCTAAAACAAGTTGTTGAACTTGGGGAGGAGTTTCCATAGCATTGTCTTGATTCAGAATTGCTTCTTGAACAATGTCAGGATAGAAACCTGACCCTGATCATTGTCAATAGCAATTAGAGGAACTTCAACGTGTTTTTTTATAAAGATAAAGTCCTTAATCCTTTCTCCCCCCGTAGAATCAACATCCTAAAAAAACGGACATTTCCTGTCTTAAAAATTGCCTTAGTAGTGGGATCATAAAACTTGTAACTCCTTGATCTTTCAGAATATCCAATAAAGTAACAACTAATAGTCTTTAAGTTTAGTTTCTTTTCATTCGGTCTATAAGGCCTTGCCTCAGTTGGACATCCCTAAATGTGCAAGTGCTTTAAACTAAGCTTCTTGCTTGTCCAAAGATCATAAGGGGTTTTATCAGTTGCTTTAGTTAGAACTCTGTTCAATATATATGTTGTGGTCTTTAGTGCTTCTCCCTAGAGTGATTTTGGCAAAGTAGAATAACTAATCATATCCTCACCATATCCTTGAGTGTTTTGTTTCGTTTTTCAACAACATCATTCATGTTAGGCGAACCCGGCATAATGTACTGTGGGATAATACCACATTCCTCTAGGAATTTAACAAATGGTCCTGGACATTGTTCACCTAATCCGTTATATCTACCATGGAACTCGCCACCACGGTCAGATTTGACTCTTTTAATCCTTTTATTGAATTGGTTTTCAAATTCAACCTTAAAGTTTTTGAATACGTCTAAAGATTGTGATTTGTCATGGATGTGATAAAGATAGTCTTATCGTGAGAAGTCTTCTATGAACGTTATAAAATGCGGTTGACCATTTCAAGACGTCGTAGGGAATAACCCACAGATATTCATATGGATAAGTTCTAAGACGTCTGAAGCCTTATTGGCACCCAATCTCCTGACATTTGTTTATGTCCCTTTAATGCAATTAATACAAGTATCGAAATCCATAGAATCATGGGAATCAAGAATTCCTTTGGACATAAGTCTCTTAATTCTCCTTTCGAAGATGTAACCTAATCTCTTATGCCATAACAAGGCAGAATTCTTGCCAGTTAATTTACACTTTAAACTTTGTATACCTATATGCAAGGCTTTATTAAATGAACCATTAGTGTCAAGCATATATAGATTATCATAACCTGATAAAGAAATGACACCAACTAAATTTGAATTTTGAAAAAGACTAAGTATTCCATTTCTACATGAACAACAATAACTAGATTTGTCCAAAGTAGAAATAAAAATCAAAATTTGTCTAAAAGATGGTACAACGAATGTCTAAACTAAATCCAAATAAAATTCAGTTCTTAACAATAATCTAAAAGTCCCTATTGCTTTGACTTCTACCAGCTGTCGTCACCTATATAGATTTATCTTTCACTATCACTTAGTTTTCAACAACTCAGGCAACCTTGTATAGACACATTGATATGAGTTGTTGCAGCAGTATCTAACAGCCATGTGTGTCTACGTATCGAAGTCAAATTAACCTCAGAACAAACCAAAATAAGAAGCATACCTTTCTTTACACGCCATGCTTGATAATTGACACACTACTTCTTTATATGACCTTCACCTCCATAGAAGTAACAACAATTAAATTTTTTTCCTTTTACTGTTTCTATTTTGTTGCCGGAACTGCAACTTCATTACTTTTCTTCCTTTTGTTCCTTTTGTCCTTAGATGTTGTAGCTAAGTAAGCACTCTTTGCCTTATCATATTTCAACCTTTCCTTTTCTTGGACACAGTGTCAGAAGAGCTCATTAAGAGACCGTGTCTCTTTTTTATAGTTATAACTCACCTTAAATTGACTATACTATATTGGAAGAGATATCAAAACTAGATGCACTAGTAAGTCTTCAGAAAATTCCAACTTGAGCGCTTTCAATTTTGAAGCAATGTGAGACATTTCCATAATATACTCTCTTATGTTTCTTTTTCCTACATATCTCATTAAGATAAGCTTTATCAAAAGTGTACTTTTTTCAGCCTTTTCATTTTTGGCAAATCGTTTCTCAAGATCCTCAAGAAAACCCTTATCTATAGTAATCTGATCAGACATAGTGTAACATCCCGATACCCATGTTAAGGATAGAATAGTAAATTATGAGAAATTTTTTTAGAATTAGGAAAAAAAAGCACGACATGCATAAGTTAATTATGACATACACATTTATTTTGCACATTCATATGATTGTACATGCATTCATTGGCATTTCCAGGTAAATTGGTTTATAAATGGAAATTGTGGATTTATTTAGAATGTATTAAATGTGATTTGGCAATTTTTGTACATTTCAGGTATTTTAAAAATTTTTGGTGAAGTATTTTTGAGTTGAAAATTTATTTGGAGAGTGATCTTATTATTTCGAAAATTTTGGTAAATTTTAGAAATTTTTGAAAATAATTTGGGGTATTTTAAAAAAACAAATGGGAAGGTGACACATGGCCCACATGCATGGGTGCCATGTGTCATTGAAGTGTTAACTCACGTAGTTAAGTGTCTTCCCCTTATTCTCTCATTTGCTCCACCGAAAACACCCACATGAAAACTTCTTCCCTTGTTCTTTTCACCCATCACCGAAACTACTGTTATGCATGTTTTTGGTATAACTCTCAACTGTTGGAGATCTAGCTGAAGAATACAAATGTGTGTTGATGTTTGGTTACTTGAGAGGGTTAGAAAATATGGAATTTTGTCCTGAAATTTTCTGCATCTATTAAGTTTTTGTTCGTGAATAATATTTGCTAGTGTTGTAATCTTTTGTACTTGGGTTCATGCATGGGTAATATGAAAGAAATAAATTCAGTAGTGAGAGTGAATAAGAACTAAAACATGGAGAAAAATGCAGAAAATAAGGAGTAAGCATGAGGGATATCGATTTTCATGTTTATGTTTAAATCTTGGATTTTTTTTGCATTGACTGTGTTGAGATGAGCTGAGATTTGATGAAGGTTTATGAAGTTAACTTTAGATAGATGTGGAAAAAGAGGTTATGATTCTGTAAAAAATTGTTCATGAAAACAAAAAAAAATTGAGTAATAAGATAAAGCTGAAATTGTTGAAATATAGGTGTGAATCGGTTTTTAGATGTTTGAATTTGATCTTGCGCTATGAACTAGTTTAGAGTGAGTTGAATGTAAATGGAAGTGGAAAAGAATGAAACACGTTCTGTTGAGAAGAAATTGCAGTAGATAAAGGAAGAAGAAGATGATGAATAGCGAGTTTGACGTTGGTGTTTGAAATGTAATTTTGAACTAGAGTTGTTTTATTGCACAACTTGAGTCTTTTGCTTATAAATTTTTCATCCGAACTCCAAATAACTTTAAACTTAGACCAATGGATTCCTACGACATTTTCCTTTCTCTCCATAAAAATTTAGAGTTATCTGAATTAATTTAGAAGTGATTGATAGTATGAAAGTGTTGAAGTCTGCTGGAATGTTATGAACTGGAAATTTTCATGAACATGCTTTGGTTTTCTAATTGTAACTTGAGCTGTAGATTTATGAATGAGTTTATTTTTAATTCATATTAAACTATAGACATATTTATACAACTTTTGTGAAGAAGTTGAATTTTATTTCTGTCTCTATGATTTTTAAAATTGGCATGGAACTGAGTTTTAGCTTAGGATTTAGCACTACCAGGGGCAGAAATCATGTCCTGTGGTTATTGAATAAATGTATTGATGTGGGCCGAATTAGGCTGAGTTGTCTTCATAAAAATTGCATCTTATTCTCTTATATTTAAATTGGTATAAATTTCGTAATTTTTTGATGTCTTAGCTGAAAGATATGAGTTGTACAATTAGAGGGTACGATCATGTACTAGCTAAAAGTTCAAATGTGCACAGTCTGTAGTATTTTGTACATAACTCATTGAATACTGAATCAAATTGGATGATCTTGGAGTCATTAGAAACTTAAGACAATTTATAACAACTTTTCAGAAAAACTCTTTGCCTAATTTTGTGATTTACCCTATAAGATTTATTATGCAAAGTTGACCAGAAATTATGTGGGTAGAAAATCTGAAATGGTCAATTAAGTTATGTAATGGATTTCACATATGCTTTATTAAGGTCCATATTATAAATACAAATGATGTTAAGGAGGGATTTGATATCTGATTGATTTGATGATGAGAATTACAGTAAGATACTCGGAATTGTCATTGAACATGCATTGTGCATACTTTCTATACATTGATGTGCATAAAAGAACACTTGTA
>JAOQMP010000005.1:13097702-13122007 GCA_027563575.1 Erythroxylum pedicellare
ATTCATTAATGAAGGAGGATGTGACAATAGGATTGAAAGAAAAAGATTATAATCAAAGTGACAATTCTATTAATTATACTTACGAATTTCAATTGATTAAGAAATTTTAAGATTTTACAATGAATGAATATATAAAAACTTATATATATTGATAAAATGAATAAGATAAAACTAAATTCATCAATTATAATAATCTTAATTTTAAAAAAATGACTATGCAAATCATTTTTTAAAAAATAATACAATTTACAAAAAAAGTAAGATAAAATCATAGTGGAGACTGAAGGCTGGAGGTCAGAGGCTGGAGATTAGAGAGTGTAGAGACTAGATAGACTGAGAGAGCAGCTAATCGTAGTAATTAAGATCATCAATAATTTCCATCACTTCATTTGTATTTACAAACATTATATTTAGTAATGTAATATTAAAATTAAAGGAATGTTAAGAACATAGTAATAATTAATTAATAATTAAATATACCGTCATCTTTAAATATTTTGCCAAAATATTATCCACTTGATCAATGATTATGACTAGTCACCTCCACATTAATATTGTGGTTGTATCAATATACAAATTAAAAAATATTAAGTAAAATGATATAAAAATAGATGGATTGGTATAACAAAAAGAAAAGAATTTGCTTACAATACTTTCATCGCCTAACCAATTTGGGCACAGATAAGGGCTTCCACAGTATGAGGATGAAGTCGAACACAATGAGGACTAACAACTTAACCACTAATGCCAAATACAGACTCCGAAGCAATCTTGGACGATGGAATTGCTAATAGGTCTCGTGCAATTACTTGCATGATCAAAAAATTATTTCTATAACTCTTACACCACAATAATACGTCGAACTTCACACCTTCAACTTCGACTACACAATTTTTCATCAAATATTTATCTAATTCCATCATATTGTACGAAGTCCTAGTCCTTTATAAATTTTGAAAGTGAAGGTAACAAACTGCTCTTAGAAGATAAACTTGGACCTAAAACTAAAGCTAGAATTGAACAACCTAAACTACTGT
This sequence comes from Erythroxylum pedicellare, assembly GCA_027563575.1. Lineage (NCBI taxonomy): Eukaryota > Viridiplantae > Streptophyta > Magnoliopsida > Malpighiales > Erythroxylaceae > Erythroxylum > Erythroxylum pedicellare. The sequence continues at coordinate 13,098,740 of JAOQMP010000005.1, forward strand.
GATCCCGATCATGAATTGTGTCCATTCTAAGTTGATAATCATTAAACAATTAATACCATAATTGTCTAATGACATCTACATGCTCTTGGGCTCGATCACTTTACATCACATAATATATAAAAGTAACCCCCTCTATCTTATGTCTCAGGTCCAACACAGATAAGACTACAACAATATGTCCAACCATAGACTAGTAAGAATTCAACTTCTCCATCATCTACTGTGCCATAACCCAAATAATCTCATTGGAATAAAAAATCCAATCAGATAAAGCATTATTTATCTTACACATAGTACTAAAGCAACAATATGAAGTTGAAAAGAAGCAAAAAAAAACCCCTTGATCACTAATTGCTTCTGCAAATCAACTAGAAGATAAGTAAATATTGGAAAAATTTAGGATGAAAGTAATTTGCAGCTTTGGCTTATCAATCATATTTTCCAATTTAAAGGTAGTAATGAGGTTGGTGGGTGTTTGTTACTTTCTACCTCTAACAACAATATAAAGGGGATGTTATGCATGTATAACTTCTTTTTGGAGAAATTGAATGAATATATTGCCTTGTGAGGATACAATGAAACAATCGAGAAAAACCAAGTAAAGAAATTGGCTAATTCATGTAACATTTAAATCAATTTCCATTAAACAAACAATTAATTAAGAAACTCGAAGCTCAGCTACTAGATGAAATTTTCATTAACTTTAAGTAATTAAATTAGATAAAACGTTAAACATGGAGAATAATGAAATAATACATCGATTCCGGGAGAAGGGGGCAAGGACGGCTACTGTGAGTGGAGGGGGAAAGGGTTGGGTTGGGTGACAACTAGCGACTGGCACAGCAAAGGGTGGCATCCACGGTAGTAACTAATGTGTGTGTGTGTGAGAGAGACAGAGAGAGAGGGAGAGAATGGAGAGAAAATTAGAGAATAAGCGGTGGTAAAGGTGAGAAAAAAAAGGAAAGTTGAGAGGAAGAGATAAACCTAAAGCAAAATGATGTCGTTTTTCTTAATGAGAAAAGGTAGTCCAAAACGACGTTGTTTTGTATTAGAAACAAAATGATGTCGTTTTTCTTCATCTATTTATCTTTTTGCTTAATGAGAAAAAGTAGTGTAAAACGACGTTGTTTTGTATTATAAGCAAAATGATGTCGTTTTTCTTCATCTATTTAATTGTTTACTGCTTAAAACAACATCATTTTATTTCTAAACTAAAACAACATCGTTTTATTCAGTTTACATAATAGGGCCTTGGGCCTGACATTTTGGGAAGCAACCATTTTTGCCATCTTTAGTTGGGAAGTTTGCATCTCACAGGCTCCTATAACCTCTCAACTATCGAAGCAAATTTAGATAGATGTTTCATTATATTTTATTGAAGGTTTATCTAAAGTTTAGGGGAAATAGGTTCTTTCAGTGATGGTTGATTGTTTTTTCAAATATACATCCTTTATCCCACTTGCTCATCCTTTCACTGCAATATCTATAGCATATGTTTTTTACAGAAATTTTTTATTTGCGCAAATTGTTTGTGACCATCGTTTATAACATAGATAAAGTTTTCATTAATATCTTTTAGAAGGAATTATTCCACCTATGAGGCACAAAATTGGCTTTCTCTTCAATGTATCATCTTTAATTCGTTGGTCAAATAAAAGTTATTAGTCATACTATAAAAATGTAACCTCCATTGCTTTACTGGGGATAAACCGAACAAATTGGTTAAGTGGATTCCTCAGGCTAAATATGGTTACAACACCTCTTCCCACTATTCCTTACAAGTTATGTTGTTTTAGTTGGTATATGGAAGAGATCTTCAATGTTTACTAAATCACTGTATTGGATCAACTTAGTTGAAAGTGATGGACAAAGCTCCTCTAGATATATTATTATGTTGCAATTTGCTTAGGACCATCTCATGCAAGTATAACAAACAATGAAATTCATTGCCGATGCAAGTAATTGTAAGGTCTCATTTGAGGAGGGGGTCAGATCTGGCCAAAGATCAATCCTTATTAGCAACTCTTTATTGCCAAACATAATTCCATCAAGCTTTCACCAAAGTGTTTTGATCCTTTCAAAGAGTTGGAGAAGGTGGGAATTGTGGCCTACAAATTAGAACTACCACTAGAGAATCTCATGCATAATATCTTTCATGCCTCTTTACTAAAAAAGTTTAAAAGGGAGGTTCTTGATGCTATTGCAGTCCTACCACCTTTTCATTATGTTCACCTAATACCTATTCCTCACTCTATCTTGCGAATATAGGTAAACAAAGGCAAGTAGGAGGATAGTTAGGAATATAATTTTAAGGAGAATGTTATATCCTTCGCATGACTTATCCTGAGTTAAAGGGGGTATTGTTGAGGATGATTTTGTGAGCAAGAAAAGTGGTAGTTAATGCAGCTGACATGACAAACGGGTTCTTAATACAATTGATTATATTTTATTTTATTATGTTTATACTATTAAATTCCTATTTTAGTTGTGTTTCAATTTTAAATTTATACATAATTGAGGTTAATGTTTATTGCCATTTTGAAAAGGTTATACTTAATAAAAATAATTTATTTTTATAAAAAAAAAACTACTGTGAGCTAAGACTCTATTTAGGACAAGTCAATTTCTCTAATTAGCAATGTAGGTTCATCCAGATAGGGAAGAATATAGCAAAATGAAAGGCAGTAGACCTTCTGTGTCTCGACTCAAGACTAGATGCTAAACTAGGTCTTAGTAACAATCTCATCATTGAAATTTAAGGTTGACAGTTTGGATTTTTAAAAATAACATGTCATGACCACTGGTCAACTAGTTCCTTTTGGGAAAAAACCTTCAGTAAATCGATGTCATAATGAAACACGACGCTTCCTTCCAAATTTATATATTTCCATCCCAAACTTCACTCTACACCTTCCCAAACTTTTAAATCCTATATAACTTGTTAAAAGGAGGCAAAACCCAACAACTAAGAGAAAAAAAATTATGCATATATTATGGTCGTATGTGACAGGAGATGAATATAAAATTGCGTATCAAAAAGGAAATGAGTTATTATTCAACTCCTAGTCAATTATTTTTAAACATGTGGTTCTTTTATGACCAAATTAAGAGTTATGGTTGGACTTGGGAGCAGTACTAATGTTAGGGGCGTTAATAACAAGTGACTCCTTCAAACGTTTTGTCCAATTTTACGTTAAAAAAAAAAAAAGAAAGGGATCTTAAATTATGAATTTATTCTTGATATGGACATCAAAATCAAAGAGAGAAAATTGTGACTTTTCATATAAAAAGTATTATAAAAGAGATGTGAATTTTACACCTAGTTTAATATTAATTAATTTTGAACCTTTTCTTACGCTTATATGTCGATTAAAATTATTGTTAGATTTAAATTGAAAATAGTTTAATTACCTTTTTACTATGACACTGGAGATGTGAATTTCACACCTAATTTACGAAAGATTTGGTGCACTCCTCATCTTTCCAAGATTATAGACTTTAGCATCTTAAAATGTCGTCTCTAGTACGAAACAATCACAAACGACTTTCATTTGTGGAAAGATGAAGACATAAGACGCCCACAGGTCTGGTGGATGTTCAACAACAACATATTTATTATATCCGCCAAGCGTTAACTACTTATAAGATAAACACACTAAACAGTTGAGATAATTACAAGTGGTTGAGACAGTTTAAATGAAACTGTCCAATAATTAAACGACATAATACTTCACTAGTGTCCATGTAAATTGAAGCCGTGCAATTAAATCCAACACATCATGCTGAGTTGTAGCACCAAACACATTTCCAGGTAGCCAATCAAAGCTCAAGGCTGTCCACTATCGCAACTCTCTTTTCCAACGTACCTTAAATAATTTCAGCCTACATCATATATGGTTTGTGACTACATATCATCAAAGGGACATTACAACTTGCCAAAACACGCCACCATCATGTTACCAAACTTGTGCAATATTGGTGTTTATCAAGCACCACAAAAAGGTCTTACAAACCTACCCCAATTAAAAGAAATCTGTCCAACATGTTTAGCCATGGCTACTTGGTCCCAAAGCTGGCCTATTCAACACCTTTTGTCCTACAAAAGTCTATCAAAACATGTTAGGTAAATATATACCCAAATGACACACCCTTGCATACCGTTTAGTCAAGATTTTGTGATGGCAGCCCTGCTACAAATTTGTAAACTTCAATAGATTGCAAACCTCTTTGCTATTGATGAAAAAATCAAAGATGGGACTACAAATCTGTTTGTAGCCTCTTATCACCACCGAATGAAGCTTATACAAGCCCCTCTCGACTCCCTTTGATGTACAGTCATCATATTTACTCTTTAAAGGTCCTAAAAGTCCCACTTCTAGGTGCTTTTCCATCGCCAATGGATTGATAATTACTACTTCACTATTGTTCTCCTCCTCCGCCAGCAATGCATTTAACTTCGTTTTCCTTAGACACTCTCTTGCATAATACGATCTGCTGCATTATAAACAAGTAACATTTCATTAAGCAGAAATTTGAGTGGTTTGAACATTTTTACCTTTCTCATTTTGCCCACGAAATTTTCTCCAATAGCTTTTCCATTCCCACAACTGTTGGAAACTTTTTTCTTGTCTTTTATTCAATCGTAAATCCACCAACCAATCAGCAGCTACAATGGCACTTGAGAGGTCTTGAACACCTTGCCTTCGTAGTTCAATTTTTGCCCAATAACGAAGTCTCGATAAGAAGTTCAATAGCTTATCTTCTACCGACATGTTGCGAATATCCAACCGAGGTTAGGCTCCAATTAGGTAATGTTCTCATCCCACAAAGGAAACTGTTCGAGTAAAACAGTAAAGCTACGATACACAACCATCAGTTCATCATGGAACTCTCTTGGGTTCATTCCGTACGTAAAATTCGTAAGAATGTGCTCCAAGGACTCGTTATACCATATCTATCACAGCCTGGGTGGTAGCATTGTGAAGTATTGATATCAGAAACATTTATGCGCTTAGTAGCTATAATTTGTGTAATTAATACACAAAAGTTTTCAGGACAATTGTTTTCTAGACCGAATATCGTTAGTTGGGTGACTTGTTTGTGACAGCCGAAAAGATGGATCGATAAAGAGTACATAGCTAAATGGGGCAAAAAGGCCAGACAGAAACTCAACATTATGGAAATTACTTGGAAGGGGTTAGTTGATGACAATTTCCTTTGCATCCACCAAAACCATGAAAATTGGACAATAAGCACACAATTTAACTAACAAGTACTTTGTCCAATATCAGTTCTAGGCTAGAATGAGGGAAATGGCTTTGCTCATGTAACTACAGCTAACAGTATAATAAGGCATCTTGTTTATTCCAATGCATGAGAATTGGAAAAGACGGGAGCAATGATTTTGTAAACCGATATTATTGCCTTCCATTATAAAGAAGATCCCAAGAAACTCTTGCATACATATGCATATATTGTTAAACCATGTCAAATTTGCAGAATCTTGTTCAGCTCAATTTTAGTTTGTTGCCTACGTCTCTTTTCTATTGTACAATAAATTCAAGCTGCAATTATAATTGACCTTTAAATGATCCAAGGTTGAAGGGGAAGTTAATGTTCTGCAACTATATTAGAGAAGTGTGGGGAAATGAGTGAAATATAAACAAAGAAATAAGAACTAATTAAGACATATTTGGTTAGAATCTAATATCATTTACAAGATTCTTATACCAAAATCAAGTTTTAAAAGGTACAGAACCAATGACAGAGATGACACAGAACCAAAATAAAAATAATAAAATTTTCAATAAGTTGATATAACCATGTGTGAAATGTATGGAGATGGAAAGCTATTATAGATTACGCATTCTTCTTCTTGGATTTAAGCATTACATATCCAATAAACACGCACAGGAAGCAGAGGAGTGCCACACCAGCAAATACAGGTATGAATATGGCATATTCTTGTGGCAAAAAGAACTGATGGATGAAGTGATCAGAGTCTACGAAAGGCTGAAAATTACCACAATATAAAAGATATAAGAAGAAAGTTAATTGCATACATGAATTCAGTCTGATGGAAAGATACTAACCAGGATGATCACCCAAAAAGAGTAATAGGTGAAAATGGATAAGCTGATAAACGATAAAACAAATCCTACAGCTCTGTCTGCTAATTCCATGCCTCTTGTCTGGCAGTTATAAAGGCAATAGATCAATAGCTACCAAAATATTTCCTGGCCTAAAATTAAAAGGAGGAACTTCATATGCACAAAGTAAATACATGAGATGCAAGTCAAAAATAGAAAAAAGAAAAAGGTGAAAAGAAATAGAAGAGACCATGGCGGGATGAGGAACAAACTCAAACACAAATTTACAGATTCCATGGAAAACTAAAAAGGGGGACTTGATGAGTAGGAGAAGTATACTGATAGACTCTAAGGATTCCAAAAATATTCTGGATATAGCCTCTGTTTCAATTTTCTCGTTATAAACAATGGTTCTTGCCTGATTTAAGGGCACACCATCAAAGGTATTCAAGTCCATTACTAAACTAAAAACTTGTACAAATAATACAGCTACGAAACAAGGTCATAACTTGAGCATTATTTTTATGATTATAGGCTCGAAATTTGTCCAAGAGTTAGTACAGATCATGTCTAGGCAGGGTCAAGGATATTTTCCATAATGCAAGGACTGCTGGTCGGCCAGAATTCATGGACTCCTTAAGAAGAAACTACAGTATGCAACTGTCATTTTCATGACAAAAACATGAATGAGGGTTTCCATTTTTGCATTGAACAGAAAATTGGCATGAAAATTAACGACATGTAACTCGTTCCAGATCCGACATGGTGCGCAATAGAAACATCGTCATAAAACTCAAAAATCAAATTTCACCACGTCAATCTAATCTGGAAATGAATAAAAAATAAGGAACATATCCTCACATATAAAAAATAAGGAACATATCCTCACATCAAACTCCAAACATAATGTATCATCTACAAACTTTGACCTAAGAATTACTATGGAACTGATTCTGAATCTATGATTACAGCAAACCCCAATCATGGAGATCAAAAAAAAAGAATTGGTACCTTTTGCTAAGTGAGGATGGAAGTTGTTTACTCTCTCAAAATTTTCTTCTGGAGTTCTTGTTTGTCCAATTCTTTTTGTGCGAGCTGTTACTATGGAGTTCTTCGACGTAGCACTTAACGGGCGTTGATGGGCCTCACAATAACTACTAAATAATTGGGCTTCCCCGGATAGACTGATCTTCGCCTTCTTTTCTCTCTCCAACAATTTAGACCTTATTGTTACCATGATATTAACAACTTATTTTCTTTTTTAAATTTAATCAAATACATTTAACTTTTAAAAAATATGTAATATAAACTTTAAATTGATCAAATCCTATATTAGATTTTTAAATTAAACATATGTTATATTTTTAATATTTTATAAGCCCTTTAAAATTAATTTAAAATAAGATCGATATAAATTAAATAAAACTAAAAAATTAAAAAAAGAAGAAAATAGAAATAATCCAAGCAGAAAAATAGCAGGTTGAATCCCAACAAATAGGAACAATCATGAAATATTAGACATTCCCTTTCTTATTAAACAAAGGAAAATGAACATTATTTACAATATATTCTTCCAGTGAGAAGAATATACAAAATATGACATTTATTATGCACATGGACCAGGATCAAAAAACCGGATATCAGCTCAAAAGTTGGCAGCATGCTATCAGGAGCATATCAAGTCTCAAACTGATTTCTTGAAAACTTGATCTCAAAATCCGACTGTTTGCGTTCACATGTAAAATGCAAGCAGAAACCGTCTGTCTACTCAGTTTTGCAGAAGATATTGCATTATGTCCTTCCGAATAAATCCATTGAACCCTCTTACTCCCCCAACTCCATAGTCAGGTCTCAAAATTTCAGGGCCCCAGAAGCTCAAGTGCCTGTACTGAGTAGCAGAGCCAGCTGGTCTAGGCGGCTGTATAATTGAAATGGTAGGGAGGGCCTTTCCCCACACATTTCTTGATGAGGTAAACAGGTGCCTCTTACATTCTTGGTTCCAAGATCTCTGCATGCTCCCGGAATTTTTCAAATGGGAAGACTCTATCACCCGTTTTTTCATGTTCATATTTGAGCTACCATTGTTTGATGAATTCAATGAAGTGCCGCGTATATTAGCAGAAGGTTTCATACGGTCCAGCCATCGCAGAATCCAGTTCCCAACATTCCGCCCAACTTCTATATCCCTTTTTTGTATATTATGGTGAACCTGAAGGGCAATATCAAAGATGGCCCTGGTTCGCCTACACAAAAGTAAGAAGGAAAAGATGTGTTCAGCTTTTTTTACGGCCATAAGAGTTCTTCAAATCTCCAACACCACAAGGAACAAATACTAAATACAAGTAACAAAAGTACTATTAGCAATTGATGAAAATCTATGCGCCATGACATAATAAGCTTCAATGCCTGGATAGACCTCTGGCATAATGATAAAACCATGTCAGTAAAAAAGAAAACAATAACATTTAGTCACCTATAATACTAAAATTTTCAATTACGAATGCTACAATGAAGTCCAGGTAAAGACCTAAACCCACTGACATCATACTTGTATGATAACCACACTAATCAAGTTTAGAGAAAATTTACACTGCTGAAATAAGGCATCAGTCACTCCATATCCAACTCAACTTTCATTCATGTCGTTGCCCAGCAGTGAGTAGTAATTACTAATTGCTAATTCTGTATTTTGGACAATAATAGTCAATTTAGTTGCCTTTCTATTCTGCAGATATATCAATGCAGAAGCTTTGGCAGCAATGCAAATATTACATGTCATAGTGAAAAGCACCATAGGCAAAGTAGTGGTACTATTGTCAATATTGACCGAACTGATCTTGTTCTCTCCTGTGAAGTTGGAGAACAAGATTGTGCGCGAGTTGTTAATATAGCACAAAAGATTCTGAAGCCTACATGAAATATAGTACTAAAAGGGGACCATCACAAATTTCATACAATGTTAAAGTCTGCTGCAGAGGTACATGATGCTTTTCCATTTCAGCCCCAATTATCAGGCAAGCACATATATATTTATCAAACGCTTGGTCACTCTGACAAAATTCCAATTATGGAGCTATAGGGGCTTTGAGAAAAGCAGTAAGGCTTTATGTAATTACCCTTGTTGAATATTACAGCCAATCTTCCCGTTTAAGTTATTCCCATCACTGTTACACACCCTAATCAGATATGTAAGGAAAATGTGGATGACATCTAAAATTGCCGTTTTATATTCCTCAATTAGAACAATTGAAATCTGCGGAGGGACAACAGATATGGATTATGGAAACCCATCAAAAGTAACAACAAATGATATGGTGAAAGGGGGGAAACCTGCGAAGGAAGTTTTGGATCTTAGGGTGTTTTGGGCTGACGATCCTGCGCTGGAGCTTCAAAGCGAGTCTATAAGTGCGCTTCAGACCTAAGAAATAGGCCGTAGCCACCGTGATCTCCCATAGAACCATCCTCGACTTGACTTCTAATACAGTCTCGTAGACATGCTTATAAGGTGACAACAAAAGGGTTTACGAGGTCAGTGTCTCTTTATATTGAGGGTAAGCCAAAGAAATGGCATTTCGTTGGCGACAAGCAAGAAAAGTATTCTGGTTTTGGGGCCGCCAGTATATTCCAGACTAGTACGGACCCGCTGTGTAAATGTTTACGTTAGTTCTGAGCTCACCGATGGTTGGAGGCCATCCTCGCCATTGACTTCTCGTGTTTGAGCGGTTACATCTGAGGCGTTGGCGAATTTGTATAAGCCCATTATATTTTGTGTTGGTTTGGGTTGTGTCCGCTGCTGGGTCAGGCCAGGCCTAATCTCTTGTGTTATAATAAATAGGCACCCCTTGTCTCTTGACTCTTAGCACCAGTGATGGGGTAGTTATTCATCCACACAATCCCAGTAATTAAATTAACATTTCTATGCATTGGGATAATTTATTAAAACAGATTTATCCCAGTAATTAGATTAACATACATATTGATCCAACTTTAAATTTGGGGTTAAATTGATAAAACAGATATATTATATATTATATTTTATATTTTATCTTATTTTATAATACTAATTAGAATTATCAATAATACCAATAAATGTTCAACTTGGTAATTTGTTAAAAATAATTCTATTTTAATTAACATATAAATTGGTATTTTTACATATTAACTCACACATTATAATGAAATAATTACAATTATAATATTTTAAAATTAAAATAAAAACTCAAAAAGATAGTTATCCCATATGAAACTCAATGTAAACTTTTTGTTTTTTTCCTTTTTTCCATCAACTTAAGTATTTCAGCCCTTTAGCTCTTTCCAGTTGGATTTTTGCTCTGCTTTAACATTTTTTTTTAAATACTAAGAATGATAACAGTAATCTAACACAATGTTTGAAAATTAATCATGATTTAATCATAGATGCTGCAGAAAAAATAATATTACAATTTTTATTGAATTTTTTAATTAAATAACTTGCAAATTGTTATTTATAAATAAAAAGTTGAATTTACATTATTCCAAATTCTACAAAAACTTTCTTCTCAAGCTAACAACCTCAAGATGTTCTAAGTGTCTGTCTTCTAATAATATCTATAGAGTAACGAAAAAGAAATAAAATAATTTGAGAGGAAAAGATAAAAATATTAGCTCCTTTATGCCTTTTATTCCCTATTTTTGGGAAAAAATGGTATAGTTTATTTCTAATTAAAATTATATTTTCTAATTATAATTTAAGTCTATCTTTAGTTATATTACAATTAAATTTTAATAAAATCAAATATCTTATACTTATTTTGTAGTTTAAATTCAATTTCCTTTTTTAATTGTTATATATGTGTTACTCATTAGGTTCTTAATATATTAGCAATGATTACAAATTTTAATTTTAATTTGTAATTAACGATTTTATGTCCATAGATTAAGATTGAAGTCTAGCAATATATTACAACCACTCAAATATTAAAATGTCAAAGTGATTTGACTCAACTTGTCTCTGCATGGTTATAATCTCTTTTTCAAAATTCTTCAACATACAATATTCTAATTAGATATAGAATATATAATTAGTATTTACTTTATTTAAATCCATTCATGTTTATTCTTGTTAATTAGTAATTAATTTATAATTGATACTTGAAAACATGTTTTCAAATCTCATTCCACTTTGGTTAGAAAATTTCTTAAATCATTGTTAATCAAGAATAGCATAATATTATCTTTAATTATTTTAGAGTGATGAATTTTTTATCAGCTTACTCAATTATCTCTATATAGTTCATACTATATTCAACTGAACTGTCATAAATAGGATAAGATATAAATAATATTAAAACATAATAATTCTCATATGAGATACATTAGTAATCTTAAATCTAAAGAATAATTATACAACTATTATAATGAGAAAATTCTCATACATCTAAGTAATATCCTATTTGAAATATTCATAATCGACCCAACTTAGTGATAACAAGTACTTGTATATTTATTTAAATATCTCCATACTTTAATTTATGAGATTAATTCACAAGAATGAAATATAACATATGCTAGTTTTTAAATTCTATTAATATCTCATCTTGATGAAAATTCTATTATGAATAATTTAGAAATAATATATAAATAAAAAGACGAATATCAAAATTATGATCTCATCATAATTTCAATTGCATAGTAATCATTTCACAGATTTTTACCTTTAGTGTTACAATATCAAATATAATTATCATAATACATAACAATAAAAGGTACCATTATTAAATAAAATAATAGTATCATATATTAAATTACAAATAACTTCAATTAAAGAGATAAACTTACAAAAACAACCTAACAATAATCCACACCTTGGACTTGCTCTTCTTTTCCGCTTCATTTGGCCTTAGAGCACTACGAAAAGGTGAAGCAGGCGGTAATGGTGACGAGGATGGTGTGGAGTTAAACTATAAAACCAAGTAAAATGCCCTTACAGAAAAGTTGAATACATATTAGTATTAGCATTATCAAAACTTACTAAACCTTGTAAATCAAATTTCACATACTAAGAAACACACACAATTGGAGTTGGTTTCATAAAAGAAAATTTGATTTTTATGAGACTTCTAAATGCTCTAATGTCTAATCGGGTAAATGGGTAGCAAAAAATTTTGAAGTTTGTAGGAAAGAAAGCCAAGCATAAGAGCGAGATAAGTATGATTAAATAAGTAGTAATAAATGATAAACCAAATTTCCAAAATCTAATAAACCAAAAACAAGTCTTTTGACATAAGGGTGCACTACACTTCAAAATATTTGAAATTCTTCATATATAAGAACCCTTCTTTTTCTTGAGCTTTTACTTCTTAGTCTTAGTGTCACAATTTGAATACCATGAAGATTGGAAAGAATAACCCCATCATAAGGAATGCCAAGTATTGGAATGAATAAGAGCCCTATAAGCATAGCCTTGGAGGAAAGCATCAAGGTCATTGGTTGGTTCAGCAAAGATGTTAGGCTCTGACACACTTTTGGGACTTCAAGCAATAATATTCACAAGATATTCAATTTCAACCAACCAATAGCAAACTACTCACAGAATAAAATTGACCTAAAAATTACAAACACGTGATTTTAATGTAAAATGTTCTTCAGTGTAGAGGCAAAAATTATAGGACAAACTAACATTAAAATGTACTAAATCAAATATCAGGATGAAAACAATAAAGTTTTCAAGCTTTGTCACTCAAGAATATATCACAAGATAACTATAACTAATATAACTCTTTTAGCTTTCTCTAAAGCTCTCTCAAATGACCTTTGCTAACAACCTTTAAAATTGAGTACAAATTTATATATATATACACACACACACATACATACATATACACATATATCAATACTATGAAAGAAAATTTATGGATCGATTTATTTTTGTCGTACCTGTATCCATGATAGCTTTGTAAAGATTGATTCTCTCTCTTCTTTACTCCTTTGATTTGTTTCTTCAATGGTTCAGAAACAACTTTGATAATTTTCTAAGAGACATCATACAACCAACCATCATGTGATTTTTCAAAAGAGAGAAGGAAAGGGTCTTGGACCGATTTGAGATAAAGGCTTTAAGATCTAATAACCATTATCTTGGGCTTTGCTCATTGGACTCAAATCTATAAGTGACATGGGCTATTAAATAATCTAACAATCTTCTACTTAGCCCATGTTACGACTTGGTGAGTCAACAATAAAATTTTAAGTACACACAATACATGGAATTGATCAAGTCATCCTTAATTGAATTAAGATGACAGGATCATGGCGGTCACAAGTTATACAACATGATTCCTTCCATGTATCACATAACAACTCAATTTATAAAACTTTAAGAGGATAATTCTGTAACTGTTATCTCACAAAAATAATAATAATTATTGTATACGACATAATACGGATAATAAGTAAATGAGCAAAAATATGACTGTAATTGAATTCACAAATGTCATAACAATTTGAGCAAAGCAATTATATGTATATATACATGTCATAATGCTATGCTAACAAAGACTTATCTATAATGCCCATCCGTTCAACATGACCAATAAATGTTTTGGACGGTAAGATTTTAGTTAACAGATCCGTTATTATGAGATCGATACTAGTATGTTCAATTGACACTTTATGTTTTTACACTTCTTCTTTCACAGGAAAATACTTCAAATCCATATGTTTTGCACCCTTTGAATACTTGTCATTTTTAGAAAAGAAAACGACTGTGGAATTATCACAATAAATTCTTAACAGTCTATTAATACTGTCGACAATGCCAAGACCTAAGATAAAGTTCCGCAATCACAGTCCATGAATTGTAGCCTCAAAACACGCCACAAATTCAGCCTCCATAATGGAAGTAGCAATGACGAATTGCTTTTCACTTTTTCATGAAACTGCTCCTCTAACTAATAAGAACATATAACCGAATGTAAATTTTTGTGAGTATACACAACTGGTATAGTCTAAATCTGAGTAACCTATGACTTCGAGATGGGTTGATTTTCTATATGTGAGCATATAGTCTTTTATTTCTTGTAAATATCTAAGAACTTTCTTTGCAGTTTTACAGTCATCCATTCTAGGATTGCTTTAATATCGGCCTAGCATTCCGACAGCAAAATTGATATCTGGCCAAGTGTATGTTTGAGCATACATTAAGCTTCCAACTATGGACGCATAAGGAATAAACTCCATTTTCTTACGTTCCAAATTGTTTTGTGGACATTGTATTTGGCTAAATTTGTCATCTTTCTGAATTAGAACTATCCCTGCGGAGCACTTTTTCATTTTAAATCTTTCTAATATTTTCTCGATATAACCTTTCCGAGACAATCCTAACAATTCTTGTGATCTATCATGGAATAATTCAATTCCTATCACATAGGATGCCTCACCTATATCTTTCATTTCGAAATTGTTAGAGAGAAAATTCTTTACATCATATAACAAAACCATATTATTAGCAGTAAGAAGGATATCATCAATATATAGGACTAATATAATGAACTTGCTCCCAGTAATCTTCATATATATACACTAATCAACAGTATTTTCTAAAAAATAATAAGACATAATGATATCATTAAACTTAAGATACAATTGTCGGGAAGCTTGCTTCAGTCCATATATTGACTTCTTTAATTTACACACTAATCGTTCCTTTCCTGTGGTCATGAAACTTTCCAATTTATCCATATAAACTTCTTCTCCTAAGTCACCATTTAGAAAAGTAATCTTTAGATCTATTTGGTGAAGCTATAAATCATAATGAGCCATTAGGGCCATAACTATTCTTAAAGAGTCCTTCTTTGAAACTGGAGATAAGGTCTCTTTATAGTCAATACTATCTTTTTGAGTGTAACCTTCGGCAATGAGTCTGGCTTTATACCTTTCAATGTTGCCATGTGAGTCACATTTGGTTTTAAAAATCCATTTACAACCCACTTGCTTTGCACCTTCCGACAACTTAACTAATTCCCAAACATTGTTGTCATTCATTGATTTCAACTCTTCTTTTATAGCATTGAACCATTTTCTACATTCTATGGCTTATTTTAACAAGATTGGATCCTAATCAATGCTCAAGTCACATTCATGTTCAAGTGAGTAAACTTTATAGTCATTCGAAATAGCTGGTCTTCTCTGCCTTATAGACCTTCGTAATGCTACTTCTTATAGCATCACTGGATCATTTGTAACTTAAACATCATTAGCTGGTTCTTCATTAATACGTTCAATTTGTATAATTGAAACATTAATTTGTTGTTTCGTTATATTGTGTATCCATGATGCAACAAGAAGAATAACAATCGGTGAGATCACATTTGATGTAGTAGTTTCTACTCGACTTGGAGTAATTTCTAATTGACTCTTTTGAATATCCACTTTTTACGGTTCTCCACTCCCACTGATTAGATCATTCTCAATAAATCGAGCATTATCAAACTCAACTTTTCTCGTACTATGATTAGGACAACAAAATCTATACCCTTTTGACTTTTTGGGATAATCGATAAAATAACCACTAATGGTTCTCGCATTAAGATTCTTTTTATGTGGATTATACAGCCTTACTTCTGCCAGACAATCCCAAATGTGAAGGTGTCATAAACTAGGTTCATAAGGTCTCTTAGGAACTGCCTTACTAGTAATCCTATTAAGCAGATACGTAGTGGTCTTTAATGCATGCATCCACAATGATGAAGATACAGTACTATAACTTAACATACTCCTAATCATCTCTACAAGAGTATAGTTTCGCCTTTTAGCTACACTATTTTGTTACGGTATACCAGGTGTTGTGTATTGCGCACATATGCCTCGACTTGCAAGAAACTTTGTAAATTGACCTAGACATTGTCTACTTTTATCATAATATTTACCACCTCTATCAGACCTCAGTATCTTGACTTTTCTATCTAACTACCTTTCTATCTCATTAACAAACAGGATGTCCACAGACTAAAACTTCTCATATAGCAAATAAATATAGCCATATCATGAGAAGTTCTCAATAAAGGTAATGAAATATTTTTCACCACCCCAAGAAGGAACGTCGAAAAGGCCACTTATGTCAATGTGTATTAATTCAAGTAATTCGCTACTTCTTGTGGTTGGATTCCTTTATATATGTTTAGTTTGCTTATTTTTAATGCAATCCACACATATATCCCAGTTACCAAAATCCAATTGAGGTAAGATTTCATTGTTTAGTAACCTCTGTACCCTTTCCTTGAATATATGACCTAATCTTTTATGCCACAAAAAGGTAGAACATTCCTTATGTGCACTATGTTTATTTCCTATAATATGGTCAATATGAAACAAAGATTTAGCAAAATCAAAATCAATGCCTCGACTTGTAAGAAACTTTGCAAATGGACCTGGACATTGTCCACTTGTATCAAAATTTTCATAATATTCACCACCTCTATTCCTCACTATCTTTACTTTTCTATCTAACTACCTTTCTATCTTATTAGTGAACACTTTTAGGATATCCACAGGCTGAGAATTCTCATGTAGCAAATAAATGTAACCATATCGTGAAAAGTCATTAATAAAAGTAGTGAAACATTTTTCGCCGTCCTAAGAAGGAACATTGAAAGGACCACAGATATTAGTGTGTATTAATTCAAGTAATTCGTTACTTCTTGTGGCTGGATTCCTTGATATATATTTGGTTTGCTTACCTTTAATGCAATCTACACATATATCCCACTCAGCAAAATATGATTGAGGTAAGATTTCATTTTTTAGTAACCTTTGTACCCTTTCCTTGGATATATGACCTAATCTATTATGTCACAAAAAAGCAGAACATTCCTTATGTGTACTATGTTTATTTCCTATAATATGGTTAATATGAAATAGAGATTCAGCAAAATCAACATCAAGATTGAAACGATACAAATAATCAATTAAAGTACTAGAACCATAATAGTCCTTGAGTTTATATAAAAAAAATCACGCGGTTTCTAATCTTAAAGTTAAAGCTATCATCATCCAACTTTGCAACAGAAACTAAATTGCTAGCACAGTCACAAACATAAAGACATTGTTTTAGATCCAGGAGACACCCAGTGTCCAAGATCAATTTGTACGTCCCAATGCCCTCTATTCGTGCCTTCATTATGTTCCCCATATAAAAGAACTTTTCAGTTCCATTTATGTTCTGGATTGAAAGGAATCTCTGTTTAACATTTGACACATGAGTAGTTGCACCAGAATCTAACCACTAGGTATTATTAAGCACTTCAATAAGATTTGATTCAAAACATACTGAGACATAGCATAGACCTTTCTTTTTCAATCAAGCCTTTCTTTTAGGGCAATCCTTCTTGAAGTGACCAGGCTTTTTACGGAAGTGACACTTTCTATCTTTATGGATTCGACCCTCATTAACTTTGTTGAGAGCTTTGTCCTTATCTTTGCCTTTCTTTCCTGATTTGTTCTTACTGCTACTAGCTCCTTGATGAAATGTGAGATGAGGGGAATGTTCCTTCATTTTCTTCAATCTCCCTTCCTCCTAAATCAGCATGGCCTTAATTTCTTGAAAGTTCCATTTTTCTTTAATACTATTATAATTCACCTGGAATTGACCAAACTCAAGAGGAAGTGAGTTGATAATGAACTATACAATGAAAGACTCACTTACGTCCATACCTATGGATTTCAACTTTGCAACATATGTGTTACATGATCATGAATAGGCTATGACTAGTTAAACTTTTTAGTTGTCAGGTCACTCATTAAACTCCCTACTATAGACTTGTCAGCTATATCAGATTGGGAGTATTCTTTGAGCTTCAACATGAACTCCTTTGCATTATCCGTTTTAGGCATTGACAGCTTTACATTTTATGTGTTCATCATTCGCATCAAATTTAAGCTCAGCCTGTTAGACCGTTCCCAAGCCTCATAATAAGCTTGTCAGTTTCAAAACTAGTCTCAGTTATGGCTGCGAGCCTCGGGTCTAAAACAATGGCTAAGTCCAAATCCATTACACCCAGTTGAAACTGAATTTATTCGGACCAATCAGCATAGTTCAGACTATTGAACTTGATCAGCTCGTTTCCTAAAGCAAACAAATTAGTAGATGTTGCAAATACAACAGATAGCTCACATATTAATGTTTTGAGTAAACCTAAATGGATTCAAACTAACTAATACACTTTAATTATGCATTTAAATTCTCCTTCGGGTGAAATTTAAATACATAGCTGTAACCTATCGTGATGCAAATATAGTTCACTATAATGGACAATCAATCATATTCTAGTCAACATGCAAGTTATCTTTGGATATACAATCACATTAATCAAATGTGTTGATAAAATTCCTTTAATGTCATTAATTATAAGCAATGATCTACCTTTGGGTGACCTCCTAGCGTTATAATTAATAATCTCAATTGTTCAGTTCAACCTTTATGTCATTTTAGCATCATATCATAATGAACAATTGAAAAAGCACAATTAAATGATTGATATTTTCAAGCTAGGCCACTTTGGTGAATAATAAGCTTTCCATACAATAAACATTTAATTAGACAATTATCATACATGACAAACCAATTAAAACATAATATGACACAAAATTATAATATGCATACCAAACATATGCATAACTTTTATGCATATAAGCCTAAATTAATTAATTGATTATCAATTAATTAATAAATTATGAGTTATGACCCAAAATTAAAAGACCTTAATTAGGACTAATATTCAAACTCATAAAATTATTTTTAATAATAATAAATAAATAAATAATAAAAATGTATGAAGCGACGGGTGTGTGTACAGCACGCATCTGTTGCTGGTTTCCTCTGGCATGTGAGGCGCATGCTCATCTTCCTCACTACACGTTGGTTTCATTTTTTTTTAAATTCTTACATCTTTCTTTCATGAATTCTTCTTGCAATTCCTTTCCCAAATCCTCTCTTTGCTTGAGCCAACAATGATGCCATCCACCATTTTCTTCTTCGGTTGTCAATAGACGAAACAAACCTATAAGGTTCTCGCTCTATAACGTCCATCCATATTTTGTTTCGATCAAGCATCTATATTTCGTTTAGGTTAAACATTGATAATGGGGTTCAAGTCCTTAGAAAACAAAGTCTATTAACATCCAAAAATAACTTTTCCATTCCATACATATCAACATTGAAGGTTCGTTTAAAAAATTACGGTTCGTTGTTATTTCTATTCGTATTTCTGTGTTTCTATTTCTATGTTCCTTTGATGGAAGTGCAAGATGTCATATACAAAGAAAGTAATGCCATTACAAATATAGAAAAACAACCATACAGAAACGAACAGAAAAAAAAAACCATATAAAACAAACAGAAAAACAACCATATAGAAACGATACAGAATAGTTGATGACGGTAGAAAACAAATAATGCAACATCGTGTCTCTGATACTAATTGAAAGACAATTTATGGATTGATTTATTTTTTTCGTACCTGTATCAATGATAGTTTTGTAAGGATTGATTCTCTCTCTTCTTTGCGTCTTTGATTTGTTTCTTTAATGGTTCATAAATAACTTTGATAATTTTCTAAAAGACATCATACAACTAACCATCACATTAGATTTTTAAAAGAGGGAGAGAAAGGGTCTTAGATCCATTTGAGATCAAGGCTTTAAGACCCAATAACTATTATCTTAGGCTCTATTCATTGAACTCAAATCTATAAGTGACATGAACCATTAAATAATCTAACATACTACCCCTAAACAAATTTTAAAAATCAAACTTTAATAAAAATGTAGTTAAAGAAAGTTTTTAAACTATAAAACACATCTGTTGTTTAGTGTTTTTGTGTTATCCAACTACTTTATTCAAACTTATCTTCAAAATTTTAAAAGGTTAAAATTTTGTGACATACACTTCTTTTGATCTATAAGATAGTTAAGATCTCCGAAGTTAAGACTTAGGGAAATAAGTCAATTGAACATCCATAAAATGGTGCTAGATCTACCAAAAAAAAAAAACAACAACAACCATATGAGGATAAGAGGAAGACGAAGCATTGAAAAGAGGCTTGTAAAAAAATGCATGTTGAATTTAATAGAAATCCCGTGTTAGCCCACAACATAAACATCAACAACCTTAAAAAGGAAGTACTTTGTCTTAAAAAGTTAGTTAAAATGCTTATTCGAAGCGAGTTGATGCCAAAAAAAAAAAAGATATATGAATAGAAGAAAAAAGGATAGAAATAAGTCACAACATGAGTTATTTTTGTAATATAAAAATTTTATGTAATATTTCTAGCAACTATTGTAATAAAGAATTGAATTTAAAATATAATTTATCTAAAAATAGTATATGTGAATTTATTTGTCATTTTGTATAGTTTTAAAGATATTTTATGTTTAAAATTAGTTTGAAAAAGATATCTTATAAAATTAAAAATGAAAAAAATATTTGTCTATTAATAAAATTTTGTCGTTGTTACGTGATTGGATAATAATTATAATACGGAGTTTGCATCATTATTTTGGATGATCTTAATGGTGACTTTTTTTAAAATAATATAATAAAAATTTAGAAAAATAATATTGTTAAGTGATCATAAGTAATTTTAAATGATAAAGGTAATTTAAAAATGAGTAAATTAGAAGAAAGGTTTGTACATTTATTTTCTGTAAAAAATTTTGGCGGGGTAAGAAAAGAAATGACTGTTCTATGAAATTGAAATTTTGGAAATCTTGAGACTTGAAAGCTTCTCAAATTAGACACGCTTGAAACCCTTCATAAATATGGTTTCAGGTTGAGTTCTGACAAGTTTGCTTGACCCTGCAATTACTTTACTAGACAGCAGAAACAACTGGAGATGTAGCAGATTGCTTATATCTAAGAAAACTCAACTTCAGAGATGCATTCGTGCATAAAAGAACCCCAAGGAGACAAGGGCAATTCCTGATATTGGTAATTTGCCGAGGGAATTAGGTTAATGAGTTGAGGGTAAGACTAGTTTCCATTCATGGGCTAGTCCAATTTAGCAAGGCAGGTGGATTTTGACGTTGACTTGGTGATAGGATGTTTTTGGTAAAGAAGAGAATTATAAATAAAGATTTGATCCAGTTTACAATGAAAGATTAAAAAAAAAAAACAAAGATATAAAATTAGCAGTGCAGTTCATGTTCATGTTCATGAGAGGACGTAATCAATTGCAAAGCAAGTAAACGTCTCCTTAAGCATTAAGTAAAGAATAGTCTATAAAATAAAAACGACTTGATTAGATTTTTTATTTTATTTCTGGTCAATATAACATTTTAAACTACGAATTTTGATTGGGAGTTTGGGACCAACTATTTATTGGAACTGTTGAGTAGCTGTACATGGACCCAGCTCATAATGTGACATATAATTCCAAGAGATAACGCCACCGACACACCAAAATGCTTAAAGAATGAATCTCCTTCATTTCCCTAGTATTACTAAATCATCTCCTTGTCTAAAATCGTCAATATATTATTTTATTAAAAAAAATCATCTCAACAAACTCTTTCATTTTGGAAGATTTACTTACCCTTTTAACTTTTATTCTCCATAGTCCATACCATTTACTAGTTGTTAGGTAATGTAATCTTTCAATTTATTATTATCGCAAGACACAAGAAGTGAAGAAGGCCCTCTCCTATATAAGCCAAACCCCTCCATAATATACCTCAAGCTAAGTCTAAGCACACCTACCCCTCTAGAACAATGCAGAGACCGTCCCTAGGCTCACCTGTCGCCAAGCTTCACGCCGGATTCGCGACCCCGAAACACGACGCCTCTGACATACCTCACGACGACAAAGCCACGAAGCCTCGCCGGTTCTCAGCGTCATCTTCGTTACCGTCGCCGTCATTATCGTTACCATCGTCGCCTCCGAAACCGGAGAAGCTCATTCACTTCATTCCGCTTCTCACTTTCATCTGCTTCCTCGTTCTCTATCTCGTATCTCATACTCCGTCTCAATCTGGTAAAATAACATTCTAAATGTTGACAGTTGTAGGGAGAAAAAGTTAAGCTTAACCTTAAGATTGTGATCTTGTTGCTGCAGACTTGTCACAGTTCAGCGGATTCAAATTATTCTCTAAGCATATAGGTAGGTATAATTAAGGATGTTGTAGACTTGTAGCTTTCTTTTTCATTCTGATTGTCTATTCTTTGCTTCCTTATTTATGTTTTGTGTTTTTTAAACAATTTCATAGATATGAGTGAAGTGGAGCGATTGAATGAGTTTCCACGAGGGGACGTTCTGGCTACGCGAAGCTTCAGGAATTTACAAGAAATACCAGACAAGCGTTCCTCTCACCGCAAAGTCGCGCGCTTTTAGGCCGCATTTTCGGATTCTCTAATAAGCTAGGCGACCTCTAATTGTCGGCTCCTTCCATGGCTGTCACGTGCGGGATTCTATATATCCGCTAAATTTTGCTCCGCACGTGTGTACTATTCAATTTCATTTGAATGTGAATTTATTTACGTTAGGGAGGAGGGCGCATGGAAGTATATTAAACGCTGGCTAACGTCAGCGTTGTCTTCAAGTGGCGCACGTTAGTCATGTGAAGTTGGTTCATGCGCCAAGCAATGATTGGAATCTAGCTGGAGCAAGGGACCGTTAGTGCAAAAGGGGGCCAGCTGGAAAGCAATTGTAGGTTTTGTTGCTCTCTCTCCTCACGTCGGCCTTTTCAATTTATTTGTATCAATTAATAAGACATAGATAAGCCAGCGCACCATTAGTTATTGGTTTATATGTATATGTCATTCTCTTTCAAGTTCCAATTGGTGTTGCCAGATGTTATAAAGCGTATGAATGGAAGCTTTAATGCTAATTTGAACGATATTGGTTGATGCAATTAATGATTGCGAAACGAAGTCTCTGATTAGTTATCGGCAGAGTTCTTTTTTTCTGAACAATTTTTTTTAGAGAATTTAAGTCAAATTTAGTGTTTCGCTAGCATTTAAAAAAAATTTTTGAAAAATTTTTTATATTATAAGCAATTTGATAATATAAAAATAAAAATATTTTTAATTTTAATTATATCTTATTTTATAATAAAAAATTATTTATACATATAAATATTATTTAAAGTATATTAAATAATATGTAAAGCATAATATATTAATTATTATATAATGTTAAATCATGCAAAA
>JAOQMP010000005.1:13128281-13143358 GCA_027563575.1 Erythroxylum pedicellare
CGTCATTTCTGAGTGCGAAGGAGAATCACACTGAGCGAATCCATTCTAGGATTCGAACCCGAGACGTGAGGGCAGCCTAGTCCCATACCTGGACGCTCTGATACCACTTTGCTACTGAAAACACGTGTTGACAATAGGGCGTTATCAAACCTTTTATATCACTTATATATATATATGTATATATATACACTTAATATTACTATATAATATTAATAATAATCAATAATGCATAAATATATAAACTAAATATGTACTAATTAATCAATTAATTATATTTTAATACATCAATTAATTAATTATATTCTAATTATTAGTAATTATATCAAAATTAATTAATTAACTATGATTTAAGTATATTTAAATTATAAAATGAAAAACAGTCACTTTATACTTATTTAAGTAATCAATCTATTAATTATAATTTAATTAGTAAATTAATTATATATAAGTTACATTTAATTAAAAATGACAAAATATATAATCTAAGTTGTCACGCCTGTGACTATTTATATATATATATATATATATATATAAAATCTAAGTTGTCAGTTATAATTAATAATAATTAATTAATTTATTAATTAAATAAAATATAAATATTTGATTAAGTAGTACATGTTAATATTAATTGTTAATTATTATTAATTATTATATACTAATATTCAGGAGATATTTAGCTCTTTAGTGTGTATATATATAATCTAAGTTGTAAGTCATAGGCGTGACTGAATGCACGGTTGTGATTTTAAGTCACAATCGTGCGTGTTAAATAATTTTAATTATTTATTTAATATATAATTCTTAATTTTAAATCTTTGAATTACTCAATATAACTCGTATCTTTGTATTTTTTTGCTCCTACCAATTAATAAGTCTTTCATCAAATAATTTCAATCCCAACAGAAGTTAATTTAATTAACATACATCTTTAGAAGTTTCTACTTTTAATGCAACCACCAAACCCTTTCTTACATAGTTAAACCTCTGGAAGAAATTGACAATCTTTAATGGACTCATCAACCCTTTCTCACATAATTAAACCTCTAGAAGAGCCTTTCTGGACGCTGGTGATCTCAAACTTTCACTCTTCTGGGCAAATGTAAATATCACTTCATCTCCAGGCTTCACTTCCCCCCCTTTACATGTAGACAATCCTAACATGTCACTGCTACCCACATACCACCACTCACTCCCTAGAGTACTGAATGCCCTCGCATTGACAACATCTACGCTATAATTCAGATGGCAATTTGTGATGTTATTGAAAATTTTTTAGTGACTGCATTTCTAACATTTATTTCAAAATTTTTAGTTACGGGTGTGAGTCACACCCATGACCGAGGTGTGTTTAGTCTTTGATGATTGTTTTTGTGAATTATATCAATTCAACAACCAAGCATCAAATCTGAACCATTAATAAAAAATACACCATAATATATATTTCCTAAATTATTTTATTTTTTTCATTCCAAATATTTACCTATTTAATCATAACTAAATTATTCAATTGATTACAAAATTAATAATTGAATGGTGATATAATTTTTTACTTTTTAATTAGATTTTTTATATTTGTATTTACTTTCTATATTTTATCCATTTATAACAAATACATCACATTTTACATTTTTTACATTTTTTATTTTTTCATTCCAAATTTTATAACATAATTTTAGTAATTCATTTTTAATATTCTAACTTATATATTTTTAATATTTCTATCATAACTCCTTTCTTAATATACATTTAAAAATTTCAATATTTATAATTTTATCACAAATATTTAAATTACTTAATATTCATTTATACATTAAATAATATCATGTTAGGACTTTTTTTTATTATCTTAATTAACTGAAATAACTACATATAATTAACCTTTGTTTCAGTGACGCTCCCATGACTAATGATATTAATTTTTTTACTTATATGTTATAATATTTGTATTTATTTACATTAAATATTTATAATTTTATCACAACATTTTAAATTACGAAATATTAATGTAATATGTGACTTTTTTTTACCTTAATTAACGACAATAGTTAATTCTTAACTACAATATTTAATTTATAACAAAACATTTTGTATTTTTTGTTTTTTAGTCACATAACTAATTTTACTAATATATTTTTAACATTCTAACTTATATATTTTTAATAACTGTATAGCGTGAATTATCGTATTTCATTTCCTATTTTTTCCTTTCTAAATTTTTACTAACTAATTTTACTAGTTCTTTTCTTAATATTCAAATTTATATATTTTTAATAATTCTATCATAATTCTTTTCTTATTATACATTTCAAATTTTAAATATTATAATTTTATAACAAAAATTTAAATTGCACAATATTTATTTATTTTTAACTTATTTTGTTTGAATTTTTTAATTTAGTTTATATATTTTATACATTTATAACAAATACATTACACTAAACATTTCCTTAATTTTTTAATTTTTCATCTCAAATTTTTACTAACTAATTTTACTTTTTTGTTTCTAACATTCTAACTTATATATTTTTAATATAACAAATTGTAAAATTTTTAATAAAATATACATTTCAAAATTTAAATATTTATAATTTGATAACAAAATTTTAAATTACTTGATATTTATTTAGACATTAAAATTATATAATAATATAACATAATAGAATAAAGAATGGTATAATTAAATTAATTGGGCATTATATTACTGCGCATTTCGCAGTATCTATCTGCTAGTAATAAATAAAGAAGTTAAATATAATTTAGTATTGTAGGTTAATTATAATATTAACATAGAATTCGAGCGTGGGAAGGAAGAGTATTTACTTCTAATTAATAATAAAAGTGGGTTTTAAAAGACTAGGACAATAGAATTCTAATTTATCAAACATGTTAAACAATATTCAGATTTTAGATTTGGGCTAGAAGAATAATTTTATTTAAATAAGGGTTGAGCAAAGAAAACTTGAAATAATAAGAAGATTTTTTTAAAAAGTCATCTTATTATTTTGTTCTTTATCTGTCCCTTTCATTTTGTCCTCTTAGTGTGCTTATAATTCTCTCCCTAATTCAATCGCCTGAAATAGTTTTCTTATAATTTCTTAATTTGTAACTAACTTTTAATTTTAGGTCATGTTTTTGGCTAATTGCCTTGTACATGTTTATCATGTCTCAATTGTCCTGCCTCCCACATTTTGGACTTTCTTACTAATTCCTATGCCTAAGAATTCTCTACATAGTCTAATTAACTTTTGAAACTTTTTATAACTGAACCTTTTCATTTTTAGGTCAAATAGGCCGAATTTCTCTTAGGCTATCAATAATTGCCCCTAGTATATGTTTGATCCATCATATTACATATATAGTGTTGAAGATCTTCTAAACTTCAGTAAAAATAAGTTCAAGGTCATTGATCAAATTTCAGGTGTAAATTAGTGGTTTTGGGAGGTTTAGACACCAAAAAGAATCTAACTAGAAGGAAAGGCATAGAAATATGACCATGATAACCTTCATTTGACCTTTACCAAAAAAAAAATCCTTAATTAAGAGGGAATGATGGGCACAACTATTGTATCAAGATTCTTCTATGTTTAAATCTCTTAACTTCCCATCCGTTGCTGAAGTTAAAAGATTTGCTCTATTTGAATTTCAAATCTTGGTACTCCTATAAGGTTTACTCATTTCTCTATAAATTCCCTTGCTTTACATCATATATTAATTTGAAATCCAAGCAATCTCCACCTTCTTTCCTAGCTCCAAGTTCTCTTCCTTCTTTAATATGCAAATTCTCTCTAAAATTAGTAAGCTCTCCTTACATTATGGATTCCACACATCATGCATCTTCTGCACTATGGCTTCCACATATTATGCATCTTCTGCACTATGGCTTCCACACATCATGCTTCTTCTTCTTCTTTTATTGACTATGTTGAATTAAATGCTAAAAACGTAAGACTATGACTTTTCTTTGTCATTCATTAAAAAATTCTACTGGTCTTCGTAATTTTATTCTTCATGTAGGCTATAAAATTTAAGGTAGTCTTTATTCTTATTGAGCCTATCTCATCCTTTATCAGTGTAAGGAGGGAAACTCTTAAACCCTAAACACCCTTTTTGGACTTCCTTTTAGTTATGTTATCAAAATATCCTTTCTATAATATATTAGGGGGAATTACACATTTTGACTATATGTAAGGATTACCTTTGACTGTTGGAGTTCCCTCATCCATTAAATCTTCTCATTTATCTCTCCCCTACCAAAGAGAGGTGAGTAAATCAAACTTTATACTAGAATTTATGTTATTCCAGGACTTAGAATCTCTAAATCCATGGACAAAGATTATGGACCAATAGGTTAAATGGATAGACATATTGTACCCCTCTCACCATTCTACTTGGAAGAGGAAAGGAATTCTCCAATTAATATCTCTGTCTAGGAACCTGCTAGAGTATCGACCTAATATATGATGTTTTGAAATTTTGTAGTCTTTCTTATAACTCTTCTATTGTCTTTTTATGCATGCCTCCATTTTTCTCAAAGGTATTTTCTTTTTAACTAACTTATCTCTAACTAGGGAGGGTTTTGTGTGTTTAGTTCCAAAAACTTTTGGTTTAGACCTAAGTGCTTTTAAATGTTCCTTTTGTTCTAGTCCGATCAACAAGTATGCTTCTTCTAGGAATCCCATAATTTTATTTAGGTTTTGATGAATTAATTTTTTTTGTCTTGTAAATAATAAAACAAGTCTTGAATTCCACCCCTTTTGTAGAGCAATAGCCTCTAGTAGATTTTTCACTATAGGTTCTATTTTTCTAGGATTCATTTATAGAAATCAAGGAAGATGTTTGTCCAATCTCCTTTATTAGGGGCTTAATTTGTGTATATGGTTTATCTAACTTTAGATACTCGCCTAAACTTCTCTCTACCTTCTCTCTAACTACATTACCGAATTGCCCTTGAAACATTTTGTTTTTGGAAAGTTAACTTCTGTAACTATTTTCTTACTATCTAGGTATAATCTTTTAGTGCGACCTCTTGTAGGGTCTTACCACCATGGAAGGTCATTCAATGGCCTTTCAATCTTATGGAGATGTTAGTGACGAATAAAATGGAGTAAAACTCTCACAAGAAGTGTTCCCAGTGCTAACTCATGTAGTACAAGGTGTCAAGAATGATGGAATTTTTGCCCTAGTGAATCAAATTGCAAGAAATGTGAAATATGGGGAATCTGCAAATCACCAACTTACTGGAGCCTGGAAAAGCACAATAGACATCCAATACCATAAAGGAAAACTTAAACATTTTCAGGATCTCATGGTGGTTGGAGTTCTCACACCACCTATGGATTTACTCAAAGCTAGAGCTTCTGTGTGGTCTTTAGCTCTGGTAGGTTTCTTTTGGAGTAAAAGGCGTAAATTTCTAGTAGTTCAAGCCTAGATTGTAGATGGGTGGAGTAAGAGGGTCTAAAGAAAACTAGGCTCATGGAGTATGGCTCCTTTTTATTTAAATTCAGCTCTGAAACTTATCCGAATGAGATACTTGAAGGTCCTTGGCACGTGGGGTCGACCCATGTTTGTTAAAAATTGGAAGCCAAGTATTGAATGTGATAGAGGAAATATTGATAGCATTCCCATTTGGGTTAATTTTTATAACGTTCCTTTGTAATTTTGGACTATGGAAGCATTTAGCTTCCTAGCTAGCTCCCTAAGTAAGAGAATGTGCATAGATACATAAATTGCAAGCATAGAGAAGATCTGCTTTCCTAAAATGTATGTTGAAATTAAGAAACAATTGAATTACCTGATAACATTCCTGTTATAAAGCTAAGAGAGGTTGGGGAATTGAAGAAAATGGATATTACTATCACTTACCCTTGGAAGCCTAGCAATTTGAACAAAAAAAAGGATGGCTATAGGAAGAACATTCAAAACTGGAGGACATGATGAGCTCATGGGAGGATTCTCAAGAAGTTACTAACTATACCAATAAGGAATAAAATGTAGTGATATGAAGTAAAAAGATGTAATTGATAGGAAGTGATGAGATTGTGATTGATACACATGAGGTGATAGAGGAACTTCATTATACAAAAGAGTCAGAAAATACCCTTGATTTAAATGCTCAGGCTATTACTCAATAGAAAGATACTAATGATTCTAGAGCAAGTAGGGATGGGTATACTGAATAGGAGGAGAATAATATGGAAAAGAAAGATGAAAAAGAATTTACCACTAACTCCAGAAGAAAATTTGTTAAAAGGAAACGGAAAAAATATAAAGGGGATTAACCCCCTAATAAACATGACAATACTAATTTGGAATGTTAGAGGCTGAATAACCCTCTAAAAAGGCAAAATATGAGAGAGGTCATACTGGAAAAAAAGCCTTATTTTGTAGGACTTCTTGAAACTAAAAAAATCATCCTTGTATACATAATTGCCTTAAGATTTTGGGTGTTGAATGTAAAATCCTCTCCAGTCATGCTTACCATTATAATGGAAGGATGATATGTGTTTACAATCTAGATAGAGTTATAGTTCAAGTAACCTAAGAATCATATCAAAATTTACATCTGAAATGCTAGCTTCATAGAGTGCATACTAAGGATTAACTGACTGTGATTTATGCCTCAAACTTCTTGTTTTCAAGAGCTAAACTCTAGGAAGATATTAAAGTCATCCATATTGGAATAACTAATCCTTGGGTGATAATTGGAGAATTTAACTACATTTTATCTCCCTACGTCGGCATCTGTAGGGAGCTTATAGATTTGGTGCAAAAAGCTAGTTTGGTGGATGTAAGCTCTACAAGTTGATTTTTCACCTGGGTAAATAAACAACAAGGAGATTTGTTGATTAGAAAGAAGTTAGACAAAGTGATAGTAAATCATTATTGTCTTAAACGATTTCCATATGCTTATGCTTATTTTGGTGAAAGCATTTGTTTTGATCACTTTTGGATAAAAATCTAAGTTTTTATCCCTCCAAAACATTAGAAGCTCCTTTTAGAATTTTCAATGGCCTAACACAAAGAGTAGGCTTATAGGAATTGATGCTTGTAAAATATAATGAAGAAGTGAAAGGATATAAAGCTTTTAAGCTTGTGAAGAAACTCAAGCTTGTTAAGGTTGTAATTAAGGAGTTTGTTAAAGA
Source organism: Erythroxylum pedicellare (assembly GCA_027563575.1). Classification (NCBI taxonomy): domain Eukaryota; kingdom Viridiplantae; phylum Streptophyta; class Magnoliopsida; order Malpighiales; family Erythroxylaceae; genus Erythroxylum; species Erythroxylum pedicellare. Next base: position 13,135,424 of record JAOQMP010000005.1, read on the forward strand.
ACATAATCAATGAGTATTTGAAGCTAAAAACAATTTGAGACATGCTCTAGAGAATTGCTATAAGCATCCTTATAATAATGATATGAGAATATTATAAAGTCAAAGAATGAAGGAATACCAGGAGGTTTATCCTTGCACAATTCAATTTTAAAACATAAATCAAGGATCAATTAGTTAAGGGGTGGAGATTCTAACACAAAAAGCTTCCTCTCTTCCATCCTAGACAAAAGAAACATAAATCAGATAACTGAGCTACAAGATAATTATAGGTTTATACATACTGATCAAAACAAGATGTAAGAAATAGCTCTAGATTTCTTCACTAATCTGATGGAGTTGAAGGCAACAATATCCCTAAGGAATTCAACACCAGCAGATTATTTGAGAGATTAATCACTCAGGAGAAGAAGGAATACATGGTGTCACCCATCACACAACTGGAGATTAAAGAAGTTATGTTTGATTTGCACCCTTTCAACGCACTTGGACTTGATGGATATTCTGCTTGTTTTTTCTAGTAGAATTGGAGTATTACCAATAAACTATTCACTAAAGTTGTGCGTTAATTTTTTGCTTCATCAAATATGCCAAAGGAAATGAACAAAAACTTGATGTATTTTATTCCAAGGAAGCAAAATCCCTTATCCATGGTGGTTTACATGCCTATATCTTACTGTAATACTATTTATAAAGTAATTGCAAAGATTTTAGCAAACATATTAAAGCTGGTTTTAAAGGATGTCATTAATCCAGCTCAAGGTGCATTCATAACTACAAGATCAATAGGAGACAATATATTGCTTATACAAGAATTAAAAAGACTACACCTCATAAAGAGCCATCAAAAGTTTTAATTCAAAATTGATTTCTTTAAAGCCTTTGATACCACCAGATAGGAGTTTATTGAATCTTGCTTACTAGCTCATGGATTCCCAGAGTAGTTTGTAAAATGGATAATGGAATGCATCACAATAACTTCCTTTATAATTATAGTAAATGGAGCTCCTACTCAAATCTTTAGAAATACTAAGGGAGTAATGCAAGGGGATTCTCTTCCTCTTTACTTATTAATACTGGTTATGGAAGCTTTATCTTAGATGCTTTATGAACTCATCTATTATAATGGCATGTTCCAATATCATCATAGATGTGGAGTGTTGAGGATTAAATATTTGATATTTGCTAATCATATTATGTTGTTATATTGTATTGACTTCCAAGCCACTGAAATAGTATTGGGTATCCTGGAGTTATTCTTAGCTTGTTTTAGATTGAAGGTCAATGTTATCAAAAGTAATATGTTCATTTCTTCTGATGTGAGAAATCAATCTAAGTTGAGCAGGAGATCTAGCTACAAAATTCAAACTCCACCGTTAAGATATCTTGGCATTCCTATTACTACTGCTAAGCCAAAATGTAGAGATTGCATTCCACTAATTGAGTCATACAAAGCAAGAATTAATGCTTATCAAATTAGGTTTTTATCCTTTATTGCTAGGTTAACTTTGATCAATTATGTCCTAAACAATCTACATGTGTATTAGATTGCTCACTTAATTCTTCCTAAGAGATTCATCAAGGAGATTGAAAGGATAATCAAAGCTTTCTTAAAATCTATTAAAGCACAAAATTCAAAAGGGGTAAAGGTTAAGTGAGAGGAGATATCCATCCCAAAACAGTTGGGGTGTGGGTTAAGAATTGTCCTAATCTCTTTTATGTAAAAAGCCATTTAAGTAAAAGGATTTGGATATTATGCATTGATACGGAGAATTATAGATCAAATGGATTAATGAAATTTACCTAAAAAACTAGAAAACACGTGGAAGCTGGAAATAAATAAGGAACACTCCTGGTACTTCTCACATATTTTAAAATTAAAAAACCTCTTATACCCTTGAATTAGGCACAAAATGGGGAATGGTGTAAAAATTTGGATGGCAACTAGAATGATCTCAGTCTAGTAATTATAAGAAATGATCTCCTACATTAAGGAATAAAGTTCCTTTAGATGCTATAGTTTATTCACTCATACAACATGGAGTTTGGCATTGTAACTTTGGAGGCTCCTCTTTATTATCAAATTATCTACCTTAGCTTCATCATTTGTGTAGAGAATATATAATCATTTGGTTATCCAATACCAATTGATATTTCACTAATGACTCTTCCATCAAAATTTGCAAAACTAACTTGGAGAAGCAAACCTTAAACCCAAAAGCTTCTTTGATCAGCTGGCTTATTATAAAAAAACAATATCAGAACTAAGGATAGGTGGTTTGATTTGTATGATCTTAAATATGTATTATGCAAAAAAGAGGATGAAGATACGAATCATCTCTTTTTCCAACATAGGTACTCTAAAGTTATTTAGAATGGAGTATTGTATCTTTTAATGGAGCACTGTCAATCATATGAATGGAACAAAGTCTTGGCTTGGGTTACCAAAAATGTTAAGGAACTCAAACAAATTGGAGAGCTACTCAAAACTGCTTTCATTTCAACAATCTATTTCAATATAGAGAGAAAGAAAAAATTAGATTATAAAGGGGAAACCACCAAAAATCGTCAATTAGCTTACAACACTTTAAACTGGATTAGAGAGATTATGATAGTAAGGAATACACAAAGCAAGCTCACACCAGACATGAAGCTTATATCGAATCTTTGATAAATTGTAACCTTATTCTCAGGATTATTGTACTGAACAATAGCTAGTTTGTAATAGATCTTACATTGTAATCGTGTAATAGCTTTGACATTGTAGATAAAATGTTTCATTCATCACCTATTTTACAGAGCAAAGAGGCAGAGAAGCCTTCCTTCTATAGACCCTAGATTTCTGGATTTTTTTAGCCTCTATCTTTCAATAAGCTTGTGTAGTAAATCTGGTAAAGATATCTTCAATTTTTTTTCATCTTTGAGGTCCAAGTCAATTGACCAGCTCAACCCTTTTATGGACTTTACTGAAAGACCTTATTGGTTGAAAATTTCCAAACCTTCTATCTTTTCTTTTTTAACTGTTTATTAAAAGTTGTTTTTCTCTTACACCAATATGAGAATTTTTGTAGTGGGTGGTGATAAGGCTTTGAAGTATTGCACTTCTTTTACAACTTTAGGCTTTGAAGTATAACTATTTTATCTCTAGTGCTGACGCTAAGTCTCTCCTAAGGAATTCCTCTTATCATCCATCTTCTAGACTACCCAGTGGGAGACAACCTTTGAAACTAACTCAATTATAAATTCCTATGTGAAATCTTTGAGCATTATCATATTTTGAAGTATAAGATTTTTATGAAAAATTTCATCGAGATATATGTCTACTATCTTTGGTGGTGGAAGAGCTATTAACAATTAGTTCCTCGTTCGGACTATGACATCCTTAAAGACACTTCTCTTTGCCTTGGCCTTTTAGAAATCATTTACTTTTGATCTCTATCATTGACTTTTGCTACTTTAAATTTCAAAATTCTAGATGTTGAAGGTATAGAAGGAAAGACTGCTTTTTAGAAGGAAGAAACTATAGCTGCAAATCCTATCATCAAAAGGAAGTTGCAAGAGAAGTCTTCATCTACGCCGACAAAAAAACCAAGACACTAGTCCCTAAGAAATCTGCTAGAACATCAACCCGTTCTACTACCAAGTTTCATGAAGAAGCTAAGATCACTAAACTTGTTATTAAAGAAAATGACCCCATAGAAGAGACTTCTTCCGCCCCCCAAAATATTATGGAAGACATTAGTGATGGTACCTTACTTTTCCTAACTTATTTTACTCTATTCTTATAAATACATATCTTCAATTTTCTTTCACAGATGATCCAATATTAAAAGTACCATCTCTTGTCCTTTCCCATGAACCAAAATATAGGAGAGCTAAAAGTTCTCTTGAACTAAAGAGCACTGAAGTCACTTCGCTAGAGGTAAAGTAGGAATTCCTTTCATTCTTAAGGAAATCCTTTATAATTCTGACAAATTCTTCCACGTCTTATAGGTAAGAGATGTTTGGACAGCAGTTGTAAACTCATAAGAAGTCTTTAATCTAAGCTTATTAGACGTTTCGCTTGACACTCCTTCTAGTGCTATGCCAACAATTAATTTAAAGAAGCTAATAAGAGTTAAAGAGCTAAAGCTTAGAATGTAGTAAGAACTCTAGTTCTTAATTGAAATTCAACCCATTTCCTTTTTAGGCATGCTATCCTATATTAGTTATGGACCCAATAGTTTGCTATTGAAGGACTTTTGAGAAAAAATGAAAAGATATTCTCTTCCTTCGAGAAGTCCTATTATGACTAAGTTGTTTATTCTAAGAGACTAAGCCTTTCATATAAAGCTGAGAGGATTATGAAGTAGAAGAAGCTAAAGGTAAAAATCTCCTGGAAAGAATTCAAGAGTTAAAGAAAAAATTTGACTCCTTAGAGGATTAGGCTAACCTAACGAGGTTAAGCATACAATTAAGAAGCTGGGGAAGTCACTATTGCTATAAAAGGAAGAAGTTGACCTTTGGAAACAACCAACAAGTTTAGTAGGCAAAGGAAAATCAAGTTTCTTGTGCTAAATAATGAGCTAAAATTCGATCTTTTGACCTAGATTAACTTAAAAATTTTAACATTTTATAAAAAAATTTATTGGCTATAGATTGGCTTGGAATAATTATTGTCTGGATAATTAATTTGGACTTTTATTTGATTTTAGAGAATTTTATTCTTTAAGTCTCCCATAGATATAGGATTTTAACATTTGTTTCTATCTTATTGCGACAAGGATTAATTAAGCCTAAAACTTAGATTGGACTTGTCAAGCTTTCTATATAAATAAAAGAGTTAAACAGAAGAGAGGAAAAAAGAGGTTAGAAATTATTTACAGACCTTTTAATGCATTCATTCAAAATGATAAGTTTTTGTTACCAAAGATCAACACTCAAGTCTTATTTCTAAAGGAAGCAAAACTCTTTTCAAAGTTTGATTTAAAAGAAGGATTTTGGCAATTAGGAATCGATCCATAAGAAAGGTACAAGACAACTTTTTACATTTTTAATGCTTAATATCAATGGACTGTCATGTTATTTGTAGTTAAAGTTGCTATAATACTATTCCAATGGGCTATAACAAAGATTTATAAACCTTACTGGTGCCTTGGTCTACGTTGATGACATTCTATTATACTCAAAGCCCATGAAGATCATAAGTTACTACTTCAATCATTTTTGGATCTTGTAAAGCAATATAAGATTATGCTTTCGGCTAAGAAAAGCCACATCGGAACAACCTAAATAGAATTTTTGGGAGTGAACTTTCATATGGATTTTATCAATTTAGCACATACATAACTAGTGAGTTATTACAATTTCCTAATTAAAATCTCAACTCAAAGTAAATCTAACAATTCCTTGAAATTGTTAATTATATTAGAGATTTCATCTCACACATGACTAATTATACAAGATCCTTATCCAAAATTTTGAGAAAGAATCCACCACTATAGAGTAAAAATAAAAAAAAAGGATGTACAATACTTAAAGTAAACTTGGAATTGTTAATTATATTAGAGATTTCATCTCACACATGGTTGATTATACAAGATCCTTATCCAAATTTTCTAGAAAGAATCCACCACTATAGAGTAAAGATCAAAACAAGGATGTACATTACTTAAAGTGAGTGAATCAGCATCTGCCCTCTTTAAAGATTCCCAACAAAGGCCAACATATCCTTTAAATAGATGATAGTGACCATTATTAGGGTGTCATCTTAATTTAAGAGATTGATGGGAAACAACATTATTATAACCATATTAGTGGCCAGTTCAAGGAATCAAAAAAGCCTACCATATCATCTATAAGAAAATCTTGGCGGTGAAAAAGGCATTGAGAAATTTAATTTCCACCTCATCCCATGCCATTTTATGGTGGAAATGGATAACAAATCCTTTCCAAAGATTCTTGAACCTAACAAGAAGATATTACTTGACATCCAATTGCTTCATTGGTAAAATTGGTTATCTCGTTATTAATTCACAGTCCATCATATCAAAAGTCATTACAACGTGCTTACTAATTTTCTATCTAGACCTAGAAAACCAATTCAATTCCTCTCTCCCATTTGAACAAATCCAATCCCTCTGATCCTTCCAATTATATATTTTTCCCTTTACAATAGGATCAAAAAAATCCTTCCCTCCAATCACCAAAAATCCTCCACAAACATTAGATGAAATTGCTTTTCTCCTCCGCAAAAGCCTTTTTTACTACCTTCATCTTATTCTCACCACACTCAAAATTCCTCCTCATCCACATAATTTTGATATGTTAACACCCTATTGTACCCTTTACCATATCTATGATACTCTTCCTAAGCCAGCTATGTGGCATCTCTGGGCTTTGTCCTCCCTCTATACCTGTCCACTTGCTTTATCTCCATTGCATGTTTATAAACATCTCGACAATCCTGCTAATGAAAGTTGTCTCTTATGGTCATTCTTAGAATAGTTCTAACCCTTAGCTAAATGGCATATCCAACTAGGACAAATCGTCAACTGCTATCATCTATAGAGCATTCCCCTGGTTTGAACAAAAAGATCAATCTTTCTTCACAATCCATTGTCATTATAACCTGACTAATAATGACTATTTCTACACCATAAACCATTTTCAAATTTGAAAAACCTCCATTGACTAGCCTAAAGATATGGAAAACATAATGTGAGATCTATACTACATCCTTTTTTAGATCATTTGAACCATCATCCTAAATTCACTATGATAACTACTTGTACATCTCTAGGTCTATACCCTAGTGACTTTGCCCTTCCAAAGCCTATTTCACTATCTGATAGATATTTGACTTCATGTGATCAATTTGCTTATATGGGATTTAGCGTATAGCAAGTGAATTGCCATATACACCTAGCTTTGACCCTAAGAAAAATTTTGAAATTAGAGAAAGCTCAACTACTTAAAAGCCCAACGAAGAGCCCAAACATCCTAACTATTTTCAAGATGCTTAAGATCCTTGGCCTCCAGTTTAGAATGATGCAGAAATAATCCATTTCATAAAATAAATGGAAAAGATGGATGATGATATGCCTATTTCTGATGATGACTGTTGGGACCCCGCCCTCGTGGTTCACGTGTCCAACATCCTAAGTGACATCTGAACGTGTGCTCCACAAGGGTGGCGATCCCCCACCAGGACAAACATAAAAAAAACATCCTTCTCTTATTTCAGGACAAATTTATGTGGGAAAACCTCAATCTTATTGCACCTATCTTGAGGTAATTATCATAACTGTCATTTGGGATATTAGATTAATACCATCTTAAGACGGTTTGAAAGAAAAAGACTTCGAGGTCTACAATTTTCGTAAAGACATTGAAGGCGGATTCTATCTTTGAAAGGTAAAAAATGGAGCAGACGATAGCATCAGGTGAATAATGTACAGAAGGAGAAGTTTAGGTCACATAGGCAGAAAGCAGACGAAATAAAATGACAGATGAAACAAAAAGACAGACGAATCGAAAAGACAAATGAATGCAAAGCAGACGATTTAGATGGTTAACTTAAGATGAAGCAAAAGTCAACCTAAGACGATACAGATGGTCAACTTAAGACGAAGCAAAAGTCAAGCTAAGACGATACAGATCTGAAGACGAAGCGTCTTTACAGACGATACAACTCTTAAGACGAATGACATCATCACAGACGATATGATGTCATCACAAACGATGTGTCTCTTAAGACTAATTGTAACATCCCATTCCCGCATGATCCGAACCCGACATCGATGGTGATATCCAAGTCCGTGCCCCGCGAGGTGGCGTGCTACATCACTTAGTTCGTCAAAAACTCAGTATAAAACTTTTATTTCTTTTAAACGTACGCGAAAATCAATAATCGCAAATTTGGGCCCACTTTTATTCAGAAACATTTTCATTTATAGT
>JAOQMP010000005.1:13153224-13169692 GCA_027563575.1 Erythroxylum pedicellare
TTTGAACATTTTATTGTCATTTTTTTAAAATTCAGGCTAAAATTGAAAAATTAAAAAATTGAGGCCACTTTTTAAAGTTCGAATTATAATAACAAAATTGAGCAAAGTTTGAATATTTTTTTTAATTAATCATACTACAAGAAGTTTATCTAATCTTAAGTTGATTCACCAAGACGTTGTCAAGAAAAGATTTCATTATTTGAAACAGCAACTAAGCTTGTGAATTTGGAAATGTAATATGACATTAAAGTGAAATTGTAATAAAGATATGAACATAGAGATGCTATTAGTCATTTCCTTTAGTAAATATAATTGTATAAGTACCTGCAGCCTACACTACACATCTAAAGCACCATTGCCCCAGATGAGCTCCGCTTGCCTGAAACTGCTGGTTCTATGAGAAATCGCAGGTCGCATCTGACCAACGGATCCTTGACTTGGAGTTTGTGGCCTTATCATCTTGTCCATGATAGTCTCACTTATTGCCAGCCTTCAGACTTTTGTCACAAGCCGCTACATTTTTCTTCAAGGTAGATTATATGAATCTCTTCTTTTACAGCATCTAGCTGACTCCCATTTTCTTCTTGCAATTGTTGAACATTTTAACAAAAACAATTCAACATCTGTGACTGCAAAGTAGAAAAGCACAGCAGAAATAGAATAAACATGTAGTTTCTCCAAAATGTAAGTGCTTCTAGAAATTAAAAACCTTGTCTCTTGAGTTTCCAGAACTAAAGCCAATGCAAGATCAAACAAGTGTGCATCAGTATCTAAATCAGTTTCCAGAACTAAAGCCAATGCAAGTTCAAACAAGTGTGCATCAGTATCTAAATCTTTTTCAATACGATAAGGGAACCTGTCAGACTCCAATCAATCAAAATCTATTTACCCCCCCAAAAAAAAGAAAAAACTTATCCAAGGAACCATCAACCTAACTCAATTAAACAAATATCTTGAACAAAATTTGAATCAATGTAGTTGCAACAAAGGATGATAAGTTTGGAACTAGACCTTGTTCAAAAGGACAAGAAGCTAAATCCGCTCCAAAGAACTGGGATAACGAATCTTTATTTCTTCCCTGAACAATAACCAAAACCGGTAATCAATCACAAAAGAAGCCATAAACAAATTTAAGCATCTAGAATCAAGCCACTTCAGATTAAAAGGAAATAAGTGACCTTACTTCTGCGTCAGCTGTACCAAGGAAATTCTTCAACACTGGAGAAGGGTTATTCATGTTTTAGATGAACTAAGTGTCGGGGGCTCAATTACACGAGCTATTTCATCTCAGCTAAGTATAGGACTGGAAAATGACCCGTTAGTTCGGACTTCACTCCATACAAACTTGATTGGAATCAAGGAAACAAGTAATGTCAAAACTCAAGGAAATCATGTTATATATATGGGCCCATATAACACATATTGCACCACATGTTCTGAAATAGGAGAGGGAGGCCTCTCCCACCCTTCACCTCTCCCTACCAATCTCAAGCGTGGCAAATTTCTAGGATGAGATTCTTGAGTTTTGGCCAAGATATTATCACCTAAGACCATCTATGGACTTGTCATATATCTGTTTCCATTCTTACTAACATGCATGAATCTCATATGGCAAAAAGGTTCAAAAGTCAAGTCAATGAGTTCTTCATAGCATCAAAATCAACACCAGAGACATGCCAAACTCACATCCATGATAAACTCCAGGAAAACTAGCTTTGCCGTTAATTGTAAATGCACCAGGAGCTTCAAGTGAATCTGCAAAGAAGAAATCGAAGCAAGCTTCAGAGTTCTATGCTTATGCAACAACCTGGTAAAATACTAGGCCCATAATCTGCCAAGAATAATGCATCATCTTCATAAATGGACTCCACTGAGAAAAACTAGAAAAGTTAAAGGATGAAAAAATGCAGGAAAAGTAGTCAACTAGTATCAACAATTGATCAGATAAAGCTTCAAAATAGTATTCATTTTTTTGTTCTCAGTAATTTGTAAGTTTATAAATTAAATTCCAAAACAATCCAACATGTGCAGAAAAAAAAGAAAAAAAGTGGTCCAAACAGAGTTCAGTTTTGAGCTCAAACAGATATCTACTTGAAATAAAAACAAAAAAATTAGCTGATGCAAAACCTATACATATTAGAGACTGATAATCATGAACAGAGCATACAGAAAGAGTAATTAGTGATTTAACAATAGTTCCTTGTACACTGTTGATTAGTGATTTACCAATAGTTCCTTGCACACCGTCTTCTCAACCACTTAACCATACAAAACCTCATGATTACCATGAAAACAAGTGCTGCATCTAGCATCTGCCGAAATGCCCTTCTGCTTCATTTCCTGAAACACATCATGGGCTCGATCGATTCTTCCAATTCTTTGATACCCAGCAATCAGTGCAGTATAGGTCACCACGTCAGGTGTGACATTATTCCTCTTCATCTCATCAATCAAAAAGCTTGCCATATCCATGCGCTGTAACTTGCAAAAGCCATCAACTAGACATGTATAAGTAACAACATTTGGTGACTGACCTCTACGCAACATTTCCTTATGTAATAACCAAGCATTTTTCATGTCTCCAATTTTGCAAAATCCATCAATTATTGATGCGTATGTAACTGTGTCTGGGATCAAACTGTTTTTATTCATCTCCATCAGCAACTTGTAGGCTTCATACATTTTGCTTTTTTGGGAAAATATTTTGATGAGGATAGTATAAGTTACAGTACTTGGTGTTAACCCAAGTCTTAGCATTCTTGCATACACTCTAAAGGCCTTCCGTGGGTTTGCCTGTTTAGCAAATCCATCCATAAGTGTACTGTAATGAACAACATCGGGACAAACATTCTTCTTAAACATCATAGGCAAAATCTCTAATGCTTTCTCTGTTTTTTGTTCTTTGCACAACCACTTAAGAAGAAAATTATATGTAAATGAGTTGGGAGTGATGCCGTGCTCTTGAATTACATTAATAAATTTCAAAGCTTCGTCTAAGTACCCTTCTCTGCAATACTCATCAGCAATGACATTACAAGTTATAATACTTGGCAGGACACCGACTTGTAGCATGAGGTTAAAAACTTCCAGTGCTTCATCCAAGAGTCCCATTCTACAGAAACCATGAATCAGCTTGTGAAAGCTAGCGGAATTTGGAACTAAATCATGCTTTGTCATCTCCTCCACAAGTTTAGTGGCAGATTCCATATCACCCCACATGCAAAACCCCCCAATCAAGATATTAAATGAAACTAAGTCATATTTGTATCCAACAGCACCAAGATTATGGAACATCTCTAAGGAAATGTCCATCAGTCCTCTTTTGCACAGAGCATCAAAGAGTGGGCTATAACTGACAAGGGATGGGCTTATATTTTGCAGTTTCATTTCTTCTATGAGATCAAGACCATTTTCAATATGTCCCTGCCTGCAAAAGCCATCAATCAAAATACTGTAGCTATAAACATCCGGTAATATTCCATGGCTTCTCATTTCTTTGAAAATTTCAGATGCCTCATACAATTTTCCTCTCCGGCAAAACCCATATATGACAGCATTATAACAATAACTATTCAGGTTTTGGTGTCTGCTCAAATTCCTAATAAATTCCAAGGCAAGTTCAACAAAACCAACTCTACAAAGACCATCAATATATGCAGTATACGTTACTACATTTGGATTTTCCCCATTTCTCTCCATTTCTTGCATGAGCTCATTTAACTGTATCACGTCTATATTCTGATCAAAATGTCCTTTACAATAAACACTTATCATTATTGTATAGGTGTAAACATTAGGTGATGGCCCAGAGTTCCTAAGTTCTTCATACAAGGCTCTGACAAATGCCAATTTGTTTGCTTCAACTAAGCACTTTAGCAAGAAATTGCATGAAGTTATACTAGGCACAAGACCCATATTCCTCACCTGTATGTAAACGTATGTGGCATTGTCAAGCAATTTATTTGCAGAGAAAACTTTTATAAGTTCATCAAATACAATTCCCGGCCTTTTCACAGGTGCAGCCGAATCCAATAACGCTGAGAATAAACTTTTGGAATCCAAGTTAACTTTTTCAAAGTACATAACAACATCGTTAAGCAAAGTATACACTTCCATCTTCATCTCTACCAAGGAAAAAGCACGAACCATGATTATAAATGCATCAATTGAATGAGAAAACCCATGAAGAGCTGCAGCGTTGGAGAACTTCAGTTTCCTGGCAGCCCGCCAATCCAAAGTCTTCAACAACCGCACAACAAATGGAAACAATTTACAACGTTTCCTACCACTAAACCTCCTTTTTGGGACAGAGCATTCATTACCTGATCCTGTTCTGTGATCCACCGTAGGATTATAATGTTGCACGTAGTCTTCCAGCTGCAACACCGCAGCTAAAGCATTAAGGTGCCTCTTAAAAAGTCTACTTTTTGCCTGAACAAGGACACGATGAAACAAGCATGTTTTTGAATCCAACTGAATGCCCATTAATACTCAGACTGAGGTGTTACAAAATAATTAACTAGAAGCTACATTCCAAAAGGCTGTGTCACAATTGGAGCTTCGGTAAAACCATTCAACGTAGCACCAAGACTTGTACTTTCCGATACCCCAATTGGCTAAAAAAACTGCGGTGATGAGGACCAATTAATAAGTTGAAAATAAATAAAAAATCAGACCAAACTCCTGTTCTTGAAACTAAAGCAGCAAAATAGATGCTGAGAAAAATACCTTCAATTCTGAGACAGGGTATTGCTTAAGAATCTTTGAAGGTGTTGAACGTGGTGCTTTCAAGGAGTGTGCCACCGCCCCCGTGAATGAATGCTAATACACACGGATACATACAGGAAGAAGAGAGGAGGTCGGCTTTTAACTAGATGACTTAAAAGCACCATTAAGACCAAGCAACGGGTAAAGTAATTGACCCGGTGACCCGACCCAGTCATAAAAGTTTTTAATTGGTGGTGAGGGGGAGTTGTATTGTACCTTGTAAACTTTATCGATAATATTACCCTGAATTTTAAATTTTAATATTAAAATATTTAAACTTTTAAAATTTTTTAAAAAATTTTAATATTAAAATTTTTTAAATGTAAATGACTTAACGAGCTATATTAAACCAATATTTTTGTTACTTAATTATCACGTAGTATATTTTTAGCTATGCATATTTTATTATTTAATAAATTAAATTTATGAATCCTAAAATAATTATAAAGTCAAACTTTTGAAGAAATGTATTATTTTAGGATTTTGATGATTTTAATTTATTAAATAATAAAATTCATGTGAGGCACAATATAAGATGTAGTAACTATATGATAAAAACATAACTCATCACATCATCTTCATTAATAAAAACTTAATGTCCGGCTATTCTTATTAAAAATTAAAGTTGAAGTATTTTGGTGATAATTTTTAAAGTTCAATTCAAAATTAAGTAAAATTTAACATTTATTTATAAATAATTCTTTTTATAATATTAAAATATTATTTATTCCATTTCTATGGAATTATTTAATAAAATTCACTGTTAAAATCAAATTAAACCAATTATATGAAATTTATCACATATGTTTTTAACATTCAAATATTTTTATTAAACTAAATTGATAAAAATTCAATATATTTTTATTCTAACATAATTTTAAAAAATAGGAGTTTGTTTTTTTTTTAATTTAAAAAAATGCAAGCTATACAGAGATTCACGTTTCCAATCAAATTTTAAGAATGTATTAGAAAAATCTGCTCGCCAGTCGCCTATAAAGTTTACCACATATTTTAAGTCGGTGTAAGAGGTGTAACGGTTTAAGAAAGTTAAAGCTTTATTCAAGCTGCAATTTAATTATGTAAAGAATTAAATTTTTAATTAAATTATTTAATAGATGTTGAGTTCAATTTTATTTGAAATTCAATTATATTTTAAAAATTGTATACAAAAATTAATCCATAACAATTTTCGTTGGATATCATTAATAAATTTTGTAAATATTTAATATCTTTTAATTTACAAATTTGAATATTAAAATATTTTTGCTGAAAATATTTGTTTATAAAGATTTATCAAGTTGAGATCATCCCATCCCATCAAATCAATCGGTAGTTGAATCTACATCACAATTAAATAGTAAAAGGCTAAACACGAGCATTTAATCCAAAGACCACGTATCCGACTAAGAAGCTAAAGTTGAGTTAGCTTCTTAGAAATAGGAGGGTCAATTAGTACCCATGAAAGACCAATAATAAAATCGTAATCTTTGTTAAAAATGTGACACTAATTAATTAGACAGGGGCTGAAGTTCATAGCATAGCTTTCTTTGTAAGTGTTCATATTTAATATTAATAATCATATATATAAAACGAATATACTTTGAGTGTAATTCATCGTAATGTAAAGAAAGTTTTCAACAATCACAATCTAATTTCTCTCACTAAACTCTTTTTCTATAACAAATAGTTTGATAGATAACCAAATATGTTTGTTCTTTATTTGTTTTTGTCTACGTACATTATTAGAATAAAGAGAGAGCTAGTTTATATACTTGTTAATATTAAATCTTATACACCCATCAAGTACTAAATGAATAGTCAAAATTTAATATATTATTAAACAAAGAAAAATCCTAAACCAAATTTAATATGGACCTGTAGAAAATATATACTATAATATTAGGTCATATTTCTTATATTCTCTCACTTGGCTGGATGTTAAATCATTATATTTAATAATATAACATAAGGTCAACAAAAGATTAAATCTTATAAACCGTTAACATCATAAACACCTCAACATAACAAATCACATAATGTGGGTTATATCGACCATACATAATATAGTCGTATCCTCCCTTCCATATACCACTACATTAACAACTTATTATGTTCATGTTTATAAGTTGTATATAAACAATATACAATCCACATGCTTGTTATGAAAATATATACAAATTTCTTAATCAAACAATCATATATACATAAACATAATGAATAACAATATAAAATTGAAAATATTATTTTTGAGTTCAAGATTGATAAAACTTTATCATCAAACATTATTATCAATCATCAATACAACCAAGACCCATCATAACATATGTTCTTTGAATGTCTTTGGTTATAAACCCTTAGTTAGAGGATATGCAACAATGAGATCCGTCCTAATATGTTCTATATACATTCTTTATTTTTGAATCTCCTCTTTAACAACAAAATATTTTAATTCTATGTGTTTTGCACCTCTAGAGTATTTGTTCTTTTTAGAGAAGAAAAATATTTTAGAATTATCACAATAAATTTTTAGTAGCTTGGTTATTGTGTCAAAAACCCCAATCTCTAAAAATAAAGTTCCACAACCATAATGTATGAATTGTAGCCTCAGATAACAAAACATTGACTTTCTGCTATCAATAAATCCAACAAAATCTGAATCTGAATATCTAATAATTTCTAGATGATCAAACCTCTTATAAGTAAGCATGTAATCCTTTGTTCTTTGAAGATATCTTAACACTTTCTTTACAGCCTTCTAATAATCAATACTAGGATTACTTTAATATCTACCTAACATCCTTACTATATAACTGATGTCAGGTCTAGTACAAGTTTGTAGGTACATCAAACAACCTACAACAAAAGCATATGAAATTATTTCCATTTTCTTACGTTTCACATCATTATTTGGACATTGTATAAGCCTAAATTTTGTCTCCCTTTTGAATAGGGACTACATCCGCTGAGCACTTGCTCTTGTTAAAATTTTTCAAGAATTTTCTCAATATAGGCTTTTTGAGACAATCTTAATAAAGCTTCAGATCTTTTACAGAATATTGAAATTCCAATCATATAGGATGCCTCTCCTATATCTTCTATTTCAAAACTCTTAGAAAGAAATTCTTTAATCTTATGTAACAATGATTTCCTTAAATACACTGGTCAACAATGATTTCCTTAAAGCTGAAAGAAGTAATGGTATTATTGAACTTAATATATCATTGTTTGAAAGCTTGTTTAAGTTCATATATTGACTTCTTCAATTTTACACACCATACATTCTTTACCTTCAATAGAAAAACCTTCAGGTTGATCCATATAAACTATCTCCTCAAGATTACCATTTAGAAAGGCTATTTTTACATCCATCTAATGTAACTTTAAATCAAATTGAGCCACTAATGCTTAAATTATTTACAATAAATCCTTCTTTGAGACTAGTGAAATAGTCTCCTTATAATCAATGTCATCTTTTTGAGTGTAACCTTTGGCAACAATTCTAGCTTTATATCTTTCAATATTGTCATTCGAGTTGTGTTTGGTCTTAAATCCCCATTTACAGCCAACTCATTTAGAACCTTCCGGCAAGTTTACAAGATCCCAAACATTGTTTTGAACCATTGATTTCAACTCTTCTTTCATAGCATCAATTCATCTTTTAGACTTATCAACCTATGGCTTGTGAAAATGAAACAGGTATCAATGCCACTTTTAAATATCTGACTCTTGCAAATAAACCACATAATCATCATAAATAGCTAATCTTCCAACCCTTACATGTTTATTTAAAGTTATACCAACTGGTTCAACTACATAAGCTAGTGGTCAGTTAGGTTCTTCATGGGGTGCTTCTTTATTAGCCAAATGTTGTTCTTGATTATTTTGATTTTCCAAAGTAGGAAGAACATTTGTCGTGGTCGTGAGTTTAAGAACATTTGCTGTGGTTGTGAGTTTAAGAACATTTATGAGTAATGGAACATCAGTCCTTATTTCATTAATATCTGTAACTTGATTTTCAGCACTCCCACTAACCTTAACATTCTCTAAAAATTTGGCGTTAGTTGTTTTATCAATTCTAGAACTGTGGTTCAAACAACAAAACTTGTACCCTTTAGATTTTTGGATAACCAATAAAGTAACCATAACTATTCAAGAATCCAATTTTCTATCATGTGGATTATAAATTCATGCTTCTATTGGACAACCCCAAACATGTAAGTGTCTTAAACTATGTTTCCTAATAGTCCATAACTTGAAAGAAGTTTTAGGAGTTGCCTTTCTATGAACATTTTTTAACAGAAACATAGCAGTTCTAACCGCATAGATCCATAAACAAATACTAACAATTCAAGGGTGTTCCCTTCAAAGATACTATGATGCTTAAATTAGTAAAATAAATGATGCTAAGTATGTGAAAAATTATCGATAAGGAGTTTGTGTGTACGATGACTCACTTTTCATTCTATAGAGATTTATTGGAGAGAGAAAGCACATATATATTAGTTAATTAGTCTTTATTCTTGAGAAAATTCCATTATTATGGTAATTTATCATACCTATTTTTTCTTGATAAGTAAGTTTAAATGTATTTATTTGGTAAGTGATAGAGAATAATAAGGATGATAAGAGTAGCTCAAGAAGTAAGGCTATTGGCTCTAATAATTCTAGCTTAAGCAGTTATAGTGATTTAGGATCTTAAGCTTCCAATCATATAAGCTAGGCTCCTACATCTACTTGGCTTTCCCCTATAATATCCAACACTCCCCTCATGATAATATAAGAACTTGTCTCGATCAGATTTAAAAAAGATTTTATAAAAAATTCTTTATTAGATTCCATGTTTGGG
The DNA here is from genome assembly GCA_027563575.1 of Erythroxylum pedicellare. NCBI lineage: Eukaryota > Viridiplantae > Streptophyta > Magnoliopsida > Malpighiales > Erythroxylaceae > Erythroxylum > Erythroxylum pedicellare. The sequence continues at coordinate 13,162,838 of JAOQMP010000005.1, forward strand.
AACTTCATAAAGAAATTTGAAGTGCGCATTAACTACAACAAATTATTTAAGTTTGACTTTGGGAAGATGAGGGAGAAGTCTAGCATCTTTAATGAGATGTTGTTTAGGTTTTTAGACAATTATAAGCATGTGTGTTACCCCAATCGTAGTGAGGTAAAATTTTATTTTAATGCTTTCAAATGCGAATTTATGTTCCCTCTTTACCTTACCATTAAGAAGATATTGAGTTGAACAAGCCTGATTCCCATTTAATTACATCCATATACTTAAAGTTTATTGGTTGGAAGAAGTTCCCCTAGTATTGAATTTTTCAAGTTCATGCATTACTCCAATTGTATGGGGATATAAAGCAAATGGTACAATATGAGCACTAATCAAAGCTACCAAATGATAATGATTATGAAGGGGCTACTTTTTGCAAAGGGAAGTTCATCTTTTCATACAATGTAATGGGCCCTCTATCAATTTATGGTTATTTAGAGATGTTTAGATGAGAGTCTTCCTTAATAGAATAAGGATGACACATCCCTGAAGTTCCTATCTTAGAGGTTGGTCGATCCTAACAACCTCTCTCATTCTCTTAAGTGAACAAAGTTTGATTAAGTTAGGAGTGACTTATAAAGAAGCACATCCATATAAGTTTATTTATTTATTTCTTATTGTTTAACATTTTTAAATATCTTACTAACATTCTTAATTTTTGTGTGGCCATGAACGTAACAAAAATTTAGACTAAGTTTGAGATAACAAAAAGAGTAGTATGTTAATTTCATCTCTTAAGAAGATGAAGAAGCAAAGGGTGACACATAATGATGAGGTTATCATTATAGAGCAAACTCTCCTTGTTGCCTCCACCCTTATCCCTATACCCTCTCCACCTCACTCTTCTCTTTAGGTGGAAAAAATATAGTTAGGATCCTTATTTTTAACAAGCTTATTGTGAAGGAATATCACTTCTTCCCCAACTTCAACCTAAAAAATTTTAATATGATATTTAGTAGGGATAAGGGCATGTCTAAATTGGTCCATAAGATTGTCCTCCAAGGATAAGCAAAGTGTAAAGGACATACATATCTACTATGTTTATGTGTTTGTTGAGAGGCACCTGATTGCGATTTTCTGATATATGTAAGTTTTAATATTTTAACCTCTATATTTCGCAAGCGTATGGGTCTTTCACGTAGTACCTAAGGTGTCGATCCTATGAGGAGGGTTAATCTAATTCAAAAATTTAAGGCTAAAACTAATCGCAGAAATTCAAATTTAACTAAACTAAAATAATTATACAATTCAATAAATCGATTCAATCAAACAACTTAATTCAAGAATTAATCACAAAATATTAACAAATTAGCAAATTGCAACATACACATCAAGAATTAACCTAAGGAACTACCAATTGAGAGAAAGGGAAATTTTTACTTATCTTTAACATTAATCTAATTAATTATGAATTGTCGGATTGTTGGTCCTAGACGATCCTAGGGATTATTACTCTCTTTCGAGTTATAACTAATAGCCCTAAATTATATACCCTAATCAGATTATGGAAAATTGCAATTTCTCAATTCATAATTTAACAGCCCCTAATTAGATCTGAAATTTTCCAATAGACTATCGGGAACCTATATGAGTTCTCTCTTCACACAATTACCAATTTGATTGATTTCTCGTTCTTATTAAATTACCTAACTCTCGTTAGCCCAATTTAATTATTTTTCATTCGATTCACCCTCTCAGTCTATCACCAAATTATGCAATTGTAGAAATCAATCACAATGAATCCAAATAACATAAACAATTAGATTTGTATTGAATCAAAGATAATGACAACCCGAAGTTGAGTTTAGACATTTCTCAACATTCATAAAATCTTATCTCAATAGCTATCCTAATTCTATACATAAATAAAATTGAAATACATCGAAAACCAGATCTGAATGGATGACAGAGGCAGTAATGTTGGGAAACCTCTTGTTCCGGGAAGTACTTCGCATCAGCTTCTTCTCCACGTCTCTCTTCCTTCGTCTCTTTCTTAATCTCTCGATGAACTCCCTCTAGGATTTTTTGATGGTGTCTGATACAAGAAGCTCCTTTTTTCTGTGCTTTTTGTTCTATTTACATTCTTTTGTGTTTAGGGTTAAACTAGGATTTTTGGCGGTTCGAAATGTCCAAAAAATCCCTCAAAACGTGACATTTGGGAGTGGCTGTGTGTTTGCCCGATACAGGTCATGATCATAGTCCCTTTTTGTCACAATCGTGCACTGTTAGGCCATGATTGTAGACTGTTGTTTCGGCCCAAATGTCTTCTGAAACTCCTTCGTTCTTCGATATTGACCCTGAAACACTAGCAAACACATCAAGCTACCTCGTAAACATAATATTTAAGCTCAAAAGCTTATCATAACCCATAAAACACTTAAAACACATAATTAACAAACTAACGCAATTCTAACCTAAATACATACTAAACAATCAAATAAACGACTAAACATATGTCAAACTATACCTTAAAATACGATGCATTTCACACCTATCAACATCTCCACACTTAAATGTTTACTTGTCCTCAAGCAAACAAAACAACAAACAACACAAAGCACAAAACACACAATGCAACAAATGAGGCAATGGCTTCAACATCATGAAATAATTTAACTTTAAACACAATCATTGAAGTTGTTCCAAATTATTAACATGCAAAATTTACTTTTAAGCTCCTTGGACTCAATATTCAAACTAATCAAAATTTTAATGTTGAGTTTATTCACCCCTATCACTTGCACACACATATTGATAATCATTCAGTCAAAACAAAAGTGTAGTTATTCCTTAGTAGGTTTCATGAAAAATCAAGCCACTAACAAGTTTGTTAGGTTTTTAATTGAAAACATTCTTTTTGATGATTTTTCTTTAAGGACATGAACCTAGTCTTTTATGCGGAGGCAAACATTTATGATGAATGTTGATTCGGTTACTCAACTAAGTCATGTTGTTATTAAGCTGCTTAGTTGGAATGTCATTATAGCCTTTTCACACGAAGGCACACATTTATGATGCATGTTAACATTTTCAACTAGCTACTAGCTCTATTCATAACTCGAAGGCCAGCGGAATATTTTTTTTAGTTTTTTTTTCAATCAAAAATTTTCCTACCTTATTGGTTTATCTAATCATTCTCATGAAAACGTACTAATAATGCCACTTATTTGATTGGCCTAAAATTATAGATGAGTATGGCAAATTCCTAGGGTGAATGGACTAACATTGTATCCTAATTAACCAGCATATTTAAACCTAAATAACTTAGATCACTAATTTCACAAACTAATAAATCTTCGCAACCAAAACAACTATGTTTAAGGCTAAATCTATCATGTTAAGTCTTAGCCATTGACCTATTCACACAATTCACATCATGCAACCTAAACAAACTATCATACAATATGCAAAATTCACACTTAAGGTAAAAACACACAACCCTCCCTATACTTGAACAACACATTGTCCTTAATGTGAGAAGGGTACACAAACACATCAGGGGGAAATAAAAATAATATATTAAAAAATAAGAAGAAAATACTAACAAAAATGAAATGAAAGGGGTTAGAACACGAAATCGTTATGTTGACTGAGGTGCTGATGGTGATGTAGGCGGAGATCACTTGTGCTTGATGCCCATAATTACTTCCCTATTTTATAATTTCTTCAAAAAGAGTAAGAGAGTTAACACTCCAAAACATTCCAAATTATTAAGAACTTATTTTGAAATTTAAAACAAATCTAACTGCGTAATCATTTAAACGTAACTACTAAACATGCTAATTTATGGTCATTAGCTTAACCTTAATCCTTTAAAACTTGGCCAAGATCAATTATGAGCAGCTTGCTTACACCCTTCTCGTTCAACATCAATTTTGTAGCCTATGAGTAAGCTACAAATTGTAAAATGACCAGGAGGACAATATTAATAAAGTTGAGAAAACCAATTAAGCTCAATAATGTCCTTTTTTTTTTCTAACAAATTGTCAATAAAATAGGGAATAACAAAACTCCCTGAATCTTCCATCGAATCCAACAGTTTGTCCTATAAAAAGGTGAGTTTCTCTCTTTCTTCGGTAATCACCTTCGTCTCCTTTACTTCTTTCGCTTTATAAACAGAGACTTTCATAGTTTCTTCAAACTGGATGTTTGTTGTCATCTATTCTTTGTACTCTTGTTCTTTAAAAGATTCGAACACATCAATTATCTTGAATGAGCTACTATCCTTCAGATTCTTTAATACATCATTCATGTTAAATGTCACTTGGTCATCATTAATCGGAAGGATAAGGTTCTTTTCATGAACATCTACCCAAGATTTTTCGATATTCACATATGGTATATTAAGAACTAGTGAATAAAAGGGAGGGTTGGCTTTCTTTTCTTCAATCTCTTTCTTCGTCTCTTGGTCTTCAACAAGGTGGGTTTCAGATTAGTGTTCCACTGGTCCTTTTGGCTCTCCCCCATTCTTAGGCACGATAGCCTCATATTGCTCTCATTAATGTAATTCCATATTTCTTAGAGTCTTCCACACTTCTCATACAAAATTTACGGGAAAACTGTGTTACTTGAATCTCTATATTGTGAATAGAAGCGGCATGATTTTCTGTTACTTGATCAAATTGCTCTTCCAGTCTCTTCTGGTTCTCTTCCATGTCTGTGAGCTTATCCATGATTTTATCCAATTTGGAATCCCATAAACTGGACTCATCTTGCTAAAATTCAGATAGGTCTTAATGTCCAGTGTGAGTACTTGCATTGTTGGACTAATAGAAATCTAGGTGGTTTTGCTACCCCATAGTGTACATGTTCTAATAAGGATCATTATTTCCCAACCATACTATGCCTCGTTGTAATTAGCAAAGTTCCTTGCCCTTTATAATATCTATCTTCCACCATTGCTCTTTCATTTCTTCTTGGCATCTAGCTCTTCATATGTCTCACTCTCATTCTAAGATGTCTTGATATGTCTCTACTTTACGGCCCAAACTTCTTCTTCTTTTTATTATTATTATTATTTAAAATGAAAGATAATCAAAAAGCCTTATACTAAAGAACTAAACTAATCTCCTCCTAGGTAATGACGTCAAAAAATTGATCGCGATTGTTTGATATATATAAGTTTTAATATTTTAACCTCGATATTCCCCAAGCGTACAGGTCATTCGCGTAGTACCTAAGGTGTCGATCCCACGAGGAGGGTTAATCTAATCCTAAAATTTAAGGCCAAAACTAATAGTAGAAATTTAAATTTAACTAAACTAAAACAATGATGCAATTCAATCAAACAACTCAATTCAAGAATTAAATACGAAATATTAACAAATCAGTATATTGCAAACACACATTAAGAATAAACCTAAGGAATTGAGAAAAAGGGAAAATTTTACTTATCTTTAACACTAATCTAATTAATTATGAATTGCCGGATTATTGGTCCTAGAGGATCCTAGGGTTGATCACTCTCTCTAAAGTTATAACCAGTAGCCCTAAATTATATACCCTAATCAGATTATGGAAAATTGCAATTTCTCAATTCACAATTTATCGATCCCCTAATTAGATCTGAGTTTTTCCAACAGACTACTGGGAACCTATATGAGGTCTCTCTTTACACAATTACCAATTTGATTGATTTCTCGTTCTTATTAAATCACCTAACTTTCGTTAGCTCAATTTAATTATTTTTCATTTGATTCACCCTCTCAGTCTATCACCGAATTATGCAAGTGCAGAAATCAATCACAATGAATCCAAATAACATAAACAATCAGATTTTTAATGAATCAAATAAAAAGACAACCCGAAAGTGAGTTTAGACATTCCTAAACATTCATAAATTCCTATCTCAATAGCTATCCCATTTCTATACATAAATAAAATTGAAATACACTAGAAACTAGATTTGAATGGACGACAGAGGTAGTAATGTCGGGAAACCTCCTATTTCAGGAATCACTTCGCTTCAGCTTCTTCTCCACGTCTCTCTTCCTTCGTCTCTTTCTCAATCTCTCGATGAACTCCCTCTAGGATTTTTTTATGGTGGCTAATGCAAGAAGCTCCTTTTTCTATTCTTCTTATTCTATTTACATTCTTTTGTGTTTAGGGTTGAACTAGGATTTTTTGGAGGTTCGAAAGGTCCAAAAAATCCCTCAAAATGCAAAATTTAGGAGTGGTTGTGTGTTTGCTGATGCAGGCCACGATTGTGGCCCCTTTCTGTCACGATCATGCACTATCAGGTCATGATTGTAGACTATTGTTTCGGCTCAAATGTCTTCTGAAACTCCTCCGTTCTTCGATATTGACCCTGAAACACTAGCAAACACATCAAGTTACCTCATAAATATAATATTTAAGCTCAAAAGTTTATACTAACCCATAAAACACATAATTAACAAACTAACGCAATTCTAACCTAAACACATACTAAACAATCAAATAAACGACTAAACACATGTCAAACTATACCTTAAAATACGATGCATTTTACACCTATCAACATCCCTACACTTAAACGTTTACTTGTCCTTAAGCAAACAAACAACAAACAACAAACAACAAACAACACAAAGCATAAAACACTCAATGCAACAAATGAGGCAATGGATTCAACTTCATGAAATAATTTAACTTTAAACACAATCATTCAAGTTGTTACAAATTATTAACATGGGAAATCTGCGTTTAAGCACCTTGAACTCAATATACAAACTATTTAAAATTTTACTGTTGAGTCTATTCACCCCTATCACTTGCACACACATATTGATAATCATTCAGTCAAAACAAAAGTGTAGTTATTCCTTAGTAGGT
>JAOQMP010000005.1:13177051-13200237 GCA_027563575.1 Erythroxylum pedicellare
CCATTAGGTTCCCAAATATGTTGGCAATGATTATAAAATCTAATTTTAATTCATAATTAAAATTAGATAAATTAAAACTACTTTTAATTTATCTTTAATTCTTTAATCAAACAATTTATAATCATAGATCAAGATTGGAATCTAGTAATACATCATGCCCACCCAAATATTTAGGAATGTCAAAGTGGTTTTAACTAACCTTTCCATGCATAATTTTTCCATATAATTAAATCTTTTCATCATACAATGTTTTGATTAGATATAGAGTATGAAGTTAATGTCTACTCTATTTTGAGTCTAATCATTTTAGTTCTCTGCCATTAGTTATCGATTCAATTAGTGACATTTGTAAATTATTTACAAAACATCATTTCACCTTGGCCAAGGATTTCTTGAATTAATACTAATCGAGAATAACGAAACATTCTCCCTAATTACTTCAGGGTGATTGATTCTATCTTGATCATTCAACTATCTCCATATAGTTCATGCTACATCCAATAACTACCGATTAAACGACCTATGATTAAATAGATCATAAGTAATATCAAAACATAGCAATCCCCATACAAGATAACTTTGATGATCTAAAGTCAAAGGATCACTTATACAATCATCACAATGAGAATTTCTTAGAGATACAGGTAATGTTCTAAATAGATTTATTATATCAGGTTTGTTTAGTGAACTTGTTCTCTAGCAAGCACCCACATGTTTGTTTTAAGTATCTCTATACTTTAGCCTATGAGATCGACTACTTCTTTTATAAAGAACAATAAAATGTGTGCTAGTTTTTTTACGTTCTATTAATGTCCAATCTTAATAGAACAATGACTAAGAACATTTAGGAATAATATATAAATGCAATATGAATCTCATAATTATAATCTCATTATAATTTCATTTGCAATATACAATTATCCATTGGACTTTATCATATACATCTAAATATGTACAAGATAAAGAATGTCTTTAAATAATTTGTCACTAAACTATAACCAAAGCGATTGGTTGTAGGGCATAAACCAACAATCTTCTACTTGCACTAAGCCAATCTTTTAAGTCTCTAATACCATATCACCATATAACGATTACTCTACTACTGGGGTAGTGGCTTAAAGAGAGAATTCTACAAGATTCTCTATAGTGAGCACTTGATTAAATCTTACAACTCTCACCTTAATTATCATCATAATTAAGAAAATTTGCCTAAACATATTCTTGGATCTTTGATGAGACATTAGCTCCTTATACTTGCCCAATGGCCTTAATGTCCTACAATACATTACTGTCTTGAACAATGCAAAGAAACTATATCAAGTTCACTAAAGAATTTGTTGATCCAATTAATCATTTCGACTAAACGAAAAACGTATTATGGCTTAATTAGCAACCAATTGCTACATTAGAACTTTTCCAATCCTAAATGATATTTTGCTAAGTAAAGAAACCTTAATTAGGATTTACTTCTAAAGTTATATCCTTTTCATCTTGAACTCAAATATCAACTCACAAATAGAGTAATGAATATCTTTAACACTTCACAAGTATTTGATATCTTAAATACTAAACATCTCTAGTACATTATCTGTACACTTGGACTTGAAAAAATTTAACAACATCCAATCTGTCTCTATAGATCTAATTCTCATAATTAAGCTGTTACTTTTTCATATCTAACAAGGGTTGTTATTGGAAAATTATTTTTTTACAATTAAAAGTTAGAGTTATTGTCCTCTGTGAGCAGTATGTCTCCATATACTCCCATTGAAGAAAACAACTATACTCCCACTAACCTTCTTGTAGATATGATAAATTCACAATCATCTTTAAAACAAACTCTTTGAATTCATCATGAAAGTGAATCTTTCAATGTCTCGTAGCCTTTAACTATACATCAAATGTATCATTAAAGGCACTAGTTCTAATTAGATGTATAGTTATGAGATTTGAACTTTTCAAATTTCATCTTGCTCTCACTACTTATCTTAAGAACTATTCTCTTATAAGTATTTGTTGAAACAAACAATTTGTACAACATGATTGTAAGAATGTATCTAATTTTTGGATATCTCATAACCTTTTATTACTCAATTTAGTTCTAAACTAAATAGGTAATATATGGTTTAGCTAAGCATCACATCCAAAATCATTAGCTTTGATCATTTCAAAGACTTAGTGTTTTATATCTAATATGAAATCTTGCTAATTGACTTAATTGGAATTATAGAAAGCAAGTCATTGTACCAGGCATTGCTATAAAAGAAATACTATTACAGCATACAATATCTCGTATTGTGTTTTGCTCCTTACATAAATCCATAAACTTGCGAATTTAGTTATGAAGGTATTCACCAGAGAATTTCATTCCTTATAGATAATTGATAAACTTAAACTTACCACAACGATCTCACTGAAGTGCTTTAGCATTCTTAATGTTTTATTTCTATTTAGATTTAAACAACTTAAACTTTTCAAAATTTTTAAATCATTATTTCATTTAATAAATATGACTATATCACGTAAAGTCATTAGTAATCTAATGAAATATAAGTATTATCCTTTTTATGAATTAATATTCTATCCAATACATCACATGTATAAGATTTAACAATTCAATACCATCATCATCTTTTCACCAAAGGTCAATTTGGTTATTCTTCAACTTGACAAGTTTCACAAGTTTCATATGATTTATAATCAAAAGGATACATGTATCTTTATATATAACTTTATGATTCTCGTATTTTTTATTTAACCAACATGGCATAAAATGATTGTCTCAGTTATCTAACTTTTTATTCTTGCCATTTATATTAAACATAAATCTCCTTTGATCCAATACATATACAAACTATTTGCATAAACTTGGATCAATTACTTTGACTTAACAACCTATTTCTAACCATGCATTGAACATTACAATAATGTTGAATCTAAATTCACTATCAAATACTCATAAGCATGAATTAGAAATAAATATGATCTCTATCATATCAAATATAGGCAACAAAAACTATGCAATCATTTTCTTTTAATGACAACTATTATCATATTGTTGCTAAGTCTTTAATTATAGTCCACAACTATGCTTTTAGTAGGCTAAATTAAGTAGAACAATTTCATCAAGGTACTATACCTTTCAGCCCTACTCTATACAACCCTTTGTATTTTGCTATCATAGTGTTGACATACATTTTACAAGTTGTCATCAAAGTTTATGAAACATTAGTCAACTCAAAATGTCAATACATTTTGTCATCTATATAATTTTGACATATCTCTAAAACTTTAATATCAATCCTCAACGAGGATTATAACAAATTTGCATAATGCGCATACAATTTTCTTTTATAACTTTTGAGAACATTTCTCAAACATATCCTATGTCCAAGAACTTGGGTTCACTAACTTAGCATCAAATATACTAAACAAGGTAAGTTTTATTAAGAAAAAACTATAAGTGTGAAAGAAACAAGTAATCAATTATATGCTATGACTACCAAATAAGATTAGGACTTTAATCATCTTCCACTATTTTATTCAACATAATAGCCCTCATTATTATTTGGAAAGATTACTCTAATCTGTCTAGTAGGCTAGGATCCTATTCAAATATAGTTGACCTTGTGTTTGCTCAACAAGTCAACTAGACTTAGATTAGGTAGATAACAACTTTATCAATCACATCTCATGTGATTTTGAGTTTGCTTATCCAAATTACATAAATCACACAAATTTATTAAGCATGTTCGGGTTAACATAGCCTCGAGTTTGTTCAACAAGCTTTTAATAAACAAAACTCTGGTTGATTCTTATAATAATGGAAGGCAACAATCACGTTCTTAACGTGTACTTAAAATTTTAACGAAGGATTTAACTTTATTTGTCTCATTCAACATAAATTGCATGTAAAATATTACACATATAAAAACACATAATTTATCATGCATCCAATGTATACATCAACCATATAAATAAAGTATGTAACTTATGCTCTCATAATCAAATTATATGCATAAAACATCAAGCTTCGTTTGATTCTAATTATTGATCTTCATAATCTAAAATAATATTTCCAACTCCTTGGAAAACTTAAATTAGATTAAAATCATTGATTCCTAAATAGATTAAATTCCTATTCCAAATAGAAAGTTAATTTGATTTGAAAACTATTTCTAATTATCTTGACTCTTTTGATAAAATTTAATTGAAAATAATTTTCAATAAATTGTAGTTCTTACTATTATAATTTAGAAAAACTTCTTTTTCAAAATTATATAAGTAACACACTCTAATCCAATTAGAAAACTATTCCTAATCTAATTAGAAATCATTTTTCGTTAATTAGAAAACTATTTTCTAAAATTAAAAGGAAACTACGTTCAAAATTAAATAAAACACTTTTAAATTTAATTAAGAAAGTTATTATATATATATTTATTTAGAGATTTGTTTCTTGATTAATTAGAAAACCTTTCTTTAATAAGTTAGAAAAACTATTTTTAATATATTAAAGAAAACATATTTTTCTGAGTTAATAAATGAAAACACTTTTCAAATTTTAATCAAGAAAAATACTTTACCTAAAAATCAAGAAACTTTTTTATTAATAAATAAAGAAACAATTTCTAAATAAATTAAATAATAATTCTCTAAACAAATAAAATTAAGAATTTACTTTATATCAATCAATTTAAAATAAATAATTTATTTAAGAAACTATTTTTTTGATTACTAAAGCACTACAAGAATTATGTAGTTTTTCGATGAAAAATATAGACAGAAAATGCTTGTTTTTTGTCGATAATATAAATTTTTGACGGAATAAAATGACAAACAACAATATCGTTAATATGGCCGTAGGTAAATTTAATGACGGGTAAATATACCGACGGATGGACATAACTGTCTGTAAAATTTACTGACATAAGGATATAACCATCAGTACATTTGCCGATGAAAAAGAACGATCGGTAAATATCATATAATTTACTGATGGTTTAAGGTGTGTCGTCGGTAAACCGTAGTTCAGATAATCTTAATGGTTTCAATATTACCAACAGAAGAAAAAGAACGGTCAGTAAATATCATACAATTTACCGATGGTTTAAGATGTTCCGTTAGTAAATAAAATGCTTTTTTCGACGGTCTTTTATATTCTATTGGTAAATAAAATTAAGAAATTTTTTAAAAAAATCCTGACATTAAATTTTATTTCATGATCTTATGATAAATGCATAATTTCAACATTTATGAATTATCTGTGCATAATATTTTTATTTGTTTACATATTGAATTTGTTTAAACAGAAAGTTAATTGATAATATAAAGTTAAAATTATCTTAGTTGATAATAAAAATATTATAGTGTATATAATAAGTCTTTGTAATTCAAAGCAAATGACTACAACAATCATAATGTCCTAGTAACTGCCGGTGCTTTGAGGTGCTACCTCTTGCCTTCTACTCATCCACTTCATGCCTGAGCTGAGCTATGATGTCCATCATTGTGTCCACTATGGTCTGAAACCGATTGACTTGATTGGTTTGCGACTGTTTACTAGATGCTACAAAATCACTTACCTTAACCGACACTTAGAAGGATCTTCCTAGAATATGTGAAGGAAGATGATGAAGCAGCAACTCCCGAAAGCTGACGGCCAAATAAGATAACTACGGATAAAATAAAGAAGACAATTAATTTCAAAGGAGTACGCAAATTAATATAAAATCATGTTCAGAAGTCTTAGTTATAGCATTTGAATGCCGCTATGTCATGCAAGAAAATCCAATCATTTGCCTTTAAAAACATTAAAGAATCATAAAAGGATCTAGAAAAGTGAAAGTCAGCATCCCTCTATCAAATGCTATTAAGCACATATCAAGGTATATAAATTTTTTAAAAAAGTTATATCCTAACAAAAGAAAACTAAATAGCAATAAGAAGATAAGAATAGGTGAGAGTATCTGGGTAGTATTTTAATGAAAAATTCTTCTTAAGTGTAAGGAATGAGATATGTTCACCATTCTTTATAAAATAGGCACAGGCCATTTAGGGGACCTATGCTAGATTTAGAAGCATCCATTAACGTTGTGTTGTTGTCAATGTATACTTTTTTAAATTTATAAACTTCCAAAGAAGCTGATGTTATTATTTAATTGGATGATCATACTAATAGATACTGTAAAATGGTGGTTATGAATGTTGTTATACATGTAAATGAGTAAATGTTTCTACTTGACTTTCATGTTCTTAGTACATACGATCATTCTTCTTCTAACACTGCACCAATGCCTTGGAGACAAAAGAAGGAATGAAACTTAGTAAGGAAATCTACCTTATGTCATATAATTGCACTCTTTAAAACCTAGGCTACGAAAATGTAATTTTTATTTTATAAATATGCTTGGCTCTCATTAGATAGTGAGTAAGTCTAGTAGAAGTAGTTCCTAATAAGTACAATGTTACAGTGGTTCAAATTAAGACAATGAATTGGCTTCACACATCCAAACTAATTGACTTATTTTCGTTGATTATAGGAAGTTCAATTAAAAACCAAGAAAGGATCACTTTTCATTAAACCTTATACATTCTCTATTTTCAAATCAAAATAAAAAATGTGCTCAACTTATAAGATCCAACCTAAGTATTTTATCTTAATTTCATAGCACCTAACTCTAGGTATTTTATCCTAATTTCAAGTCCTAACGGCCAAGTCTAAGAATTTTAACTTAATTTCAAATCCTAAGATCTATTATAGGTATTTATTTTTAAGTCAAGTCCTAAGACTCCGGTCAAGTAATTTTATCTTAATTGTTAAGTCCTAAGCAACAACTCCAAGTATTCTTTCTTAATTTCAAATTCTAAGATCCATTATAGATATTTCTTTTTAACCCAAATCCTAAGACCTAATTCTAAGCATTTCATCTTATTTTCAAGCCTTAAGGCCAAGCTTTCGGATTTGATGTTAATTTGAAGTCATAAGACTTAATTCTAAAAATTTTATCTCAACTTCTAATCTTAAGATCCATTCTAGGCATTCATATTGATTTCAAACCCTATGATTCAGTTGTAAAAAATAATTTCTTTAAGTATTGGCTAAAGGCGTTATTTTCATCTTAGCATTTCACGAAAATTTTATATAAGCTCACACTCTTATCATTGTTACTTCAATTAATACTATTTTAATAACATTTGGTATAAAAAATTATACCATACATAATGGTGATGACTTTATGAAAAGTCGGAATGAAAATTACACATTTAACTTAATTGTTAAGTAAATTATATTTTCTAATAATGATATTTAATAACTAAAGAACTAATAAGATAAAACGACATTATTGAACCCTAGTTCAATCATCAATCCATGGTGGTGAGTGAGGTGGAAATGGGCCACCTCAATTCATCTATACTGTCAAAACGAGAGAACAAGACAAAGATGACACTGCATTCATAATTGCAAGAGATAACTTGCGCAAAAATGTGAAGAACCATATAAAGGAGCTAAGCATTGATTCGTGAAAGGTTTTTAAGCAGCACTCGTAAAACACCCAAACTTTTTACCTACAATTGTCAAGTTTCTCAAAAGCATCATCACTTTCTACTGTTTACAAGTTCATAAGGTAGATGTTGGCAATGACCTTGGCATGCAAAGAGCACATTTAACTCACAAAGTTTAAGAGGGTCCTGAAAATCTTTGAATCAATCTCCAACACAAATATAGGTTTTAAGTATTTGTAAAACCTTTTTTTTTAACTTTGGCCTACTCTAGCTCCCAGTTTGTTTTCGCTTGATTCATCAAAGCAATAACTTGAGTAATGTATTTCAAAATGCTTTTAGCATATCCTATTTGTAAGAGTTCATAGTAACTTCTCAAGGTTTAGAGATTTACCTTTTTAAATTCGTTTGCTCCTTTGGATGAGTTTTTTCAAGGTATCTAATGCCTCCTTTGTTATAGTTGTTCCTTCTATCTTCCCAAACATCTCATAATTCACTTTTTAATGAATAAATATGATCTCTTCCTATCCTTTTCTTACTCTTATGGTTAGTTACATTCTTTGCAACACTTCCAATCTCGTTTTCCATAAGCATCTTGTAGTAATAAAAAAAAACTCTCATTTGAATGCACTATTGACTATACTTTTTTCCTATTAAGAATGAGAATTGAAGGTTAGATTGAGCTGTTCATATTTATGACTCTAACACAATTTTCATAGGTGACTTCGACATCAACAATCCACCTTGATGAAGCCGAAGGAAATTAATCCCATACAACACAAACTCATGCCCATACACAAACTCAATCCCATACGCAAACATTTACACAAAAATCGTTTTGTAGATGAAACTAGCTCCAAATCAAGCACAAAATTAACCACGGACACGCACATTTCGGCAACAGAGGAGAGCACGGAGAAGACGAAAACACATTGACGAAAACCGCCGGAGAAGATGACGATAAAACCAAACGACGTTGTTTTGATATACTTAAAAACGTTCAGTAGAAGCAGAAGCAGACAACGGACGACAACATATAGCTTTAGAATTTACCGATGGATAGTTTCCATCGGCAAACTAAAAATTATTATTCCACTATCATTTCCTGTCTTATTTACCGATGGTAATTAAATAACATCGCTAAATACCATCGTCATTTCATTTTCTTCCAAATTTCGCAACAGATATTGCTACTACCGCTAAACAAAAATTTTCCAGACAACTTTTTCCGATGAATATAGGACTTTTATCAGTAATTGGCAACGGTTTTTTTACTGTCAGTAATTTTTTGTCGCTAATTCATACTTTTCTTGTAGTGTTTGTTTTTAGCTAATTGTTGATGTATGTATTACGATATTCACCAATGCTATCTATCAAAAAATTCTTTTACTGTCTTAAAAATTCAAGAAAATATTTCAAAATTTATAAACCTGAAAAGGAGGCATCGCTCATGAAGAACATGACAAAAATGAAGTCTCACAAAGTAAAATCAGTTTCATTGTTTTTGGAATAAAAGGCATAGAATTACAAGCCTTCCCTATCAATTAAGGTGTCCAACTGCTAATGAGCTTAAGTGGCGGTAGGTTAAATCTAATGGAATCTTAACGAAAAATTAAAATTCTGTTAATTTAAAGTTAAATTACTTGTTTTTAAAATATTAAAATATTAAATGTTTTTAAATATTGAGATCTCAATTTAATTTTGATGTAAATATTATGTTAAAATCACCTCCTTTACCTATACTTCGATTCAATTCTATGTATCAAGTAACTTTCACTAAAAACAAGTCCGCTGAAGTGCGTATCTTTTGTCTTGATTTTTCTACACGATTAGTCTTCTAACATAAAAAAATTATAGGATAGTACGTACAGGCCAACACACTAGCAATTGCTATGAATCCATTTCACGTGTACATTTTCTACCAACATACGTAATGTCATTATTCAAGCAAACAGAGATATATTCCCAGTAATTCAAGTTGAATTTGGATTGGAATGGCCTTTGCTTGATGTTGATTAAAAAGAGTAAGAAATAAAAGCGCATATCGTTTTGGTAAATGGATGATCAAACCATGCAATGAAAAGTACCATGAGAGCAGTTAGAGACGGCTATATAATTTGCTTAGAATGACATTAAAAGTGACCAATATGATGACCAACTAGAAGATGGGATGGGTGGATTGATCGAGCTTTTTAGTTAAAAACAAATTAACAATTGGGGGTTAGTTTAAATTAGATGTTGGCTAATTAATAATTAATATTGCATGACGTGAATGACTAAGGTCGTCAAGAAAGAGATACGTAGAAAATTATATTTGCATTTGACCACGGTCCAGTCTTTTTCAATTAATTATTCTTGAAAATTATATTTGCATTTGACCATGGTCCAGTCTTTTTCAATCAATTATCTTTTTCCTTCCATTCCTTTCTGATTCAAGGAACTGGAATGAATGACATTCGAAAAAGATTACTGAAAGCTAAATACATGCAATAGTTTTAGTCATCTTACAATAATGTATGCCTAGAATTGAATACTCCTATACTTGGTTTTGAGTATTAAATACAGTAACGAATCCAAAAATAATAATAATCAGAGTTACCATCATGGTTGATTCATACTTTGTTTTGTGTTGTATGCTTGGTAATTATTACTATTTTCTATTTGGCTACCAAAATAAATGGTTTAGCAATTTTCGTACTTGAAACTAAACATATGATTATTTAGGTATCTGAAAACTTCCTGTGTATGAGTAATTATCTTTTCACTAAAGAAATATGCAACGACTGAACCTGAACCACGTAAGAGCATGAACATATACAATATTCAGGAAATTACATTATATAGTCCGTAGCTTAAATAATTAATTGTGTGATACTTCATCCTTATTTGCAGGGAAGAAGCTTTCTTAATGCAATATTAGCTTAGCTAAAATCTTAATATTGGGGATATTATAAATGCTAACGTTCAATTCTTTAAGGGTATCCTAATTAATCACATATACCTTCGAGCTATACATTGAACAAACTTAATTCATTTACAAAAAAAAAAGAAAAAGAAAAGAGGAACTACTGGTATTTTCTCACAATGTGATCCGAGAACGTAGATGATGAGAAAAGCGAATTACTTAATACATCCACTACTGCTTCATGGAACTCTTGCGGATGTCCTTCGAAGCAATGTCTACAGTTTTCATCCATAATTTCCGACATGAACTAGGACGCTAAAAGAACGAGCAGAGGAACAACACATTAATATTTTTCAGGAAACATCTACCATATAGTTTTTAAACATATGCCGTTCTTAAAATAAGTTAATTCTTTTATTTCCAATTACCTAGTTGATGATAATTCGGTAACGATAATATAAGAGGGCTATCTTATGAATTCAGCGCCCTGAAAGTCTCGCCCTTTGTAAAGTCTATTGCTATTGAATAGGTCAGAAGTAGAATAAACACATTTAACATTATTTTACTTGATTAGATTGAGATAGTTCCTGATGACTTCCCGAGCATTGCCTTGATTTGAAAGCTGTTGCAAACGAATATATTATTTCATAAAAAAGAACAGAAGTCAAAACAATAGAGGTTATCGTTCTCATGGATCATCTATATAAGCGCCCTGTTTCCCAATTCCTTAAAATCGACAGTACCCTCTTGATTGTTACAAACAAGCTGGTCCTATAACTCAGTTTCATTTGTAACCCTATTCTGATATATTTGTTATATAATTTGCATAATAATGGTTAGATCTCCGTGTTGTACTGATGCTAACTTGAAGAAAGGGCCATGGACGCCAGAAGAAGATGTGACACTCCGCGATTATATAAATAGAAATGGCCATGAAAATTGGACACAAGTCTCAAAGCATGCAGGATTGAACAGGTGTGGAAAAAGTTGCAGGTTACGGTGGACGAATTATCTTAGACCCGATATCAAGAGAGGACCATTCACTGAGGAGGAAGAGAGAGACATCATCAAACTTCATTCAGTTCTCGGGAACAAGTATGCTCTTTCTGTCTCTTACGCTTTTAGTTAGGAAGTGTTAAGACTTCATCAGAATTTGGTTGTTCTAGTTGTTTCTGTTTAGAAAAGGTGTAAACTTTTAACTGACATGAACTTGCAGGTGGTCAAGGATTGCTGCCCATCTTCCAGGAAGGACCGATAATGAAATCAAGAACTTTTGGAACACCCAGATTCGAAGGAAGTTTCTCCAAACTTACAAGCCAGGAACTGGTCTGAATCATCTCATCAATCTCTCTCAGTTGCTTGCAGCAACCCATTTCGGTGGCAATTTGTTTAGTCCCTGGAACAATATTCTTACTTTACATGCAGATGTCTCGCAACTGGCGAAACTCCAGTTACTGCAAAACGTGATTCAGATGATGAATAACACCACACTTCCGAGCTTGGAGTACATCACTACCCTCTTAGGATCTCAAGGACTAATCAATGGAGCAACTAACTTTGTCACTGAGAAAATATATCCAAACATTGGCATCGACACATTAAATGCTTCTGCGAACCCTTTTCAAAACAATGACTTCCAAGTTATACCTGATTCTTTCCAGGGTATGCTTGATCATGAAAGCTTGAACAGCTTGACAAGTAATTCATGTCACCCTAAGGTGGGTTCCCTCCTGAGAGTTCCGATGTAAAACAAGTGGAAAGCCATAGCAACGACCTATTAAACTATTCCACGAGCTCGCCTGCTTCTACTGTATTTGAATCTTTGGAGAACATACTCGACGATGAAAATGGTGGCTCCTACTGGAAAGACATTCTTTATCAGTACGTGCCCACCTAACTTGTTTCCATTTTTATTTTTTTTTTCTGCCTAGCTGATACTTGATGAGAGAAACGTCTGAATAAAAAGTTTTTCAATGCTTAAACTGGTAATTTTCATACTCTAGTTTTGGAAAATGAGTTTTTGTTGCATTTTCACTTTTTTACAACTACAAATTTTTATGTTTTAATGTAATTTGTACGTCACCCTTTTATATTTTAATTTAATTTAAGTCTCTCTCTCTCTCTCTCTCTCTCTTTTAACGTCACTTTTTCTTTTTATATTTTCATTATTGTTTTTCATATATTTTCTGGAAAAAAATTATAGGTATTTCATTAGAAAAAGGCAATAAAATAAAATATATCTCTGTTACTAAACATGTCCTTGACCTCTTTTTGGTGTTGCAGAATAACGCGCTCACCACCATTATCGCCTCTGCGAGAGTAAAATTAACCGCCTCTTCCCAAGTATTGCATACTGTGCCGAAAGAGATTCTTTCTTCAAATTTTACTTGTGTTTAGGATTTGAGATCCAATTTATATGTTTAATAGAAGTTTCTCCTTATTGTGATTAAACTATACTTATGTATAATTAAAACATTTCCCTTTGTTGTGCTGAATTTTTATATTTGATTAATTTAATTAAATGAGCGTCAAATTACTTATTTCATAAAAAATTTTCAAGTATGATAAAGATTGGATGTCATCAAACATATGAAACGTTTCTTGATATTGCTTGACTTATATGGAACATTCCATTGAACATGTATGCATGGGAAAAAGAAAAACTAAATGGATAAGATTTGACCATTGGATATAATTTTTTTTCTAAAATCTTGTAATCATAATTAAATTCAACCCTGCTTTGACAAAGATTTCCTTCCCCCACCGAAAAGTTTGGACTATTGATGGAAGGTTGCGTGATATCTAGCGATAAAAGGTCAGATTATTTGTTGAGTCGTTAATAAAACATTAGGTGATGGAGTGCACGTCCAAAGCAAGTAATTGACTGCGTGTTCTGTAGCCGAAGAGCTTACCAAACCAACCGTACAAGTTCATTTTCATTTTATTTACTCGGATGCTATGCTAGCTAGTGTCAATAACTTGTAACCAACTAGGCACATTGACCCTATTATCGTACAGGGTTTACAAGGTATTTCAATGTCGTACAGGATTTACTTGATACAAATTATTTAATTAGCGTGATTTGCAGGTTATTAAAAGAAAATGTTTTTCTTCGTGTGCATGAATCAAGTTCTTAAAATTTTCTCTTGTTGGTTAAATCACACAGCAAACTCATCAAGATTACACATTTTCTACAGAGATTCGTCAGCTTTTGCATGCAAAGTCAACCTTTTGTATCACCAACCATTGATCACCTTATTAGTTAGAAAAAGAAGATAAGTCAATTAAATGCCACTTGATCTAAAGGAAACGAAAAAAAAAGACTAGTAAAGACTTGGTGAAAATAATATGGTTTGAGTGAAGCCCAATGTTATAATTCTGGAAGGAAGTAAGGATGAAGTCCACGTGGCCAATCTACAAAATCCGAGTTTGGCCCAAATATTTTAAACAGCTTAAACCCTATTAAAGGTATAGGCGTCACTTCAGTTTCCAAAATTGTGATTTTCACTAATTAGTTTCACCGCAGGGAAAAAGAAAAAAGAATGTGTTACACTTGATGTCGGATAAACGGACAGGAACATGTTCCTCTACTCGCTTGGCATTCTTCTATAGTTTAAAATGCATGGGTTTAGATGTCCTCTGTAAGCACGCCATCAAATCGTCATCATTCCACTAACTCATAGCATTTCAAATAAGGAGAGAAATGAACAACAATCTGAAACAGAAGGTGATAATACTTCGATAATATTTGAATTGTTCCTACACAATTCAAACAAGATATAATTACGTCAACAAATTCCCCAGCTCATCAAAGCCTGACTTTGGATACCGATCAATCCATTCATGTGATAATGTAAAATCCTGCAATTGCATAGCTATCTTTAATGGGAAAATCAGAAATACCTGTCAATGGCACAGTCCACTTTACCATGCCTCGGCTGAAAGATTATTCTAATTTGATACAACGAGGAGGTTTCAAAGGAAACGTCTCATGAATCCCAAGTATCTTGACTAAGTAAGGGGAACGTGTTCTGAATCCTATATACGTGGCTTATAGACTTGGTCATACTTTGCTAGATTGTTATTCCTTTGGTATAGTTAGTTGCTCTATTGTTTCAATAAATCTGGCTATAATTACGTAGTTAGCCATTAGTTTTACTATTACCTAGGGATTTAATTCTCTTGTTTTGTATTTAAACTCTTGCAAATAATAAAGAAGGGTAAAAAAAAAAAAGTAAAGTTTTCCAACTTAATTGTGGTTCAATTCTCACCTTGAGCAGGATTTTAATTACAAAAGAAAAAGAAGCAAACTTGATTAGCTAATTCTTGAAACCTATCATTTAGTATCAGAACAAGAATGGGCACTATAAAGAGCGCATTGAAAGATTAGAAGCTGGATTGGAGACATAGCTCGCAAATTAGAGTTTGGGCTGGTGGACAAATCGCATCAACTAGGAATTGTTGTTAGTAAAATTTCAAAGGTGGTATTGTCAACTACATAAACATCTATAGGTCCTGGGAATTATGGTACGAGGCACTCTCACAATCACAAAAAGGAGAAAGATGAGCATGAAGTAGCACAACTAATTTATTAATCTAAATTGGCTAAATTGGAGCTTCCTAAGTATTCTAAAGATGATCCCACATACTGGCTTACACAGGTAGATCAGTTCTTCAAGTACCAAGGTACCACAGAGACACAAAAAGTGCCTTTAGCTTCTTTTCATTTACAAGGAGAGGTAAACCAAAGGTGGAAATGGCTACATTGATCCTATAACGAAGAAAAGAAGGAGGTGTCGTGGGAGATCTTTGTTAAAGAATTATAGGCTTGCTTCAACCCTACAGACTGTGAAGATTTTGATGAAGCCTTGTCTAAGGTGAAATAAACAGGTTATTTAAGTGATTGTCAAAGGGAATTCAAAAAGCTAGGAAACCAAACACAAGGTTGGACTCAAAAAGCATTGGTAGGCACTTTTATGGGTGGACTCAAGGCAAACATTACAGATGGCATTAGGATGTTTAAACCAAGAACACTGAAGGATGCAATTAGTCTTGCGAGAATGAAGGATGATCAACTAAATAGACAACAAAAAGTGTGATGTTCAACTATACGACCTCTAGTGGACGTGTCTTCTCTAGTAAAAATTAGCAATGCCTCTCCAATGAAACATCTCACATGGGACGAGATACAAAAAAGAAAGGCTCAAAGGCTATGTATTAATTTTGATAAGAAATTTACACCAGGTCATAGGTGCCAAAGGTCGCACCTGCTGCTATTAGAAGGAGAACCAGATAATTCTGACAAGGAGGAGCCGCAATTAGAAATTTCTCTACAATTGATTAATGAGTTAGTTAGTAAATAAAACCATACAAGTAAGAGGTAAAATTGGGCAGTGCGAAATGATTGTTATAATTGATAGTGGTTCAACACGCAACTTCATTAGCGACAAAACAATCAAGAGGATAAAATTTCCATTGACTCCTACTAGACCATTGGATGTTAAAATTGCTAACATAAGGGTCTTAAGATGTCAAGAAAATTTTGAAAAATGTTCAAATGTGTATCCAAGGTAAAAAAGTTGCCACCTGTAATGTAATTGGATCATCATATCAACTTGAAGGAGAGAACAGAGCCATTCAACATGAGACCATACAGGTATGCCTATTTTCGAAAGGCTAAAATCGAAAGATAAGTTCATGAAATGCTTAAATTAGGACTTATTAGACTTAGTACTAGCCCATTTTCTACACTAGTATTGTTAGTTAAAAAGAAAAATGGCATATGGTAGTTTTGCATCAACTATCAAACCCTTAATACAATTATTATCAAAGACCAGTTTGCAATTCCTATTGTTGATGACATATTAGATGAACTCTAAGGTGCTCATTACTTTACCAAACTTGATTTACGAGCTGGGTATCATCAAGTAATGTTACACTCTTTAAACATTCATCAAACTACATTTTGCACACATAATGGCTACTATGAATATT
This sequence comes from Erythroxylum pedicellare, assembly GCA_027563575.1. Classification (NCBI taxonomy): domain Eukaryota; kingdom Viridiplantae; phylum Streptophyta; class Magnoliopsida; order Malpighiales; family Erythroxylaceae; genus Erythroxylum; species Erythroxylum pedicellare. The sequence goes on from JAOQMP010000005.1 coordinate 13,193,454, forward strand.
TGGCCATGCCCTTTGGCCTTTATAATGCTCCATCCACTTTTTAAGTTATTATGAATTCCATATATCGACCTTATCTTTGAAAATATATGCTAGTATTTTTTTATGGCATTTTAATCTATAGTTTTAATTGGAGCATGCATCTTGAACATTGAAAGAATCGTAGGGGTGTAGTAGTTTCGCAAAAATTTCCGATTTACCACAGTCGTTTCTAGCACAATCAAAAAAATTAAACACATAAATATAAATTAGCACTAAAATATGGTAATGCAGTTCGGCACACCTTGTCTATATTTATGGGACCCTCACTCAACTTAATTCTTTTACTAACGACAATAGTTTTATATAAGACTTTACTGAGTTGACACCACTCAACTCTTGACGCTATCCTTCATCCTCATAACCTATGAAAGAATTTCATAGCCAACAACACGACCGACTCGTGTTAATCTCAAGAGAGGATTTTTCTCAACAATCTTTTAACTAAAGAACACTTAATAAATAGCTCAAATGGTTAAACAAAAATTCAACATAAATAAGAACACTTAAGAAAGAATAGAAAAACAACTCCCCTAGATATACCACTTCATCAACGAAAGAATGAGAAGTTATCCATAAATAGATTTGCTATGAGGCTTCAATATCGTCATTGAAAATCCCATTCATACTAGCCACAAAATGTCTCAAATCAACAAATGTTTCTTCACCGAAACGTCATACACAAAGGGTTGCAAAAACACCAAGGCTATTGGAAGTTTTTCGCATGAAAATCACTATCATCGACACACCAAAAGTCCCTCACCATGGACAGAAAATACAACACCTTTATCAAGAGAAATCACAACTATAAGAACACCTAATCAACGACAACACATAAAGTAAACAAGCACAAAACCATTCATCCCAAGTGACGTGATCCACAAAAAAGTTTACAACAAACGGAGTTCAATCTTCATACAATCAGCTTATAAGACATATCAAGATATTGCACTCAAAATCCCGGCTACAAAAATTCCAAAATCCACCCTCAATTGACGTTAAAGAATAGACAAATACATGACTGAATCACGCACTTGCTAAGATAAAATTATAGCTGCATACTAAACCCATTAACCACGCACAACCAAGAAAAGTGCAGCTCCCATACACAGCCTAAATTGTGTGAGACCCCAATTGAAAAACCAACTACATAAAGTTGCCCAGTCAATGACAAAGACACCAAATAACAACACCCACTCAAGACAACCTTTTTCAACCAATGATGCACTAAGGAAAATGCAGCACACACATACAGAACATAGGTTATATGATTATCTAAATTAAGAAAAACAGCTGCACTATAAACAACGTCACCCCCAAAAACATTCACACTACCAAAACAAGGGAGATCACATCGCAGTAGGCACACCCAGCCAAATCTCAATGTGATTCACTTAGGAGTCTTCATAAGATAGAGTTTTATCTTGATACAATCTCTTATAAAAAATGATCCAAGATAGCTTTTTAATTTCATCCTTCAAGATAATTATAATTAACCAATGAAATCTAAAATAGCATATTTTATTCTATCCCACTTTGATTTGAATTTTAAACTCATCAACATTATCTTAGATGTCTAATTATCAAAAAATGCCAAAATCAAATAATAAGATATGTACCATATATCGTAAAAATCTCCCCCTTTTTGGTATTGTTTGTCACAAATATGAAAGTCACCCTAATAAAATAATTGGACATATAATCCACATGAGAAAAGAACACTCCCTTAATCCAACACCAACTTCCAAAGAACATCTATCAAATTCTTCAAGTTTAAGAACATCCAAAGAAACAATAATGAACAATCATCCAATCATCCAAATTTCTCCCTCTTGGGTCAAAAAGATGTCAAAAAGCAAGACTAATAGTTACGAAGATACCTTAAAATATCCCCCTAAATTAAATAGTCACCAAAAACAATTTGATGTCTCCCCCTTAGAACAAAACAATACCCAAAACGAAGAATGTCTTCAATGCGATCAATCTCAACCAATAAGAAAGCATAAAAATCAACAATAGGTGCAGTGGAAGAATCATAAATATACCAAAATGACAATTTACCACCAATTAATACATATTCCAATATATCATTGCTCACTTCAATTCCATCTTCATAAGACTGATCCAATTCATAAACTTCATCATCAAGCATAGCCTCATGTACATATCAATCAATTGAACCTTAAATAAAAACTCATAAAGCCTAAATGATAACTCTTCGAACGTTTTTTTTTATTTTTTTAGCAATTGAAAACATCAAACTATTCTTCAAAAATTTAAAGCACATAGCCTCTGTGCCCCTTGAAGAAATTCAAACCTGGGCTTATTCCTAATCATATTATCTCAATCATCAACTGTCTGATTGATTTCTTCATCTGAAGTAACTAACTTATCCTCATTCTGAACAGTTGCTTCAAAAGCAGTAACTAACTATAAATATAGACAATTTCTTATTTTTCCTTCATTACATCTTTGTGTTTGTACTTGGCCCTTTCTAACCCAAGAATGCTTCGGTAACATTGGTTGTTGCTGAAAATTTTAATGGCTAGATTTTCGATTTTGACCCCTTTGAAACATCATTTGTAACAACTTGTAAGATTTCGGTCTTATGTTCCCAATTACTCCACAAAAGTATGAACCTCTTTTTTTTTTTAAGATTTCTCCTTGTACAAATCTGGTAGCACCAATTTTCTCATCATTCGACTTAGAACATTCACCTCTATAGCCAATGCCTTGAAGGTCTCCTTTAGTCTTACCAATTTTCAACAACTTTTCTAGCTTTTTGGTACCTCCATTTAACATTCTTATTCCCTGACTAGCTTCTATTTTGTTTGATTAAGCTCATCTATTGTAGATAATAACTTCTTCTCAAGGGCTTGAATGGTGTTCTTCATGGTAGAGTTTTCTTCCTTCAACTTCTCATTTTTCTTATATGTTTCGACACATTTAGCATATATTAACTCATGGGCTTCATAAATACTTTCCTTTTATCATCTAAAGTACTATCATTACTGTCATAATCTGAGATTGGGCTTTGAGCCTATTTGTTTGCGTTTTTCTTGAAATTTTATTATTTACTGATGTTTTCGTCATTGGTTACTTCCTTCTTGGTTAATGTTAAGCAAGTAATTGGATTTTTGTTGTACAAAGCAACTAACACAGTACTATTCATAGCTTCTTCTTCACTACCATACTCACTTCCAGCTTCATTCTCACTCTAACTGCTTATATAGGACTTCCATTTTCTCTTCTTCAAGGTGTCAGTACATTCCGCTTACACATGTCTAAAGCCTTGACACTCATGACATTGAATTTTCTTAACTTTTCTTTGACCTTTTTGAGTTTTAGCTTATTGTTTGAAGTTATTGTTCGATGAACTCTCACCATTTTTCCTAAACTCAGATCTATCCTTCTTCACTTTGTTTAATAACTTACTGAAATTTCTTATCAATAACTCCATATCCTCATTCTCATCAAATTTAACTTCGAAGTCATTCACGACTTTACCAATCTCAACTTGCAATGTCAATCCTTTGCTCTTCTCTCGATTATCCCTTAATAAATTCATCTCAAAGTTGGTAAGAATCCCAATTACCTTATCTAAAGACAATTTAGTGATACCATAGGTTTCTTTTATAGTCGCAATTTTTCGTATGAACTTTGGAGGCAACAATCTCAATGTCTTCTTAACCAGTTTTAAGTTAGAGTACTTCTTCTTAAGCTGATGTACTTGGTTTGCTATATCACGTAGTCTCTCATGGAAATCTCCAATGGTTTCACTCTCATCCATTTTCAGCTCTTCAAATCTCATATCCAGCATCTGAAGTTTTGAGACTATCACAGATTTCGATCCTTCATTTATAGTCTGTAAAATGTCCCACGCTTCTTTCACCGATTCACAAGCTGATATCATAGCAAAGCGACCTTTATCAACTACACTGAAGATGGCATGTAGGGCTTGAGAATTTCCAAGCACTCTCTCTTCTTCAGCCCTTGTCCATTTAGATGCATCTTTAAGCACCACTTCTCCCTTTTCATCAGTCGTCACTAGATGTGTCCATCTATTTAAAACCGAGTTCCATACTCTTGTTCTTTATACCTGAATGAATATCATCCGTGATTTCCACATAGGATAACTTGAACCATCTAACAACGGTAGTCTGATGATTAATGTCGCTTCTCTTATAATCATAATTGTGAAACATAGATCTGTACCAACTTGATGTACCAAGTTCTGATTCGGTGACGTTGCTCTGATACTAATTGAAAGAACCGTAGGAGTGTAGTAGCCTCGCAAAAATCTTCAATTTATTGCAGTCATATCTAGCACAATCAAAATAAAAAAATTAAACAAACAAATATAAATCAACACTAAAAATTGGTAACACAGTTCAGCACACCTTGTCTATGTCTACGGGGTCCTCACCCAGCTTAATTCTTTCACTAACGACAATAGTTTTATACAAGGCTTTATTGAGCTAACACCACTCAACCCTTGACACTATCCCTCATCCTCAAAACTTGTGAAAGAATTTAACACCCAATAATATGACCGACTTGTGTTAACCTCAATAGAGGATTTTTCTCAACAATCTTTTAAAGAAAAAACACTTAATAAATAACTCAAATGGTTAATCAAAAATTCCACATAAATAAAAACACTTGAGAAAGAACAGAAAAACAACTCCCCTAGATATGTTGCTTCATCAATGAAAGAATAAGAAGTTGTCCATCCAAAAATCTACTATGAGTCTTCAATATCATCATTGAAAATCCCATGCACAACAGCCACAAAACGTCTCAAATCCACAAACGTTTCTCACTAAAATGTCATACACAAAGGGCTGCAAAAACACTAAGACTGCTGGAATTTTTTCACATAGAATTCACTATCATCGACCCACCAAAAAATCCCTTACTATGAACAGAAAACGCAGCAACTTTATCAAGAGATATCATAGCTGCAAGAATACCCAATCAACAACAACATACAAAAGAAAACAAGTACAAAACCATTTAGCCCAGGTGACGTGGTCCACGGAAAAGTTTGCAACAAATGGAGTTCAATCTTCATACAATCAACTTATAAAACATATCAAGATATTGCACTCAAAATTCCAGCTGCAAAAATTCCAAAATCTAGCCTCAATGACATTGAAGAATAGACAAATACATAGTTGAATAACGCACTTGCCAAGATACAATTATAGCAGCACAATAAACCTATTAACCACGCACGACCAAGAAAAGTGCAGCCCCTATACACAACCTAAATTATGTGAGACTTCAATTGAAAAACTAGTTGTACAAAGTTGTCCAATCAGTGACAAAGACACCAAATAGAAAATGCAGCAACCACTCAAGACAACCTTCTTCAACCAAAGATGCACTAAGGAAAATGCAGCACACACATATATAACATGGGTTGTGTGATTATCTAAATTAAGAAAAACAGTTGCACCGCACACAACGTCACTCTCAAAAACATTCACACTACCAAAACAGGGGAGATCATATCACTATAGGCACGCCTAGCCAAATCTTAACATGATTCACTTAGGTCTCTTTATAAAATAGAGTTATATCTTGATACAATCTCTTATCAAAAATTATCCAAGATAGCTTTTCAATTTCATCCTTCAAGACAATTATAATCAACTAATGAAATCAAAGATAGTAGATTTTATTCTAGCCCACTTTGATTTGAATTTTAAATTTATCAACATTATCTTGGATGTCCAATTATTGAAAAATGTCAAAACTAAATAATAAGATATGTACCATATATCTTAACAAACATGTTTGCAAGGTTTTTGAAATACTAAGGCATCATTAATTTTTTATTAAAAACACTAAGTATGCCTTTGGCTAGCAAGAGTTGGAGTATTTGGGGCATGTCACAACTCCACATAAGATTAAGATAAACCAAGAAAAGATAGAAGTCACGCTTAAATGGCCTAGGCCTACTAATATCTCTGAATTTGTCCTTAGAAGATATTATCATAAATTTATCCTTAACTACGAATTGATAGCTCGACCTCTCACCATGTTATTAAAAAAAGGGACAATTTGACTAGATAAATGAACCAGAGGCCACCCTCCAAAGTCCTAAGCATGCCATGACTACCACTACTACATTAGCGTTGCCTAATTTCAACGAACTACTTATCATTGAAACTGATGCTTTCGATGATGGCATAGGAGCAATGTTGACTCAACAAGCAAAACCAAACGTCTTTATGATCCAGGCTTTTGGTAGTTTGAAGTAGTCATGGTCCACCTATATTAAAGAGATGTTGACAATTGTTCATATGATAAAAACATAAAGGCCTTATCTGATGGGACAAAATTTATACATTCAAATATATCAACGCAACCTCAACTACTTATTGAAACAATATATTATAACTCTGGAGCAACAAAAATGAGTAGAAAATTTGATAGGCTATGATTATAAGATTTTTTACAAGCCTGGCTAAGAAAATTCAACAGTTGATGTACTCTCAAGAGTTGCAGGAAGTCCCTTTTGGATACATTGTTTGTGTCTCAGTATGGGATGCTATCAAAGTAGAGGCCACAAATTATCCTTACATGTAGAAAATTGGCAGACAAGATATTGAAAATTTGGGCATGTCGTATAGGTGGCAAAATGAGTTGGTATATGTTAAGAACTGAGTAGTGGTGCCTCCAAATTCTACCATTATTCAACAATTATCGTAGGAATTTCATGACTCCCCAATTGATGGGC
>JAOQMP010000005.1:13208294-13218839 GCA_027563575.1 Erythroxylum pedicellare
TTTAAAGTTTTATAATTCTATTTGAGGAAATCTTTACACTTGTTACTATTAGAACAAAAAATTTGTGTCATGATTATGTTTCCTTACTCTCGCTCACTATAATCTTACCCTTGGGTACATAACACGAGGGACTCAAATTACTTGTTAATGTAATGACGGAGTTAAGTAAAGCATAAACTTCCATTTAGAGTGGCATATAACAGCAGTCATACTTGTTGTTTAAGTTCATTCTAACTAATGCCAATTCAAAAATAACTTCAATGCTTCCCATATTCTAGATATTGAATTACCTTCAAATCAATCAACAAATTATTGTTTTAACTTCATTAACTAGTGCTTTTACTTCTTTGAATGAACTTTTCACTCTTCATTGAAGCACCTACAATAGCAAAACACTCCCATCATCCAACATCAATGTAACAGTCAATTCATTAAAAAACTTGCAAGCATAAGAGATTCATCCCAACATCGCAACCAAAATCTCATCTTTTCCTTTCCATCACTAACATTAACACATTCAATTTGTTTTCCAACCATAGACAACCCCGTTGGCTCAAGGTTTATTATTAATGATTTTGATGATAACTACATAATGTTTCAAAATTCAAATTGGACTTATTTCCCTCTATTGCTAACTATTTTATTTTCAAAAGGAAATAAAATAATGAGAAACATACTTCCTTTCTTGCAGGAACCTTTTTTTATGAACTTACCTTATTAGAAATGGTTTATCTGAAAGGATCCTATTAATTATGAATGTTGTATATTAGTCTCGAAAGATTTTTGACAAAGATGACATCAAATTTATTTAGTTTTAAATCCATCTAGTTGACTAAGGATGTAAGTGAAACAACGACTAGTTGAAGAAATTGACTATTTAAGAAAGAGCAACAACACTTGTGAAGAAATGAGCATGCATAATCTTTTGAAACATTTAAGCATCATCTATATTCTTAAAAGTCATATCATTCTTATTGTGCCTTAGAAGGTGAAATCACTCGTTTTTGATTCTACATTTTATTTTTTTGAGAGCTTTTATAAGCTTATTATATACTTCAAGTGTGGAAGGTAGGAGAACTTTGAAAAGTATGTACTGGTAAGCTTGAAGAGGCTCGTCACAATCTTATAACTAAAGTTTGTGGAGTCATGATTAACAATTTGGTATTGAAACATTTTCTATTGGGGATTTATTGAAATCATTGAACTTCAGTTAAGTAGCCTCTGGATGGGAGAACTATCACTTCACCTTATTTGTAGGATTCTTATTTATTGTTTTAAAATTTTATAATTCTATTTGAGGAAATCTTTACACTTGTTACTATTAGAACAAAAAATTTATATGTCATGATTATTTTTCATTTACTCTCGCTCACTGCAATCTTACCCTTGGGTACATAACACGAGGGACTCAAATTACTTATTAATGTAATGACGAGGTTAAGTAAAACATAAACTTCCATTTAGAGTGGGATATAAAAGTAGTCATACTTGTTTAAGTTCATTCTAACTAATGCCAAATCAAGAATAATTACTATGCTTCCTATATTCTAGATGTTGAATTACCCTCAAATCAATCAATATATTATTGTTTTTACTTCATTAACTACTGTTTTTACTTCTTTGAATGAACTTTTCACTCTTCACTGAAGCACCTACAATAGCAGAACACTCCCATCATCCAACATCAATGTAATTGTCAATTCATCAAAAACCTTGCAAGCACAAGAAATTCATCCTAACATCATAACCAAAATCTCGTCTTTTCCCTCCCATCACTAACATTAACACGTTCAGTTTGTTTTCTCAATCACAGATAACCCTATTGGCTTAAGGTTTATTATTAATGATTTTGATGATAACTACATGATATTTCAAAATTCAAATTTGACTTTTTTCCTTTTATTACTAACGGGTTTATTTTTATAAGGAAATAAAATCATAAGAAATACGTTTCCTTACTTGCAGGAACCTTCTTTATGAACTTACCTTATTAGAAATGTTTTATCTGAAAGGATCCTACTAATTATGAAGGTCATATATTAGCCCCGTGATTACTGTAAGATTTTTGGCAAAGATGATATCAAAGTTATTCAGATTTAAATCCATCTAGTTAACTAAGGATGTAAGTGAAGCAACAACTAGTTGAAGAAATTGACTATTTAAGAAAGAGCAATATCACTTATGAAGCAACGACCATACATAGACTTTCGAAAAATTTGAGCAGCATCTATAGTCTTGAGAGTCATATCATTCTTATTATGCCTTAGAAAGTGAAATCACCCTCTCAAGAGAGAAATTGTTTTTGATTCTACATTTTATTTTTTTGAGAGCTTTTAGAAGCTTGTTATACACTTTGAGTGTGGATGGTTAGAGAACTTTGAAAAATATGTCCTTATGATGCTTAAAGAGACTCGTCAAATTACTACTTAATTTATAGTGAAATACTTAAGATGGATACTTAGGGACTAGATATAACCTTGGGTTGTAAGCCGAACTAGTTTAAATCGACTGTGTCTTTCTTCTCTCTCTCTCTCTTTATCTTTTATATTTTCACATTATATTGTGTATGTGTTCATTTCAACAAGAGATTCCTTTTTTTTTAATAATAGATTCCTTCTGTTTTCAACCTATTTACGATTCCTTTAATTTTAATAGGCGCCTTCCTTTTTTATTATTTTCAACAGAACTTATACTTTAGCAGGCTCCTGTCATTTAATAGGCTACTATCATCTGATACACTCCTATTGTTTTAATTTTTAATGGGCCCCTGTCTTTATACTAATTGAAAGTAATTTTCCAAAAAGTTTTTAAGTCACACACAATTCACCCCCTCTTACGTATGTTTGCTTTATCATTTAGTATCAGAGTAAGGTTTCACATTTATTGTATTATACAACACGTGATAGATCATGGCAAACATCTTGAGAATTTTTCTGTGTCAAAGCCTCCTTACTTCAATGGAAATAACTACTTATACTAGAAAGAGATAATGACCATATATCTCCAATCTGTAGATATTGAAGTATGGCAAACAATTAGAGTTGGAGCTTCAATTCACACTTCCGATAACGTAGAAGTATGGATTGATACTGATAGGAGAAATGCACAACTAAACACTAAGGCAAAACATCACCTAATATGGGCATTGTCTGGAGATGAATATGAAAAGATATCTTACTGCTCTACAGCGAAAGAAATATGGGACAAACTACAAGTCATATTTGAAGGAACAAATGAGGTAAAGAAGCATAGAATAAGTCTTTTAGTGCATCAATACGAAACTATTAGCATGGAATAGAGAAGGACTATAGATGAATTCTTTGAACGCTTCAATAACATCATCACAGCCTTAAAGAACTTAGGAAAGATATATCCCAATGATGAGCTCGTAACAAAAACTTTGATACCAAAGGAATGGAGACCTAAGGTGATAGCTTTAGAAACAACAAAGGATGTATACACTATTTCACTCAACTGGCTATGAGGAAACCTGATGATCCATGAAACCGAGCTTAGGCAAGATGAAGGATCCTCCTATAGAAAAGGAATGGCACTGAAAGCAACTGACGAATCAAATGGTGATGAAAGTGTCACTGAGTTACAAATAGGTGGAGATGACGAGTTCAACTTTATGGTTAAAAAATATGCTCGCTTCTATAAAAAGGAGCTAATGAAGAAAAGAGAAGGAAATAAGAGGTTGGAAACAACAAGTTCCTATCAAAAGGCAGCAACAAGAATAATAGCAATACACAAAATAATTAAATCATATGCTATCATTGCAAGAAGTTGAGATACACAAGACCAGAATGTCCTATTCTTCAAAAAGACAAGTCAAAAAATAAGAAATCCAGAAAGCAAACGATGACTACAACCTGGTCAGATGAGGGTTCTGAAAACTTTGAAGAAGAAGAGCCAGAAGAAGTCAGCAACATTTGCTTCATAGCTGAATTAGGAGACGATGAGGTATATTATTTTAACTCTGATATTGAAGTTGATGAATTGAAAAATGCATGTCATGAATTGTATGATTAGTGCAAGAGGTTGACAATGAAGTATTTCAAAGAAGTTTAGAAGTCCAAAAGCAATGATGAATCTCTGCATTGGAATCTGCAAAAGAATATTTGGCAACCAGGAATATGTCTCTTGAGGTTGGCTATAAGCAAAAGGTTTTTAAAAAGGATGTTCTGGAAGGAAAAGTAGCTAAGCTAGAAAATATGATGCTAAAAAATGATTACGATAAGGTAAGACAATTAGAAGAAAAAGTCATCGCCTTAGAACTTGAAAAGGAGAAAATTGCTGGAAAGATCTTATCTCTTGAAAAAGATCTGGAAAATTTCACTGATGGAAGAAAAAATATTGATTCATTGCTTGGTAGCGTTAAATGCATTTTTGGTAAGGCTGGAATATGATACAATGAAAACAACTATGTTAGGTCATACAAAAACTTCTTTGTTAAATCCATCAGTAGCTATAGCTAAAACAACATGAACCTGCTAAGTAGAAAAAATCATAACAACTATTATTCATTTATTATGTATGATTATTGTGGTAATCATGGTCACATTAGTCATTCTCATAATTTTCGTAGAAAGAAATTATCTCAAGTGTATGTTTGGAGATCGAAGGTCAAACTTCTAACTCGAAAGAACCTAGAAAAATTTAGGTACCTAAAATAAGATAATGCTTTTTGTAGATATGTTTCAAAACAGAGATAAGGGAGAATCAATAGATAGTTGATTGTGGTTGTTTGAGGCACATGACAGGTGAAATATCACACTTCAACTACATTGAAAGAAAGGATGGACGTAACATTGTCTTTGCAGGCAAAAATAAAGCAAAGGTCACTGAAATTAGTAAATTGGTAATTCTAACTCTACCTCTATTGATAACGTTCTCTTTGTTGATGGTTTGAAATATAACCTGTTGAGTGTGAGTCAGCTATGTGATAAAGGTTACAAAGTCATTTTTTATGCATCTCATTGTGAAATTGTCAATATTCATAATGATAACATTGTGTTTGTTGGTCGTAGGAATCAGAATATATATTATGCTCAACTGAAAGACCTGTCCTCACAAAGTGTTAAGTATTTTGTCTCTCCAAAAAGTGATTGTTTATATGGCATAGAAGATTTGGACATACTAGCATGAGCATTATATCAAAGTTGCCCAAAACAAGTTAGTAAGAGGATTACCGACCTTAAAGTTCGAAAGCAATCAAGTTTGTGAGGCTTGTTTAAAAGGTAAACAAGTCAGAAGCAACATTTCTTCTAAAAATATTGTGTCTACAAGCCAACCACTTGAACTTGTGCACTTAGATTTATTTGGTCCCACTAGGGTTTAAAGTTTGGGTGGTAAACATAACAATTTTGTTCTAGTAGATGATTACTCCAGATTTACATAAGTTTATTTCTTATCAAATAAGAATGATGGTTTTGAAGTGTTTTAGAAGTTTTATAGAAAAATTTAGATAGAAAAATGGTATAGCATCACTTCAATTCAGAGTAATCATGGGGGAAAAATTGATAACATAAAGTTTGAAGAATTATGTGACAACAATGGTATAACTCACAACTTCTTTTGTCCAAAGACACCTAAGTAAAATGAAGTTGTAGAGAGAAAGAACATAACTTTGGTTGATATGGCCAGGACCATGCTGTGTAAAAGAGGACTACCTCATGGATATTGGGAAAAAGCAGTATCCACGGCATGCTATGTACTTAATAAATGTCTCATAAGACTTATTTTGAAAAAGACCCCCTATGAGTTGTAGAAAGGAAGAAAACCAAATGCTGCTTACTTTTGAGCATTTGGCTATAAGTGTTTCGTTCTAAACAATAGAAAAGAAAACCTTGGAAAGTTTGATGCTAGATCAGATGAAGCTATCTTTTTGGGCTACAATATTGCTAGTATAGGATTTAGAGTATATAATAAAAGAACAAAAAAGATAGAAGAATCGATACATGTGATATTTGATGAGTATTACCTTTGATAACAGCAACTGACTCAGATGATGATGAGCATCCATTGGTATCTAAAAGTACATCATAGAATCAAACTACACCTATAATACCTTTAAAATTACAAAATTAAGGAGGCCTCTCTGAAGCTAAAACAAAGCAGGCTCTTTTATCTTAGTAGGAGCTTATGTAACAAAAAACACCGAGAGAATGGAGAGTTTTTGATACACATCAATATATTATGAGAGATCCCTTTGAAAGTCTAAGAATAAGATCATTGTTCAAGAACAACTTTGTTGCTCTCATCTCATAAATAGAATCAAAAATAGCTGAAGAGGCCCTTACTGATGAAAACTAGGTTTCATTTATGAAAGACAAACTGAATCAATTTGACAAAACTAAATCTAGAATCTAGTACCTCGTCCTCAAAACAAGTCAATCATTGGGACTTAGTGGGTATTTCGAAACAAACGTGACGAAAATGGTAAGATGGTAAGAAACAAAGCTAGACTCATAGCTAAAGGTGACAATCAACATGAAGGTTTTGATTTTGATGAAACTTGTGCATTTATTGCTAGATTGGAATTGAATAGAATTTTACTTGCCTTTGCATACTATAAAAACTTTAAGTTGTTCCAAATGGATGTTAATAGTGCCTTCTTAAATAATTACATTATCGAAGAAGAATTTGTTAAGCAACCCCCATGTTTTGAAGATGAAAACCATTCGGATTACGTGATAAAGTTAACCAAAGCTCTGCATGATTTAAAGTAGCCTCGTTGAGCATAATATGAGAGGTTAAGTAACTTTCTGCTTGAGAATAACTTTGAAAGAGGAAAGGTTGATAAAACCTTATTTATTAAAAGAAAATAGAATGGATTACTCATAGGCATATATATGTTGATGACAAAATATTTAGTGCTACTAATCTATCCTTCTATGAAGAATTCTTAACATTGATGTAGGGAGAGTTTGAAATGAGCATGGTGGGAGAACTATCGTTCTTTCTCAGATTATAAATTAAACAAACAGAAAAAGGAATCTTTGTTAGATAAGACAAATACACAAAGGAGCTCATCAAGAAATATCATTTTGAGAATGTCAAACTGATGGGGTACTCCTATGTACACTGGAACTAAACTTGATAAAGACAAAGAAGGCAAAGCTACTCATGAGACAAAGTATATAGGAATGATTGAATCACTGCTATATCTTAAAGCTCAAGACCAGACATTACGCTTAGTGTGTGTCTTTGTGCATGCTTTCAATCAAATCTAAAAGAAAGCCACCTTCAAGCAGTTAAAAGAATCTTTTAATATCTCCACAAAATTATGGATTTTGGACTATTGTATCCAAAAATTGATTCATTTGCATTGTGAGATATTGTGATGCAAATCATATAGGTGATAAAGTCGATCAGAAAAGCATTACTAGTCACTGTCAATTTCTTAGAACATGTCTGGTACCTTGGTCCTGCGAGAAGCAAAATTGCACAACACTTTCAATGACTGAAGTGAAATACATAGCAGTTGTCAGTTGTTATGCTCAAATCTTATGGATGAAGCATCAACTAGAAGCATCAACTGTGGAATTTTTCTCTAAACTTTTCTCATATTCCTATATTATGTGATAATATGAGTGCTATAAATCTTTCTAAAAATCTTGTGCATCATTCTAGGTCTAAGCATATAGAAATCAAACATCATTTTCTTAAATAATATGTTTTAGAAGGAACTATTGATCTTTTGCATGTTAATACTAAAAATTAAGTACTTGACATTTTCACTAAGCCACTCTTTGAAGATATATTTTGCGTGTTAAGAAAAGAGCTTGGTGTGTGCAAACTCTATGATATTATTTCTGTATGAATATTCTCTGCTAGTTGTCTTTATGTTTTATTTAGCAGGCTCCTTCTATTAAGATTCCTTAGAAACTCTCTCTTAGTTTAGTAGGCCCCTTCATTTTAGAAGGCTCCTCTTGGTTTAATAAAGCAAGATTACATATATACTAAAAGGGTAATTCCCTTTATTTTGTCATTTTGACATTTAAAGACACACGGTAAAGTTACAAAAAGTGACTGCAATAGCATCAGCTAATTCAAGTTTATTTTTCAAAGTTCAAGATGGAAAAATGATAGTAGTCCTGGTATATGTTGATGATCTCATCATTATTGGAGATGATAAAGTGGAAATTCAACGAACGAAGGAGAATTTATCAGTTCGCTTCCAGATGAAAGAACTAGGAGAGCTTAAACATTTCCTCGGACTAGAAGTGGATTGTACAGAAGAAGGACTCTTTCTGTGTCAACAAAAGTATGCCTCTGGTTTATTGCAGAAATTTGGAATGTTTAACTGCAAGCCTATATCAACACCAATGGAGGCAAATGCTAGATTATGTTCAGCAAAAGGGAAAGATCTTGAAGATGCGGCTATATATCAACAATTGGTAGGCAGTTTAATCTACTTAATAGTTTAATCTACGTAACTTTATCTCGACCCGATATTTTTGATACAATAGGCATCGTTAGTAGATTCATGCAGAATCCAAAGAAGCCACATTTGGAAGCAGTTCGAAGAATTCTAAGGTACGTGAAAGGCACACTCGATCATGGTATACTATATAAGAAAGGTGGTGAATACAGAGTTATTGGCTATTATGATGCTGATTATGTTGGCGATCATGACACATGTTGATCAACAACAAGATATGTATTTAACCTTGGTTCAAGAGCAGTTTCTTGGTGTAGAAAAATACAACCAACAGTTTCATTGTCAACCACTGAAGCAGAATATAGAGCAGCAGCGGCAACAACTCAGGAGAGTACTTGGCTTATACAATTGATGAAAGATCTCCATCAATTTACATACTATGCAGTGCTATTATATTGTGATAATCAATCAGCAATCCGCTTAGCTGAAAATCCAACGTTTCATGCAAAACGAAGCATATGGAAGTACATTATCACTATGTACGAGAAAAGGTACTTCAGGAAGAAATCAAATTAGAGAAAACTAATACAGAAGATCAAGTCGCAGATATATTTACCAAAGGGCTTAATGGAAGTAAATTCACAGTATTTCGAATAAAATTTGGAATCACGACAAGGATAAACCAGTAAGTCGATCTTAAGGGGGTGTGTTAAACTACAACACCGATTACATGGTATCTTAGAAACTTCACCAAATTGGAACTGGCAAGCTGAAAATACTTAACTACAAAGATAGACAATTTGAATGAAAGGTGTAAGAATTACCGACTCAATTAAAAGGTTTAATGGTCGAAGTCAAAATTGTGATTAAATGCTAGTTATAAAATGGAGCCAGCTGGAAACTCATATGCTAGCTAAAAATATCAGGTTGTTCACAGCTTAGGCAAGGTGCAAGCTAACTGGACATTTTTTATGAGCTAGAAGTACTAAAATTGTATACGGAATTGGTCAATTGCTAGCTGTTTCATTAAATTAAAAAATTACTAGAACTATCTATTATGCCGACAATAGCTATTATAAATAGGACATGTATGTTCATTTGAAGTGCGTGTCTCCAAGAATTAGATATGAAAGAGTGAGTGCTATAGTAGATGTTGGTGAAGAAAAGTATGATTTAATGTCCTTGTATTTTTTGAGTTATAATACTCTTGTAAAATTTGCATTATAATAAAAACATTGTTATTATTTATTTTGCTAATTCTAATTGGATACAATTTAATTGTATATACACCATATCGATTTGCACCCTGCAATATTGTATTTTTATTACACAACTAATTAAAAATATTCTTTATTTTTACATTTTTTAATTAACTAACTTATAAGACAAAGTTCATATGATAAATATATTTTGTAAATAAAAATTATGTAAGATCATAATTATAATTACAATATTACATTTATATATTATCTCTAATTTATTTATAACATTTACTCTTTCAATAGTGGATATTAATACAATAAAAAGAATAGCATATATTAGTTTTTTAAAAGAGAAATAGTTGATTACATAGACAAAATTATGTAGATATTTAAACATATGTACAAATATTTTTTAAATAATAAGTTCATTAAGATTACTTGATATGATATTTCTATCTGAAATAGTACTTGTTTATTTATGTAATTACTTATTTTAATTACTGTATAATTGATTTTTCGACTTCATATCTCTAGGTTATTTCATTTAGGGACAGGTATATTTTCATATTGTTTATCACAATTAGCAATAATTTGATTGGTAATAATTAGATATGACATGAACGATATAAAGGTAATTGAGTAAGTAATATTGATTAACCATTTTAAAGTAATTGGGGAGAATGTTTTATTATTTTGTGTTAGAACAAATTAGATGAAAAATTATGCACAAAAAGTTTAGTCAAAAATATCTTGACATTTCTAATATTTAGATAGTTAAAATATATTGTTAGAGGACAATATTGATATATAAATATAAATTGTTTAATTAAAAATTAAAAATAATTTAATAAAGCTAATTTTGTAGTATTAAACACAATTTAAGATTATAATTTATATTCATTACTCAAATAAAGAACTGTTAAAGAGAAAAATAAAGTAAATTAATCAAGTTGGATT
>JAOQMP010000005.1:13240470-13253675 GCA_027563575.1 Erythroxylum pedicellare
ATTACAAGTTTACAATTGAGAATAATTTCATACATTACTAATTTGTAATTTATTTTAATGCAGTAGAAGAAGTTGATACAAATACTTTGGATGAAATTGTAGTTTACAAATCTTTAAATAGAGTTGGAGAATTTGGATTTGACAATGATGAAACACAATCTCCTTTCGAAATACAATTTTGATTTTTGTTGTTATCTTAAGTTTTATATTGGACTCATATTTATTTATTATTAGTTCATTATATAATAATAGACATTGGTGTATTTTTATTTCAATAAAATATTTTATTTTTACTTATTCTTATAAGTTTTATTTTTTATTTATTATATACCTATTTTATAGAGGTTCATTACTGGTTGAACTTCTAAAACTTTCTTTCAACTGGTTCAATATCCGACCTGATTTTTAAATCATTGCTTAGGTCTTGATAATACCCTAAATATTGCAATTATTAACTAATCAACCCCACGTAATTGCCAAAAGGCATACTTTTCAGATATTTTTTTTTTTCAAATATCTCCGTCTACACGAATTTATTTCTCACCACCGAATATTCTTTGGCCATATATCTATCCCTGTCGGACCAACCACAAGCGACAGGAGGAGAAAGGAGAGGTGACCCAAAAGCAAAGAAGCTCAAGTTTGACCTTCCTTCTTCCTGCCTCTCTCTCCCTCCTTCCTTCTCCTTCTCCTTCTCCTTCTCTCAAAGCATAAGAAAGGGAAGAAAAAGGGGAAAAGAAGGTAGGCAAACGTAAAGAGAAAAGACGACAGAAGGCAAATTTTACAATGACAATAACAATAATGGGAAAGAGAGAAGGAGAAGTAAATGTTGCCAATGTGAATAGCAAGGTAGGATCTGCGTTTCCTTTGAGCTTTTGGGAGGTCACGGTGGCTTCCACTGTTATGTTGGGATTTGTGCTGGGCCTTTTGGGTGTTTATCTCACCATGCCTGCTTCAGATTACAGTTTCCTTAAGCTTCCTCGTAACCTTGAAGATCTCCAAGTACTCAGGTTTGTTTCTTTTACTTCCCCTTGTTTGAAAGTTTGGATCTTTACTTCTAATTCCTTCATATTGTTCGACTGATTTGAAAATTTGGGTGTTTGTATGCAAACAGACCTGAATATATGTCATCGTGTTTATTTCTACAATCAATTGGTGATGAAAATTCTTTTCTTTTGTCAACATTTCTTTCCCCAGAATCCTTATCTTCGAAGTGAGTGAGGTTTTCCCCGTTTCTTGCCCTTGCCAATGCCAATTAATAGACTGAAGGAAACCAAAACGTTTTTCTCTCTGAAATTGAAGATTGTGTCTTCAATTGTAATCATTATTTCATCTACACTCGGATGATTTTGTGTTAGAGTTGTAAATTACAGCAGGCTAGTGCTCTGCATGGTAATCCGGTTGAAGATATACCGCTTTCTTATTGTGGGAAAACTTATCAATGTAGTAGATAATTCTTCAAGCCTTAGAGTGGCAAATTGTTTTAAGCTTCTTGAGTTAGGAACTTGCTATGTGACATGCAAGTTTGGATTATGTTGTCAAATTTTGACATGATTTCCCAAGTGGAAGATTGAATTTTAGTCACTTGAAATTGGGTCAGAACTTGTATGTCTTGTGAATAATAAAGACAATGCTCGATTCAGGGTGCTTTGATAATAACAAATGCATGATAAGATTTGAGGATGGTGGTACATACAAGAGTAAGATTCATGTTAGCGTCCTCGGGTGGCATGATAAGTTATGCCTTGACCTGATGCTTGCCAGATTAATAAATGCAGTGGATGGAGGATGATTTGGGTTTTGGTAGTATAACTCATCTTTAGGATAAGCATGGTTACGATTTAGAACTGAAGAATAGCAGTAGCATAATTTTTGACATTTATATTTGCTGTTTTGAAGCAGTCTGATAAAGTTGGTTGATATTCGGCTTTGATTGATTAGCATGGAGATAGTGCTTCATGCCTTTTCTGATTGAGAGAATGGGCTATTGACATATTTGTTAAATTAATCAGTTGGAAATATTGGGTTTTTGGATATTTCCCTCCGGCAGGGAACTGCAGCCCTTCAAATTCCACAATTGTCTACAACTCCATCTTATATTGAAAATGTAATTTGTTGCATTTCTTGTAGAGATCACCTTGAGAGCTACACAAGTGACTACACTGCTCAAGTGTTGGTGGGATACTGTGTGGTCTACATATTCATGCAGACTTTCATGATTCCAGGGACGGTTTTTATGTCACTTCTTGCTGGAGCACTTTTTGGAGTATTCAAAGGTGTAGCTTTGGTAGTGTTCACAGCCACCGCTGGTGCTTCTTCTTGCTATTTCCTGTCAAAAGTGATTGGACGGCCTCTTGTCTTCTGTCTTTGGCCAGATAAATTGAATTTCCTGCAAGAACAGGTGAGCCTGAATTCGTCTATGTTTGTTAGTAACTAATTGGCATAATGGGACTAATTTCTTATCTTTCACTGTCAGGTTGCCAGAAGAAGAGAACGATTGTTGAACTACATGCTTTTCTTGAGACTAACCCCAACTTTGCCTAATACATTCATAAACGTTGCTTCACCAATAGTTGATGTGCCTTATCATATATTCTTTTTGGCAACCTTGATTGGCCTCATTCCAGCTGCTTATGTCACTGTTAAGGTATTTTACATTTGGACTGGTTATGATTTCATAGTAATGAAATTTGCAATAATCTGGAATAGGCCGTGGATAAGACTGGATTCAGGTCTTAAGTATATAAGAAGAAATAGAGGAGAGATTTTCCCAACTTTTAACATGTTGAGAAGGGATGAGGATTAGTCATATGTGGTTCATTCCCTATTCAGGGTAACATTTTAAGCATCCTTTGTCTTTTTAGTAGTCTTTACAAACTCGAAGATATTAATAATGGGGTAGGTTTCAAGTCTGTAAATCGCCAGGAGAACTTGATTGTGCTGATACCTGACAAATGTATTCCAAATGACATGAACTTGACTTCTGATATCCGTGTATAATGATTGTCTCTTCGTTGAGCAGGCTGGAATAGCACTTGGAGAACTGCAATCAATGAAGGATCTGTATGACTTCAACTCAATTGCTACGCTATTTCTTATTGGAATTGTGACTATTACACCAACACTGATGAGCAAGAGTAAATCATAGTGTGCCAATTACGGAAGAATCTAGGGCTTGGAATGGTGTCAAATGTCTTGTACAGATTAGCATCAAGTAAAGGGAGTATATAGCTGTAACTCTTGTGGCTGACACGGATAAAGGAAGATGACAGTGATGAAGGCACAGGTGCTTGGAGGTGGATCTGTGTTTAGGTGTTGGCTGGGGGCTTATGTCGATTGTGGCGTCGGTGTAACTGTAATGTCAACTAAGACAAACTTGTTTCAAAGATAAATGCATGTTCGTTGTTGCGAGTGTCATTTTAAGAATTCAAGTGAAGCCTCGCTTAAGCACCTCCCTACTCCAGATGTTTCCAAATGTCAAAATTGTTGAAGATGTGTACTTAAAGGACACCAAGTTTTTCTTGGAGAATCACCAATCGAACTTTGCTCTTTTAAGTGAAGTCTCGTGAATAATTTACACAAAATTGTGAATATAAATTTAATTTCTATTGGTTTTGGATATTGGTTAATATCCAATAGTGAGTTACATAATTTTTTTTAAAAAAATTATAAATGGTTATTTAATTTTTAAAATTAAATTTTAGTCCTATTTACTGTTAATGCGTACTTCGCCCTCAAAACTGTTCTTAAAATTTCTCAGGTATCTTCCGCCGGCGAGTACGTGGCTCTTGCACCGCATTCACAAGTAAAGATGGAATTTCCAAAGCAGGAAAGTTTTCAGACCTCAACTTATTACGCCCCAGAAACCAAACTTCAGTTCTTAGCAATCAAGAAAGTCAAATCAAACATGTAAGAAACTGAGGCCTCGTTGCAACTGTTAGCTATTAAGACAATGTCTTACCACCTAAAAAGAGACCAAATTTCACGTTCATTGACAATGCAACCCAGATAAAAATGGGAAAGTTCTACTATAGAACTATCTTCCACAACAACCATATACAAGTTCCATCACTTAACAAGAAACTACAGCGTACTCGGAAACCCAAACCCAATGTAAGGTGAGATATAACTAGGAGAGATAGGCTCAAAACTTATACCTTGAAAATCCCCAAGGATGTAAGTTCCGCAATTTATAAGTTTTGCCGCGGTTGTTTTTACCTTATCATATGGATGGTTAATAGAAACCAAATGTGTTAGCAACTGTTAATTTTTATAATTAAAACACAAGTAGAAATATTAAATGAGCAACAAATAAATCAACAATCGAAATTCGATAATACTATTCGATACACTTGATCTACGTCTGCAAACCCTTACCTAACTTAATTACTTTTACCGAAATACAATAGTTGTACACTAGGCTTTATCAAGTTGACACTACTTACTTCTTGACACTATCCACTCGTACTCACATCCTGTGAAAGTATTTCACTCCTAATAACATGATCATCTCGTGCTAATCTCAAGAGAGAATTTTCTCAAGAGAGAATTTTCTCAACAATGTTTGATAATAAAAATAAGAATGAGACAACTCAAGTGATTAAATCAATAAAGACATAAAAAAAAACACTTTGAGATAAAATAATCCCCTAAATATGTAGCTTCATCAACCGAGAGTATGAGAAGTTATCCACCAAAAATTCTATTTTGAACTGTCGATTTAATCACAGAAGAAATCTATGTCTAACAGCCACAAAATTTATCAAACGAATATATGTTTTATCATCGAAACTTCACAAAAATACAATTGCCCAATTGATCAAATTTACTGCACATTTTCTCCCGCACAAAAATGATTAAGCAGCAGTCTAATTATTCACCCATATATGCACAAACACAACTGTAAAAAAATGGCTCAATAGAGCATGCAATTGCTCTCATAAAAACAAAGAAACACAACTACATAAATCGATTAATTTTTTGTCATTTTTCCCTCACAAAAACAATAACTTAGCTCCCTAGAAAATTCATGTAACCAATGGAGAAAATGTAGTTGTCCAAGATGGATAAGATCATTGAAAAATCCAGCTACCTTAGGTAATACAAATTACCAAAATAGGCTGCTAAATACAGCTCCAAAATCACCAAAAATTTGCACACTATTTTGATTAAGATATGATAATTTTATCCCAAATAAATTCTATCATCACTAACATTTTATCCTTCATGTAATCTTATTTTCAAGAGTCCCACATAAGGTAGATTACCTATCATAATGATATTCCAAATATATCCAACTATATCTACTTACAAATAATGCCAAAATAATTAATAAGATATCTTAACAATCTTCCCCTTTTTGACGTAATTTGTCACGTATAAGATCCCCTCCTTAATAAGATAATTAGACACTCCCCTTTAATCGAACATCAAGTTCCAACTAACATCAAGTTCAATAACAATTGCCAAGTTTAACATAAGTAGATAATACCCAAAGAAGCAATAATACTAAGTAAACAATTATCCAATCATCTAAGTTTCTTCCCCTTGGGACAAAATGATGTCAAAATCAAAGAATGCATTTAATGTGATCAACCTCAGCAAATAAGGAAGCATAAAAATTAACAGTAGGTGCAGTGGAAGAATCATAAACATGTAGTGCAATAGTAGAAGGTCAAGATGACAATTTGCCACCAGTTAAAATATTAGCTAACATATTATTACTCACATCAAAGTTACCTGCATATGAATGATTAAATTCATAAACCCCAAAAATGCATTCAACAAATCATAATCAAACTTAATCAATCTCCTCCTCACACAAACCATATGAAAGCATGTTTCCCAAACTCATATAGCTCACGATGTAGAGAGAAACCAAGATAAAATTTGACAAACCCAAATCATAGAAAACTCGAATCTTCTTAGAGGTCTCCAACCAAATTTCAACATTTTCTTGACATAACTCTATAAATCAAAATCCAAAAGTAGAATTCAAATCATCACGTAGAGCTTCATTTTCCCATCAAATCTACTATTTAGAAAGAAAAAAAATTCAAACACACACCAATCACCTGAACCTTAGAAAACCCATAAATTAAAAACTTAAAAAACCTAGATGTTAACTTCTTTAAACCTTTTTTTTTACTTACTTCAATAAACTTCAAAGTTGTAAATCACTAATCTTACCAATCACATTCTCAATAGGATGACCCATTTGATTTATGATGGAAGATCCTTATTGAAATCACGTTTCATTGAGTTTTCGTTATCCGCTAAGTTTGTTTCTACATCAGATGTTTGGTTGGTTTCTTCCTCAAATGCAACCAAATGTTCCTTTGTTTGGTTGGTTTCTTTTCTGGAAACAACTAACTGTGGATCTAGATTGCTTTTGAAATGGGGTAGTTCATCCATTCAAAGAATGCCTCTACCAATTACCGTTGCCTTGTTTCCATCTCTAAATGTGTCGTGATCATCCATACAACTTTGATAATCCATCAAGTAGCATTTTTCACATGTCATATGCCGTGAACACCCACTGTCAAAATATCATATGTGAGAAGTGTTACACATTGATTTAAAAGCCATAAGTGCTTCCAGTTGGTTCTTTCTAACCCAAATCTCCTTTGGTGGCTTCTCCTGCTAAAAGTTCTTCCAAGAATGTTTGAACTTTCTGTTTTAAGCATTATGGAATAGCATTTGTAGCAGCTTGGAACAATTTGGCCTTACGTGACCCTTTACACCACAAAAGTAATATGTAGGCATGAACTTTTTGCTTCTTTTTAGTATTTCTCCTTGCTTACTTGATCTTGCTTCTTTGAAAAATTTAACTTCATCATTTTGCTCATTATTTAACTTAGAAAATTCACCTTTATAACCAACACCTTGAAAGTCTCCCCCTTTTTTTTTATACCAATTTCTAGTAATTGATCTAGCTTCTCGGTACCACCATTCAACATTTTTATTCCTTTTTCGATATTAACCAACTTTAGCTTTGTTTCATCAAGTTCATCTGTTGTTGACAAAAACTTCATCTCTAGATCATGAATGACGTCCTTTATGGCTGAATTTTCCTTCTTTAGCTTCTCATTCAACTTACACATTTTTACCCGCCTGACATATATTAATTCATAGAACTTGCAATGTCTTTCTTTTTGAATTTTGAGTCATTGTCATTGCTGTTATAATTTGAATTGAGTTTAGAACTAAAAAATATATATTTTCGTCATCAGTATTTTTATTGGTTGCTAGAAAGGAAGCGGCTGAACTTTTATTGTTTAAAGCAACTAATGCAATATGATTACTCACAATTTCTTCTTCACTGCCGTATTCATTTTCAGATTCATTTTCACTTGAAGTACTGGGGTAAGACTTCCCTTTTCTCTTCTTAAGAGTATTAACACATTCTGCTTACACATGTCCAAAACCTTAGCATTCATGACATTAAATCTTCTTACTTTCCTTTCATCTTTTTAGGTCTTTTCCTGTTGTTTGAAATTGTTGTTTGATGAACTGCCAACATTCTGTTTGAACTTAGGTTTATTTTTATTTACCTTCTTTAACCACTTACTGAAATTTCTTATTAGCAACACCATATCATCATTTTCATCAGACTCATCTCCTGAATCATTCATGGATTTAGCAACTTCAGCTTGCAAATTTAACCCTTTATTCTTCTCATGCTTATCTCTCAATAAGTTCATCTCAAAGTTTGTGAGAATCCCAGTTACCTTATCCAAAGATAACTCATTAATATCACGAGCTTCTTCAATGGCTGCAATTTTCGATATAAATCTAGGAGGCAATAATCTCAATATCTTCTTGACAAGTTTTATATTTGAATACTTCTTAACAAGTTGATGTGCTTGGTTGGCAATATCATGCAGCTTCTCACGAAAGTCTCCAATAGTATTACTTTCCTCCATCTTGAGTTCTTCAAATCTAGTGGCCAACATCTGCAGTTTCGAAGATATCACTAATTTTGATCTCTCATAGATTATTTGCAGAGTGTCCCACGATTCTTTTACAGATTCATAAGATGATATCATAGCAAAACGACCTCCATCTACTGCATTGAAGATAGCGTGCATTGTTTTAGAATTACCAAGCGCTCCCTCTTCCTCAACTCTTGTCCATTTAGATGGATCTTTAAGTACCACTTCATCCTTTTCGTCATTATCATTGGATGTGTCTAGCCATTTAAAATCGACATCTATGCTATGGTTCTTAAGCTTGAATAAATACTTTGATCCTTAATTTCCAAGCAGAACCATCTAATAACGGTGGCATAGTGATTGATGCCTCTTTTCTGGTAGCTATGATTATGAAGCACCGATCTACACCAAATTGACACACCTAAGTTCTAATTAGATGAACTAGGCTCTGATACCAATTGAAAATCCCCAAGGATGTAGTTCTGTAATTTATAAGTTTTACCATAATTGTTTTGACCTTATCCTGATGCTTGCTTAATAGAAGGCAACTGTATTAGCAACTATCAATTTTTTAGAATTAAAACATGGGTAGAAAAATTAAATGAGCAACAAATAAATCAACAATTGAAATTTGATAACACAATTCGATACATTCAACCTATATCTGTGAGACCCTCACCTAGCTTAATTACTTTCACTGAAGTACAATAGTTTTACATAAGGCTATACTAGTCGACACCCCTTGACATTATCCACTCGTATTCACGCTCCGTGAAAGTATTTCACTCCCAATAACAAGACCACCTTGCGATTGGGAACCCTCAAATAGAGATTCACGTTTGATGAAGATGACTGCCTTTATGAGAGATTCTTTGATGGAGAAACTTGGTGGAAGGGAAATTGTGGTGTGGGGACTTAAGAAGATGTGCATAAATGAAACACTTTCTTCAAGGAAGGTATATGAGTTATCACGTATGAAACAGATAAAAAGATCATGGACGCCTTTCATTTGGAAGAACTACATTCCTCCAAAGTTCTCCTTTATTACTTGGCTTGGTTTGCGTAATAGATTGCCAACCAAAAATAATTTGATGTTTCTAGACATAAATAGAATATGTAGTTTATGTGGAGTTCAGCAGGAGATAGTGACCCATTTGTTTTTTAGATGTTCATTTTCAGGTACAGTCTGGGATACAGTTCGCGAATGGCTTGCATTAGCACGGGGGATGTCTACATTGACTAGTGCTATTAAATAGATCCGTAAAGACTACACTGGAGCACGATTGAGAAGCAAGGCTGCAAGATTGTCATTTTGTTGCACCATCTACACTTTGTGGAAGACAAGAAACACAATTATTTTAGACTATACTTCTTTTATGTGCTTTGATGTAGTATTTAAGATAAAGACTATGATTTATAATATTTTGTATAGAATGTATCCTGAAACTTTGATTACTCTTTGATTTTATTATTGTCTTTGGACTGTTTTAATTTACTTCTTTTAGTCAGGGTATGCCCTAATGACCTTGTATATAGTTTTTTTGGTTTAATACTAATTTACCATTCATCCAAAAAAAAAAACAAAGGGCATTCATATCAATGTTTGATAATAAAGATGAAAATGAGACAACTTAAGAGATTTAATCAATAAAGACATAAACAAAGAAAAACATTTAAGATAAAACACCTCCTTTAATATGTAGCTTCATCAACTGAGAGTATAGGAAGTTATCCACCAAGAATTCTGCTATGAACCATCGAATTAATCACTAAAGAGATGCATGCACAACAACCATAAAATTCATCAAATGAATATATGTTTCGTCACAAAAACATCACAAAAACACAGTTGCACAATTGATCAAATTTACTGCACATTTTTCCACACAAAAATAATTAAGCAGCAGTCCAATTATTCACCCACATTTATAGAAACACAACTGCCAAGAATAACTCAATAGAGCATGTAATTGCTCACACAAAAACAAAGAAACGCAGTTGCACAAATTGAATAATTTTCTGTCAATTTTTCCCTCATAAAAACAATAACTTAGTTGTCTAGAAAATTCATGCAACCAATGAAGAAAATGCAGCCACCTAAGATGGATAAAATTAGTGAAAAATCTAACTACCTTAAATAACACAAATTACCAAAATAGGCTACCAAAGACAACTCCAAAATCACAAAAAATCTATAAACCACCTTCATTAAAATATGGTGATTTTTCCCCAAATAAATCCTATCATCACTAGAATTGCAATTAATTGCATTTCTAATTAAATAACAATTAGGTTCAAATAAGATTCAGTATCTTATGTTGATCCTTATCTATTAAGTATCTTATATTCAGTCATAAGCTTTTTTAAACTGTACGATTAAGTCCAACTTGATTAAAACACATATTCTTTTTTCAATCCATTCTTTGCATGTGACCTATTAGATTCCCAAGTATGCTGGCAATAAATGTAAGTTCTAACCCTAAATCATATTTAAGACTAGATGTGTTAAACTCATTTAGTTCATCTTTAATTTTCTAATTAAAGAATTAATATCTATACATCAACATTGGTGTATAACAATACATTATGACCTTACAAATATTAGGAACAATAAAGTGATTTAAACTAACCTTTTTTTGCATGATTTTTTGTATAATTCAATTCTTTCATCACACAATATTTTGATTAGACATAAAGTATAAAATTAATGTCTAGTCTATTTAAGTCCAATCATATTCTCCACTATTAGTAATTGATTCATTTAATGATATTTGAAAATATTTTTAAAGTGTCATTCCATCTCGGACAAGAATTTCTTGAATATTTACTAATAAAAAACAATAAAACATTCTCCTTAATCACTTTAGGTTGATGAATCCTGTATTGATTACCCAACTACCTCTATATAGTTCATTTATATCCAATGACTACTTACTGAGCTACCTTGAACTATAATTGGTCAGAAGTGATATCAAAATATAGCAATCCCTATATGAAATACTTTGGAATCTCAAGTCAAAGGATCAATTATATCATCATAGTGAGAATTTTGATAGACATATAAGTAATGTTTCAAATAAAATTCTTGTATGGGTCAGTGTAATGAACTTGTTCTCTAACAAGTACACGTATGTTTGTTTAATTATCTCCATATTTTAGTTTATGGGATTGACTACTTTATAAGAAAAAATATAACATGTGCTAGTCTTTTTATCTTATTCATTTTTGTTAAGATATATGGTATATATCTTATTAAAAATTTTTGTCATTTTTTATAATTAGATCTCCAAGATAATGAAAGACTTCAAATTCAAATCAAGATAAGGTAGAAAATACATTAGGTTTAACTGGGATAAAGAAAAATCTTCTAAAAGATATGGATGTGCCTACAATTGTGAATATGAAGAATTCTATGATGAGAAGACTACTTGTATGATGTGAATATCTTGCTTTTAGGTGTATATATGGATGGTGTACTGTCAACGTTTCATTTTCATTATTGTCGTAAAATACATTATTACCAAAAAAAGAGATGATGGTTGTATAGGTTGGTAGGTGGCTTACTTTCAATTGAGTTGTTCGTCCAACCCACTTCGTTGTTCTTGGATGGTAACGTATTATGTTAGCTATGGTTATTGATGGTATGAGACACAGTCGATTGTGAGTGGGTGTTGTGTTTTTGTGGTTAATTGTAAGATTTTTTGAAGCTGGTTTGGTGGCTATCCAGTGTTAGGTTGGTGGCTATTGTGTGTGATTTTGCAGCTGATTTTACATTTATAATTAATCCATCTTGTTGTTGCATGTTCTGTTGATTGGGTGACGTAAGTAGGCTGAATAACTATTGATGGGTAGTTGCATTCTTTCCTATTGTTAAGCGAAAATTGAGGGTTATCTTGGGTAATCTTGTGGATGTCGTTTAGGTGTTGGTGTGCAAAAAATCTGGAAATTTTCATGACTTTGTAGCTGTTGTCTTTTTTGTTGGTTTGGTGTGAAAAACTTTAGCAGTTATCATGGTTGTTGCAGCTCTATTGGGTTAATGTTTTGGTGATGAAATGTTTGTTGATTTGAGACGTTTTGTGGCTGTTGTGCGTAGGATGTTTCAGTGACTATATCGAGGATTCGTAGCAACGTTCTTGGTAGATAACTTCTCCCTCTTTCGTTGATGAAGCGTCATATTTAGGGACGTTACTTTTTATCTCAAGTGTTTTCGTTTATATTGAATTTTGTTTAAGCACTTGAGTTGTTTATTTTATTTTGTTTTCATTAAACATTGTTTGAGAAAATCTTCTGTTAAGATTAGTATGAGACGACCGTACTATTGAGTGTGAAATTCTTTCATAGGTTGTGAGGACGAGGGATAGTGTCAAGGGTTAAGTGGTGTCAGCTCAGTAAAGCCTTGTATAAAACTATAGTCATCAATGAAAGAATTATTAGAAACAAGATTAATATAAAATTATAAAGTATTTAGTACAATATATTGAATGACTATTTTGTACTTTAAAATAATTCAGAAACTATTTATAAATTTAAAAAATTACCTAAAATGATATTTGGTATTTTCTATTATTAATATATTACTGTTAATCTAATATTAATATCGGTTCGATATTCACAATATTACATCGTACTACCCTTATGTGATTTACATTTCCCCATTTTCTTTATTAGTATCATTTCTTCGGATCCCTCTTCTATATTTACTTACTTGGTTATGGACAACTGCTTCCTAACCGCGTCTTTGAATGCCTGGCAGAAGCCAAAGCCTTGTTTTATTTATATGTGTATAACTCGCATCCTGATAGTAACTTTCACAATCAACACAACGCTTGTCTATCTGTATCTCCCTTTTCATTAAGTCCATAGTGTCTGATTTGCTCTCCTTACCTAACAACAACGTCTATAGCTCTCTTCTCTTTTTATCCAACATAATTCATCATCTCAAGGACTTGTCTGTTCCTCTCACAAATGGAACCGGCTTCTTTCTGTAACGCCACGGTTTGTGTAATGGATGCTTCTGGCCACCTGGGGTCTGCTCTGGTTAGGAGGCTTCTTCAGAGAGGCTATATCGTTCATACTGCTGTTCAAAACCATGGTAGTTCATTAGTTTCTATACATGTTACTTGTCTCTTTTGTGCATGAACTTGAATGTTCTGGAGTGGATCTTATAATCAGGTGAGGTGAAAAAGCTGAGTGGTGTTGGACCAATGGTGGTTGACAAATTAAATCCCACTTATGTTTTGATAATAATAAAATTTATAGAATTGGTTAAGA
>JAOQMP010000005.1:13259543-13277028 GCA_027563575.1 Erythroxylum pedicellare
TATATGTCTATTTGTGATCTTGTTGATTCTCTTTTATCTTGCATAGTTGTGTTTGATATTGAGTTGATTCTAGATTCCAAATTCACTTATTGCATGGACTTATCCACTACACACACTAAGAGCATTTCATAGGGTTTTAAGAAATGGAGTCCCATTGATTAAGATCTTGGACTTAAAGAGTTCTTTAAGGCTTACCCATTAGAGTCTTAGTGATTTCCACTCCCATCAAAATTAATTTCGAACTATAATAGCCAAAGCTCATTTTCAAGAGGATTCTATCACTATGTGATCATTTGTCTTAACCTTTCCGTTTTCTATTCCCAAAAATACATTTTACATATTTTTCTTACAATTCAATTTAGTATAGTTAATGTTTTCAAAGATCAAAACCCCCCTTCTTACCAAATTAGCTTGCATTTCATGACACATAGGTTAACTTAGGTCCATTCATTTTAGGTTCCAATTAAGTGAAACGATCCGAGGTTGCATCCTATATTGCAATCCTTGGATTATTTTTTTGATTTGACCTCCAAGGGTACAAACAAAGGTCCAAATCAAGGAGAGTCACAGTGGAGAAGGAGGCGAACAGACCAGCAGGCGAGGGGAGGTGCGGTGGCATTGCTATGGAGTACAGCAGCAACGAGTGGTAGTGACAGTGAAATAGAGAAAGGGTGAGAGATAGAGTGGCATGTGTGTGTGTGAGAGAGTGAGAGAGAGAGCTGAGAGAGTCAGGTCGTGAGGGAGGAGGGGTTAATTTTATTTTAATTTTTTTTTTGCTATTTAGTCCCTACATTTTTTAAATTTCACAGTACCACTCAGTACCTTATTAGTATTTCAAATACTGGCCAGTACCTGGCGAAACTTTATTATCGACTAGTATTCATATCTAGTACCAAAAAGGATAGTGCCATTTTATTTTTTGGTCAACGAAATGGTATCTATAACACTGGTTGGAGGGAGTATCTTCTTCCCCTCATTGTATCTTCTTGCTCAACAATAAATCTTCTTCGCCTAATTGTATCTTCTTACTTGCTCAACAATAAATAAATAACGGTAAAAGTTACAATTGTACAACTAATATCAAACTTGTAGTTTTTATTCGTGGTACTTTATAATTTTATCTAGTTTACTAAGGATTTTATTTCATTTGAAAATACAATAAAACATCTATAAATTAGCAATATTGGAACATGCAAAATTTGTTAATTAAAAGAGCTACAAATTAATTGATTGATTAACAAATTATTTATCAATATAATACATCGGCAGTTCAATAAATATATATTTAATTAATTAAAATTTTATTGTATTTTACTATTCTAATCAATTGAATATGTATAACTAAATTTAAGTATATATTATAGTTATTGTAATTGAAATTTAAGTATTTATTATAGTTATTGTAATTGAAATTTACTAATCTAGTGAATATTAATTTAGAGAGGTTTGACTAGGGCGTATGGATGACCCTTCAACCACAGAGAATTTTTTTGTTGCCACGTCCACTTCCACATGACCAACTTCTATTAGGCACAGGACATTACAGCAGTGCCAAGAGCTTTTTACGGGGAGTCTCGAACGTGCGTCATTAATTGATGAAGTGATAAATTCAAGCCATTGTTGATGAATGATAACAATAATTCAACGCCTTTAGGCACAAGAAATTATAGCACTGCCAAGAGATTTTTATGGCGAGTCTGAACGTTCGCATCATTAATTGATGAAGTGTTAAATTCAAGCCAGTGTTGATGAATGATAACAGTAATTCAAAGCCTTTAGGCACAAGGAATGATAGCAGTTCCAAGAGCTTTTTATGGCGAGTCTGAACGTGTGCATCACTAATTGATGAAGTGTTAAATTCAAGCCAGTGTTGATGAATGATAACAATAATTAAAAGCCTTTGGTGTTAAATTCAAGCCAGTGTTGATGAATGATAACAATAATTAAAAGCCTTTCGGAACGTCAATGTTAGAATTATATAAAAAAAAAAGTTAAATAAATATGTCTTTAATGAAGGATAGAGTAGTAATATTATAAGAAATTGTCCAAAATTTTCTAAAGAAGATGAGTTGATCTTTCTATTTATTTATATGGTTTCTTTTTTTCTTCAAAACTATATGAGATTATCTGATTTTGGTTTCATTTTTCTATTATAATTTTTAATTTTTTCTTGTTTTTGTTTTTATACAAAAATAAAAATTTGCTGTCAATATAGTTATAGTTTATCACCCATAATAATTAAATATTATATAAAATTTATAGATAAATTAATTTTATGAATTAGTTAATTAAATAGTTTTATTTTAATCTCTTATACAATATTTATTTATAATTAAAATTTTATTTATAAATTATAAATTATTTTAATATATATTTTAATTATTAAGTAGAATTTTATTTGAAATGTATGTACTTTATGATATTTTCTATTGAAAACAAAATTTAAATTTAAACTAATTATAGAATTAAAGTAAATTAAATAATTAAATTATATTAGTCGTTGGCAATTAATATTAAATAAGAATATATTATATATTTAATTGATGTTAAATTAGACCATGATAAAAACATAAAGAAAAATTTTAAACAAACAAAAACTAATTTTATAATTTCACAAGTTATAAAAATAAGAAGAAATCAAAATCAAAAACTCAAACGAAAAATATATTTTACTGAATTTAAAAACAAAAATGAAATGAAAACAAGCATGCACACAATTTGAAGTTTTGGAAGCACTTTCAATTTCATAATTGATGTATGCCCTTGCTTGCGTATTTTATCTACATTTTCTAGTTAAATATTATTGATCAAAAGTACAAACATGTTTAAATTACAATATTACAGTGACAGCGTTATAAAATTGTATAGTAGAACACTAAAGAATAGTTTATGTAAACTCACAACCATTAACTTAGGTCGTAAAATTTCGGGTTTAAATTCCTAATTGCTTTTCAATGAAAATGAAACAGTAAAACTCAAATTGGAAGTCTGTTTTGAATATTAGCGCTGATTTTTTAATTTCACAATTAATTACCAATGTAATTTTTACATTACTTTTTGTCAGTATGATGGAAACATCAATCTAAAGTGATTATTTTAATTAGTTTTGCATTTGCTGTTGCAAGCTTTTATACAAACAATCTCCTCTATGCTTGGACTTGGAGTCTCCCAAATTGATAGTCTCCCTTAAATTAAGCTTTGTCCTTAAATTGATATCCTCTTATTTCAAGAATAAGTCTTTTTTTTTTCCCCCTCTTCGGCATTTGTAAGTACGTCACTGACTTACTTGTTTAGGGAAAAGAAACTTTTCCCGTAACTTTAAAATTTTTAAACTTCAGATAAAATGTAACCCTAAAGCACATATAGTATAATTATTATACGTGAAGTAATCCAATCTTAAAACTATCATTATTAAATCTTAAGACAGTAATAAATAGCTACTGGCTCCTCTTTTTAGGTCAGTTTCTCGTTCAACTACACACTATACTGTTGGAACAAAGGATCATAAATGTAATTGCAAAGCATAGAAACGTAAAATGCTAGGTAGAATTGTCACATATTTGGAGGTAACACCAATCCATATGCCAGGTTTCTAACTCTCTCTATTATCTCGAAAGGTCTAATAAATCTTGAGGACAACTTTACTTTCTTTCCAAACCTTACCATATCTTTCATAGGAGATACCCTTAGAAATATGAAGTCATCGACTTGAAATTCCATGTTCTTGCACTTTAAGTCTATATAACTCTTCTATATGTTGTCTCCATTCTCTACCTAACCATGAACATTCCTGAGGAAGGAACAACAGCCCAACATAGACGGGACCGTGATGCGTATGACTTATGGAAAAAGAAAAACTCTTTAGCTCGCATCACGTTGCTGAGTAGCATGGATAATGATATCATGCGCGAGTTCCGTAAGTTCGAAACTGCAAAGGACATGTGGTCCGGATTGGCTGCTCGTTTTGGAGGTGCTTCAGTGACCAAAGTGAGGTCACTTACAATTAAGTTTGATACTTATAAGAAGTGCCCAGATGATATAATATAAAAGCATCTGAGGAAAATCTCCAATATGGTAAGTGAGTTACATGTTGTTGGTTATGAGCTGTCTGATGAACAACGAGTGCAACTTGTGATTCGTTCACTGCCTTAAAGTTGGGAGCATATGAAGATGTACCTAACTCATAATGAAAACATCAAACAATGAAAGATGCCATGAGGCATCTTATCTAGGAGGAAGAGCATCTTGAAGCCTCAAAGATGTCTTCTGAGGCATATGCAGTTAGTTCTAGCTCACATGGAGCTATGAACAAGAAACACAAGCATCATGGTGGATATAAGTAGAAGAAAAATAAGAAATTCAACCATTCTCCTCAGGAATCTAAGAAGACAAAATGGAACTAACTTGGAAAGGGAAAACATCCTTTAAAGAAGAAGAACATGAAACATATGAAGTGCTATAATTATGGTAATAAGGGCCACTTTGCTTGAGATTATACTGAGCCTAAGAAGGTGTAACTTTATAATACAAATATTTGCTCTGTGAATATTTCTTGTTATGTTTTTTTATCTGAATCACATCCTTTGTGGATTGCAGACGTAGGAGCAGCCAACTATGTAACGAAGGATAAAGATGCTTTCGTTGAGTTTCGTAAACTACCACATGGTAGTCGATGACTTTATGTAGGTGACAATTCCAGAGTTGTTGTACAAGGAATTGGCACTTGTAAATTGGACATGCGTGGAGGACGACCCCTTATCCTACATGAAGTACTATTTGCTCCACAGATTCATAGGAATCTTTTATATGTGTTAATGTTGGTTAGACTTGGTTTTAATATAAATTTTCACAGTGGTGGAATGGATTTGTATCTTAGATCTATTAATTATGGTCATGGTTTTTTATTGGATGATTTTATTGTACTGGATGTGTTAAAGGAAAATAATAATATTAGTTATTCATTATTTACATATAGTAATTCCAACAATGATACAACCTTATGGTATGCTAGACTATGTCATATTAGTCAAAATCAAATTAGTTGATTAGCCAAAGAAGGGCTTTTAGGTAATCTAAGTCAAGTAGATCTACCTACACGTGAGCATTGTTTAGTTGGTAAAATGGTAAGAAAACCATTTGGAAAGAGAACACGACCTTTATATCCATTGCAATTAATTCATTCTGACATCTGTGGTCCAATGAATGTAAGGGCTAAACGTGGGAATTTTTTTTTCAT
The DNA here is from genome assembly GCA_027563575.1 of Erythroxylum pedicellare. Classification (NCBI taxonomy): domain Eukaryota; kingdom Viridiplantae; phylum Streptophyta; class Magnoliopsida; order Malpighiales; family Erythroxylaceae; genus Erythroxylum; species Erythroxylum pedicellare. The sequence continues at coordinate 13,264,780 of JAOQMP010000005.1, forward strand.
CACATTCATAGATGATTATACTCGATATGGTCATATCTATTTGATTTCTCATAAATCGGAAGCATTCGATTCTTTCATAAAATACATGAACTTGCTTGAGAATCAATTAGATAAGAAAATAAATGCATTACGAACTGATTGTGGATAAGAATACTTGTCAAAAAAGTTCAAGGCTTTATGTGATGAGAAGGGAATAGAGAGGCAATAAACAATTCCTAGAACCCCACAACAAAATGGTGTCGCTGAAAGACGAAATAGGACGTTATTAGAAATGATTAGGTCCATGATGACCCAAGCAAATTTATTAATCACTTTTTGGGGTGATGTGTTGCCAGCAGAGACCTATGTACTTAATCGCGTGCCCACAAAATCAGTTACTAGCACACCATATGAATTGTGGACTGGTAGGAGACCTGATGTGTCAAGTCTCAGACCTTGTGGGTGTGAAGCCTATGTTCATGATCTCTCTCATAAACATGAGAAATTAGGCCCAAGAAGGAGAAAAAGTATTTTTATTAGATACTCAGAACACTAAAAATGATACGTGTTCATTAGTGAACAAGGTAATGGAGGTATAATTGAATTTGAATCACGAGATGTAACATTCGTAGAGAATGATTTTACCAAGTAAGGCGAAATAGGTAAAGACCTATTGTTATATGAGTCGCTTGATCAGAATAATTCTGTTATGAAGAATCAAGATGAGGAACTTCAACTAAGTGGGAGCAATTCCACAAAAAGGTTCTCTATAACGACTGATCCGAGTAGGAACAATCAGATCAATCATGAATTTGTTTATGATGAACCTCGGTTAAGACGAAGTAATCGAGGAATAATTCCCCAACGTCATTTTGAGATTGAAGGAGAAATTAATATGATTGTCTGCAAGAGGAAGAAGAGCCAAGGAATGTAAATGAGGCTCTTACTGGCCCTGCTAAAGAAAAATAAATGAAAGCAATGACAGAAGAAATGGTTTCTTTAAGCTCAAATCAAGTATGGGACTTGGTTGATCTCCTTGAAGGGAAGCAATTGGGAACAAGTGGGTTCTCAAAATTAAGCGAAAAGTTGATAGCAATATCAAAAGATATAATGCACGTCTTGTAGCAAAAGGATACACACAACAGGAGGGAATTAATTACGAGAAAACTTTTTCACCTATTGTGAAGTTTGCTTCAATCCATCTTATTCTGGCTATAGTAGCCAGTATGGATCTTGAATTACATCAAATGGATGTAAAAACTGCTTTTATCAATAGAGAATTAGACAAAGAAATCTATATGGAACAACCTGAAGGTTTCATCAAGGCAGGTCAAGAAAATAAAGTATGTTAATTATTAAAATCAATTTATGGCCTGAAGCAGTCTTTAAGACAATGGTATATTCGTTTTCATAACGTAATCATTTCGTATGATTTTCAAATGATCGATGAAGACCATTATGTGTATGTTAAGAGATCCAAAGATAAATTTGCGATTTTATCTTTATACGTAGATGATATATTGATTGCTTGTAATGACTGTGTGTTTCTTATGAAAATCAAAGATTGGTTATCATCTGAATTTGAAATGAAAGACATCTGTGAAGCGGCATGCATTCTTGAAGTCAAGATTTCAAAAGATCATTCGAAAAGATTGTTATCGCCTTCACAAGCGATGTACATTCAAAAAATTCTTGAACGATTCCGTATGCAAGATTGCAAACCAATAGATAATCCTATTGTTAAAAATGAAGGCCTTAGTAAGAGAAATTGCCCGTTAGCACCACAAGAAAGGGAACAAATGAAGAATGTTCCCTACTCTAGTGCAGTTGAAAGTCTAATGTATGCAGTGATGTGTATAAGACTAGATATTTGTTATGTTGTTGGGATGGTAAGCAGATATCAATTAAATCCGAGCCAAGCACATTGGAAAGTAGTAAAGAGAATATTGAGGTATCTAAAGGGAACCGTGGACTATACATTATGTTATCAAGGCAATGATTTATGCATACAAGGGTATACAAATGCAGATTAGGGAGAAGATTTAGATGAAAGACAATCTATCTCGGGATATGTATTCGTACTAAACTATGGAGCAATATCATGAAAAAGTAAGAAACAATCTTGTGGTGCATTATCTATAATGGAAGCTGAATTTATAGCATTCTCAACTACAGTACAAGAGGTTGTGTGGCTTCATCGATTTTTTGTGCATTTGGGAGTCACTAAAAGCGAAATTAATCCAGTGACCATCAGTTGTGATAGCCAAGCTGCAATCGCTAATACTAAATACCCCAAATTTCATTGTAAGACAAAGCACATATATACTAAGTATAATTATGTGAAAGATATAGTTGCACGAGAGGAAGAGAATATGAGATATATATCTACGCGAGATATAATAGCAGACCCAAAGACAAAGCCAATTTCTAGAGGTATATACATTGGGCATGTAAAGTCACTAGGACTACGTAGATATTGAACTGTACTGATAAAACATTTCTCCACATATGTTCGCTTAATCTAATGTCATATGTTTGGATATAATGTATGATGAAGATTATACATTGTGTATCATTTGATTCATGAATATATGTGTTTTTACATAAATATATTTTGGAATGAATCATATGTATACGAGACAAATTATAGATTTGCCCTCTCGCACAGGAAATCACCTCTGGTGTTTATGCTCGCTAGAGATGAGACAAGTTTAAAGTTTATTATCTAGGTGATAATTGAGAGCGAGAGACTTAAACCATAAATTTCGTAAGAAAATTAGTTCAAAGTGATTTATTAATCACTATATCTGTCTGACGTTGCCAGATGTGAGTTCTGAATAAGCTTTTTAATAAATAAGTGAACTCAAGTTAAACAGTGAGTATGTTTGAACTATCATCTGTACAGTATTTCTTGAATGAAAGATGTTCAAGTTAAATAAAGTGGGTAAATACTGTAGTACATGACTCGTACCATGTGTGCACAACTGACCACAAAAAGGGGATTAATGTAAGTCGCAAGATCTCATCTTACATTGTGTGAGACCCTTGAGGTTGAGAAGAACTTCATCATATACCCTTATGACTTTTGTTTCATTCTTGAGAATTGAATTTAAGGTTTGCTACTTTAGGTTATTACTAAAAGATCATGCAAGATGCGATCCTATGAAATAATTCCAGGAAAGGAAATTAAATTTAATTCAAAAGAGAATTGAGAATAGAGGAAGGCCATTTATTTTTTTAAGAATCAATGATTCGCATGAAAAGTATTCATAGATGGCCATCATCTCTTTAGTAGAGAACTTAAATACAGTTATGACACAAGAAACTAAATAAGCTCAAAGAAAAGTGCAAATGTGAGATATGACCTAGGGTATAGCATACAATGTCTACTCATGGACTCATAAATCTTAGGATCAATTTGTTAAATTGAGATGTCATATACTCCTAACAGATATATGACAATGTGTTTTCGTCGTATGCTGGTCACACCAATTATTGAACAAGTATGAGAATTGTAGAGAGTTTTTTTTAATTAGATTAAAACCTATTATGTGTTAGTGGGAGATAATGAATTAAGTACACCTATAAGGGTTATTAAGGTAATTTTACCTTATATAACTACCAAAGGTAATTATATGAAATAAACGAAATATTTAAGAAGAAATCTCTCTGCATGTATTTTAGGGCTTTTGTTTTTGTTTTTCCTTAAAAAAGTTTACACAAAGAAGAAGAATATCTCTGCAGTAAATTGGAAACAAAAAGTTCTATAACTAGTGGAATCATAACACAAATCTAAGTATGTGATTCTTTGTTTTATATACATATGAATAGATCTTGTTTGACATTATCTTTGTGATTGTGTTTTATCTTGTTTATTTTCTAACATTGGTATGACATTATCTTTGTGATTGTGTTTTATTTAGTTTATTTTCTAACGCCAATCTTGGACCTTTGTAATAGGAATTGTTCCTTCGGAACTACCTTTGTAAGGGAGTCTGCAAGTTGGTCATTGGTATGGACATGAGAAACATGCAGTTGGTTTTGATTTACCTATTGTTTGACAAACTGGAAATCAAGGGCGACATGTTTCATGCGAGAATGGAATATGAGATTTTGGCAAAGATATGTGGCACTTAGATTGTCACAATATATAGTTAGTGGTGATGTGAAGGGTTGATGTAGTTCTTTGAGGATATTCGTGATCCAATTTAGCTTAGCTGTGGTGGATGAAATGGATTGATACTCTGCTTCGATGGAGCTACGAGCAATGGTTTTTATTTCTTAGATGCCCAATTAATAGGAGAATGACCAAGGAAAACTACAAATGCTGAGGTATATGTAAAATCATCTGAATTCTCGGCCCAATCAGAGTTTGAAAAAACATGAAGAGTGAGACTATTAGTTTTTAAAAATGTATGCTAAAGTGAGCAGTACCTTTGGGATAACTTAGAACATTTTTAACAGCTGACCAATGGATAATAGAGAGATTATGCATGATTACGATAACTTATTAACTAGGAAAGATATATCAGGTCGAGTTAGAGACAAGTATTGAAGTGAGCCAAGAATTTTTTGAAATTTTGTGGGATTGGTTTTAGGTATACCATCATGTAAAGTTAAGGCAACTTTGTTGTTGAGAGGGGTGGGTATAGCTTTTTCATCAAGCATGTTAGTTTGGCTTAGTAAATCAATGATGTATTTATGTTAGGATAAGAAAATACCTTGAAAGGTGATGTGAGCTTCAAAACCCAAGAAATAATGAAGGAGACCTAAATCTTTTAGAGAAAATTGAGAAGCAAGGGACTATATAAATATGGTAGTAGTGGGTAGGTGGTTTCTTGTGACGATAATATCATTAACATAGACTAAAAGATATATAAGAACTGAATTATTATGATATATAAAGATGGAACTGTCAGAGACTAAATTATTATGATATATCTCTATTGCTAAATATATGTAAGCAATCAAGACGATCATTAATGACTTGGCCTTAACAGGCCACCTTCTAAACGATGCTGAGGTAGTTGCACATACGCTGAATGGATTAAGCAATGATTATAAAGAGATTAATGCTGCAATCTGAGCACGAGAGACAACTATAGCTTTTGAATAACTTCACAATAAACTTCTTGATCATGAGACCTTCATCAAATAGGAAGAAGGTCAGAAAAATACAAATCCCATTACAACCCAATATACCTAAAGATCTTTCATCCAAAAATCACGTCAGTGCAATGCTAATGACAATCGTGGATCTAACACTCAACCAAAATCTTCTTTACAAAACAACACTTCTTAAAACAACACATGTCCTCCATACACCAGTACCTACTCACCTTATAATTATAACCCACATATTAACTCTTTAATTCCTTTTTCATGGCGTCCCAATCAACGTCCAATTTGTCAGCTTTGCAACAAAGTAGGACAGACCGTAAAGTTTTGCAAATCTCATCCAAGACCATTTTCTTCTCCCAATTGGCCTTAATCAAACGTCACCAATTTTGAGGTCACTAGCAAACATAATTCCTGGATAGTTGATTCAGACTTATCCTATCACATTACATTAGACCTGAACAATCTCTCAGTCTATTCTGAATATGAAGGCAAAAAAGACATCATGGTGGAAGATGGTAATGTCATTCCAATCACATACACAGGCTCAACTTTTATGCCCTCCTCTAACAAAAATTTTCAATTAAACAATGCGTTATGCTCACCACAAATTTCAACTATTCTTTTGTCTGTCTCTAAATTCTGTAAGACTAACTTTACTTCCATTGAATTTTTTCCAAACTTTCTCCTTGTCAAGGATCTGAATACGGGGGCATCCTTCGTCCACGACTAGAATAAAAACGATGTTTATGAATGGCCTCTCCAGTCAACTCCTACTCCTGTCACTTCTCTCCATAATTCAACCATCATTACTCTGAACATTTGGCACCAGAGGCTAGGTCATTCGTCTTACAACCTTCTATGCATGTTTCCTATCAAGATTTCTATCTTAAAAAATAACTCTAGTTTAACTCACTGTGATGCTTGTCTTAGTAATAAAAGCCATAGGCTTCCTTTTGGCACAAATTCTATTCAATGTAGCTCACCTCTTGAAGTTATGTACACAGAAGTTTAGGGTCCAGCTCCTTCTCTCTCCTTTGATAACTTCGGATATTATGTTATTTTTATAGATTACTACACCAAGTACAATTGGCTTTATCCACTTAAATAAAAGTTTGATATCAATCATGTCTTCATAAAATTCAAAAATCTCCTTGAAATTTTTTTTCAGGTACAAATAAAGACAATATACTCAGATGGAGGTGGTGAATATGTAGGACTATCCCATGTTCTCTTAACTCATGGGATTCAGCACTTACAATCACCACCATACACTCCACAAACCATCAACACAATTGAAAGGAAATATCTTCATGTGGTTGAAATTGGACTCACTCTTCTTCATCATTCATCATTACCTCTTTAAATATTGGACCATAACATTTCAAACGGCAATACCTAATCAACCACATGCCCATACCCCACCTAAGTTCTAGTCTCCATATGAAAAATTATTTCATCATCTTCCTAATTATAACAAACTTCGACCGTTTGGTTGTTTCTGATACCATAATGAGAAGTGAAGGCAAAATATATTTTATTGATACTGCTCTATCTTCAGTCAAATACATGTACATATATATACAAATTTACAACTAAGTTAGTTCCTATATACATGAAGCCACTACTTTAGCTAACATGATTTGTGAAACTGAAAAAATTTGAGTATATCATGGCTTTATTTCTTCCTGTAGAATAGGTATTTTTCTTTTACAGTTCAATTCCAAAAACACTTCGTTTACATTCTTTCAGTTGCAGAGTCGTAAATAATCTAATATGGGAGATAGGTGGGATTAGAAAGCAAGAAACTGTTCACTTATCTTTTGTTCTGTACAAATGACCTTTTTTTGTCTTCTTTTTGTTAACGAAGAAGGTGTTATTTTTGTATTCTATCATGTGACATCTAATGTTTTGTATAATATACAATAACTCATTAGTATTTAGATCTTTCTTATCCATACTCAGCTTCAAAATGGTAACATTATGATAGTATTAGTATTAGTATGAATGCCACCGAATCATAATCTTAGTTTGTATTATAATTTTAATTAAATTACAAAATTTGTTGTTTAAATCTAAGTGTAAAACTAGCTTAAAAAAAGTTTTATGAACAACTATTAAATAAATTATTTTTTTAATAACTGGGATTAGCGACCTTAATTTGATCAAGTCTATAATGATGGCTACATTATGGTAGAAAAATGCTAAACAATAATTTTGTAAAAATGTTAGATACAAGCATTTTAGAACTTTAATTTTCATTTTAAAAGGAAGTTATTAGAGTGCAAACCTTAATACCAATGGGGAATTTTTTTATGTACTAACAAAACTACAAAATAGAATTTAATGTTGGCTTTTTTTAAATTACAAAAGGAAGGTTGTGTATATTATAACCCTCCCCAGATCTCCACAAAACGGGAAACCTTGTATATTGAATACATTAACTTTAATAACATAAGAATAAAATGAAATCACCAACTAAAGAATATAGCTTATGAAATTGATAAAAAGAATATGAGGGTTACAACTTTTGAAATCAATATCAAACTAAGAACAAAAAAAGATCAAGGCTTACCAAGGGCCTTCTTCAGTTTGTAATATTGATTGTAATCTCATTTTGTTAATTTTATACTTTAAAAGACTTATCATGCATAAACATTTTATTTTATTTCATTACATGAGTATTTATATTCATTAAGAGACATTGAAAATTTTGACTTTAATAGAAGAATCTCTTGATCTTCAAACACCCTTTAGGGAACATTTTGATAAGTGTTTAATTCATAAGTGCATTAATGAAATTGAGTTTGAGTTGTTTAAGATGTTAAAAATCATGTTTTTGGGGTCATGGATCGACTTATATGAATTAGTAGTCGACCAATATAGGTTAAAGTTGTTAAATTTGATGTGTTGTAAGTTTAATGTAACATTGGTTAATGTAATAGCCGATCAATATGCCATATTAGTAATCTAATATGTCTACTGGTTGGGCAATATTTCAACAACTAGTGAATCTACAATTTTTATTACATATTGATCCAATGCATTATAAATAGCCATTGGAACGGCTAGTTCTTAACTCCAATGATTAGGAATGATCTTAAAATAATATAAATAGGTTTTTTTCCTCATTGCTTTTAGTATCAAGAAGATTTTGTGTGTCATATATGCACATTTTAGAGTATTTTTCAATCATTTGAGCATCATTATTTTGTATTTACATGAGTGAGCCATTTTGGAGTTATCAAGTGATAAGTAAAAAACTTTGAGTTGTAAAATTTGGTTTGGGAAATATATTATTGTCCTTGGAGGTGATCCAAGTGAAGTTGAAGTTCATCTTCACCTTGTAAAAAGGATTTCTCTTTATCGAAAAAGATTGTAACAAGGTTATTCTTCATCGTGAAAGAAGAATTTAAGAAGAGTCTTAGGAGTAGACATATGTAACACTTGTTTGCCAAACTATTGTAAATTAATTTGCATTCTCTCTTTCTTTTCCTTTTTAAATTATTGCTTAATTATTTAATTGATTTACATTAAGCAATTTCATTATCTTTATTTACTTTGATTATTGTCAATTGAACATATTAGTTAAAAAATTGTTGAATTTGTTTAACATTTAATTCATCTCCTCTTAGGTGTCATTGGAGATTAACAAAAATTAACTTGGATTTATTTATGATAAAGTTAAAAATAATTGACTTCCAATTAAAAAAATTAAAAGTTTGAATTAAGGTTAAAAAATGTATAAATTACCTCTACTTTAAATAAAATAATTAGTTAAAAATAAAGACAAATTAAAATTTTAGATAGTACTTGAATTGAATTCATGACTTAATTATGTCTTATTAAGTGATTTGTGTAAAGTACTAATTCAAAAGGTAATAATTATGAATTTCACTACTATAAAAATTAAAATAATTATTACAATAAAAATAACGTAAACAACATCATCGGAAACAAATTAAAAACGTCATTTTGTACCATGCTTTTGTAAAGGAAAATTTATACAATCTAATGTACCGAAAATAAAAAGTTGATAGGGTAATTTAATTGTTAGCCAAAGTAAACAAGAAAATGGATTTTGTTACATTTTGATAAGGAACCCAATCCTAATGTTTTCCAACACCAAATAATTAAAAGGCTTTACGTAGACAATCATAACATAAATAGAATAGAGTAACATATTCACAAACAAGACATAATCTCTTTTTTCTCTCCGTATATATTTTTAATTTAGAATTATACTTAATTTTATAATACTAATCAAAATTATTAAAATGTTAGTCAACTTATGATTCATTAACTTCTATCATTTGTTCCCGTGCGTCTATAATGGTCATCTCGGTTTGGTGCGTCTATGCTAACGTACCCATGTAATTTTTAGGAAATAAAATAGTTATTTTTTAATTTAAAATATATTATAAAAATAAAAATTAGAAATCAACCAACTACAACTAGCCATTCATTATTTTCAAAAATAACTATAAAATCCTAAAATTTTAATTCAATAGTATTTTTACATATTAAAATTTCACATTTTGTATAACGAGGATTACACCATCTTATGTACTGATCTACCTCAAAAGTGTTAAAATTGATAACATTTATTTTATATTTTTAACTAACATTACAAAATTAAGTAAAATTACATATTTAAAATATAATTTACTATATATATATATCATATTAATGTTATTTTGGATAGGATTTGACACTTGGCAAATTTTGATAAAAATATTCTTACTTTATGTTTATGCTATTTGATATCAAAATAAATTAATATTGATTTTTAAATAAATACATCTATAAAATTAAGGCATCACTTATATATTTTCATAATTCTAAATAAATTTATTCGTAAAATCCAAGATAGAATTTATGCATTTGTAGAACTGAATAAAAATAAAATTACAATGAACTTTTTTCATTCACGAAAAATACGTAATGTTAAATATAAAATACATATATTTAAAGAAGCTTCATAATACAATGTACTATATTTATTGGCTTTACATTTATTTGAAAAATAAATACAATATCAGTCTATTATTACCTTTTTGACCATTATAAATAAATACACTACAAAATCATGATTCTATATAAATGCGTTTATAGAATTGAACTACAGCTAAATATATAGTTAAAAAGATGTTAATAAAACATTGTAGTCAAATTTTATTAGTTAAAAATTGATTCATTCTATCTATAATTTCTATCGAGCCATAAATCATAGGTTAAATAGTTCTAATTTTTAACTATTAATAAATGAACAATTGAGTATAAGTATATCCCTAAAATTTTTGACAGTGTATTTATTATAATTCTTTAGTTTAATTTTAGTATTAATAATAAATTAAATTAGTCAGAATTATGTATTTTTAAATGTTTAATGCGATACCTATATATGTCACTCAAAGAAATTATAATTATATAAATTTTATTATAACAATTCTAATATCAGAATTGATATTAGAAATTTTAAAAAGAATAAACATCTCTATTAGTTCTAATATATGAATGTTAAAAAAAGTAATTTTATTATAAAATGGTACATCTATGATATTTATATTATATTATAAAATCACAATATAACTTTAAAGTACAATTTAAATTTTATTGTTTTTATTAGAATTCTGCGATGGGACTTACACCATCCATATTCCAATAGAAAACCACCACAACTGCACCCATGTCGTCCGACCCAACCACAAACACTTCACAATTGTGCCAGTGTATCAACTAAGGACTGCGACTCATCGAAGCCCACTTACTCAAAAACACAGGTTCTTACCCCCAACTAACTCATCACAATCGAGTTGGCTCTCCTACCAGAACCTCATCGAGGATGTTAATCTAAGCTTCGACATTCGCTACTCCTATGAGTTCTAAACCAGTTGGATGTTCCAAGGTTGCATGAATATCACGACGCGAATCCAATTAGAGCCCTTGATCCCATAGGTCACTTCGAACGATGCTGTGAATTATAGCTAGTCTTTGAAGAACAACTCTCCTACAACTACTAGCATGTCGAAGTCTTCAAGCCTCCTACTTAACAGGTGCTTCAGTTAGGCACATATTAGGGGTACCTGTCAATTTATACTGTGGCCTTCTGTAATTCTTTATGACCCTACTAATAGAGGGTACTGCTAAGTGTGCTGAAAAAGAAATTTTAATTTTAGTAGTGTTTGGTATTTTTGGATGTTCAGACAGGAATTGGTATTTTAAATAACATATAACGAAGTGAAACAATATAATTTTTTTCCCATATAATCAATTTTAACATAATTAAATTAGAAATATAAAACAAAAATTGACAAAGCTCTACTATCATGTTTCAATTTTGTGTTACAATTTTATGTTTATGTGAATCCGTTAATTTACGAGCCGTTTAATTGTCCGGCCACTAATGATATTCACAGATCTTTTCAGAGAAAACTCAAATTTAATTTGAGAGGAAAAATATAATTGTCCGGCCACTAATGATATTTACAGATCTTTTCAGAGAAAACTCAAATTTAATTTGAGAGGAAAAATGTAAGAAGTGCTAGCATCTATTTTTTTTTCTAATTGTTCCTTTTATATGAAAAATCTTATTTTTCATGTTCTTGAATTTTATTAAAATTACAAATAAAGTCATATTTTAATTATACTTATGAATTAATCCTTATAAGATCAAATATCACATATTAACCTTTAAAGTTTCTAAAACTTTTCAATTAAGTCCAACTTAATTCAAATTTCACTTTTTCCTTTATACACACCTTTTATGTGAGACCCATTAGGTTCCTAATATGTTGACTATGATTATAAATTCTAATTCTAATTCATAATTAGAATCAAATAAATTAAAACTTCTTTTAATTTATCTTTAATTCCCTAATTAAAAATTTTATAATCATAGATCATGATTGACGTCTAGCAATATGTCATGATCACCCAAATATTAAGAATGTCAAAGTAGTTTGACTTAACCTGTCTATGTATGGCTATAATGCAAAAAATAATCTTTTTGTCATCTAATGTTTCAATTGAAATTAGAGTATGGAATTTGTGTCTACTCTAAATAATACAATTATTTTAGTTCTTGTTAATTATTAAATTATTTTTAATTGATAATTGTAAACTACTTTTTCAAAATTAAATTATAAATCA
>JAOQMP010000005.1:13286732-13298071 GCA_027563575.1 Erythroxylum pedicellare
AAATACTTCCCCTTAATCAAACATCAAGTTCCAAAGAAAATAATAATTATCCGATCATCCAAATTTCTCCCCTTGGGACAAAAAGATATCAAAAAGCAAGAAGAATAGTCACGCATATGTCTTGAAATCTCCCCTTAAATTGAACAATCACCAAAAAAATATGATGTCTCTCACTTAGGAAAAAACAGTGTCAAAATGAAGAATGCCCGAGAGATAAGTCCAAAATGATGCCCAATTTATGAGAGAGTCGAAGCTTGATAAGGATGAGGGTGGATCTTCGGTGGAGCCAAATAGAAGCCAAAATGCAAACTACTAAAAAGATGGGACGATAGTGGCAACATAAAAACTAAAGAAGAACTAAAGAAGACAAATCCTTTTTTTGGTAAATAACATCAAACTATAATTCAAAGATGTAAAGCACACAGTCCCTGTGCCCCTCGAAGAAATTCAAACCTAGCCTTATTCCTCATCATATTATCTTTGTCATCAGTTTCTTCTTCTGAAGTAATTGACTTATCCTCTGTTTGAACAGTTTCTTCACAAACAGTAACTAACTGTGAATCTAGACAATTTATTATTTTTCCTTCACAACGTCTTTGTTCTTGTAATTGACCCTTTCTAATCTAAGTGTGCTTTGGTACCATGGGATGTAGTTAAAAATTTAATGGAGAGTATCCAGATTTTCAGTTTTGACTCCTTGGAAACATCATTTGTAACAACTTGTAACATTTTGATCTTATGTACCCAATTACTCCACAAAAGTGACATATAGGTATGAACCTCCAATTTTTGTTTAAGATTTCTCCTTAGACAGATGTGGTTACACCAATTTTTTCATTATTTGACTTAGAATATTCACCTCTATAGCTAATGCCTTGAAGGTTAATTTCTTATTTTTCCTTCACAACATCTTTGTGCTTGTAATTGACCATTTCTAATCCAAGTTTGCTTGGGCACTATGGGCTGCTACTAGAAATTTAATAGAGAGTGTCTAGATTTTTAGTTTTGATCCTTTTGAACCATCATTTGTAACAACTTGTAATATTTCAATCTTATGTACCCAATTACTCCACAAAGTGACATATAGGTATGAACCTCCGATTTTTCTTTGATATTTCTTCTTGTACAGATGTGGTCACACCAATTTTCTAATATTCGACTTGGAACATTCACCTCTATAGCCAATGCCTTGAAGGTCTCCTTTAGCCTTACCAATTTCTAACAACTTTTCTAGCTTTTCAGTACCTGCATTTAACATTCTTATTCATTTTTCTATACTGACCAACTTCAATTTTGTTTCACCAAGCTCATTTAATGTAGACAACAACTTTTCCTCTATATCTTGAATGATGTTCTTGATAAAAGAGTTTTCCTCCAACTTCTCATTTTTCTTACATGTTTGGACCCATTTACTATACATTAACTCATAGGCTTCATAAATACCTTCCTTTTTATCATCTAAAGTACTGTCATCACTATTATAATCTGAGATTGAGCTTTAAGCTAAATCTTCTACATTTTTTCCAAAACTTCTCGATTTACTCACTTTTTCTTCTTCAGTTACTTCCTTCTCATTTATTGTTAAACAAGTAATTGGATTTTTGCTATACAAAGTAACTAAGGCAACACTATTCACAGCTTCTTCTTCATTACCATACTCATTTCTAGATTCATTCTCACTCCAAGTGCTTATATAGGACTTTCCTTTTCTCTTCTTCAAGTTGTTAACACATTCTTCTTGCACATGTCTGAAGCCTTGACGCTTATGACATTGAATTTTCTTCACTTTGCTTTCACCCTTTTGAGTTTTCCCTTGTTGTTTGAAATTATTATTTGATGAGTGCCCACCATTTTGCCTAAAATCGGATGTATCCTTCTTCACTTTCTTTAACCACTTGTTGAAATTTCTTGTTAATAATTCCATATCCTCATTCTCATCAAATTCATTTTCTACATCATTTATGCCTTTTCCAATTTCAACTTGTAGTGTCAATCCTTTTCTATTTTCTTGTTTGCCCTTTAACAAATTCATTTTGAAATTGGTAAAAATTCTAATTACCTTCTCCAACGACAAGTCATTAATGTCATGAGCCTCCTTGATTACTGCAATTTTTGGAATAAATTTTGGAGGTAGTGATCTCAACGTCTTTTTGACTAGTTTCATATTAGAATATTTCTTCTCGAGTTGATATGCTTGATTCTCTATATCGCGTAATCTTCATGAAAATCCCCAATAGTCTCATTTTCATCCATCTTGAGTTCTTCAAACCTCATAGCTAACATTTGTAGTTTTGACGCCATCACAGATTTGGACCCTTCATGAATAATCTGCAAAGCATCCCACGCTTCTTTAATCGATTCACAGGCTGATATCATTAAGAAGCATTCTTCATCAATAAAACTAAAAATTGCATACATTGCTTGTGAGTTTCTAAGTACACTTTCTTCTTCAGCTCTTGTCAATTCAGATGGATGTTTTTAAACTGCCTCTCCTTTATCATCAGTAATCATTGGATGCCTCTACTCATGTACTACCAAATGCCAAGCTTTTGTACCGTAAGCTAGGATGAAGACTCTCATCCGTGATTTCTATGTAGGATAGTTAGAGTCGTTCAATAATAGTGGTCTGGTGATCGATGCACCCTCTCTTGTAGCCATGTTTGCGAAACTCAGATCTGCACTAACTTGCAACCAAGTTCTGATTTAGTGACCTTCTCTGAAACCAATTGAAAAATCCAAAGGGGTGTAGTAGAACTTTCTAATTTGTTTCTAGCAAACACAAAAAATTAGAAAAAATAAAAAATTAATCAACACAGAGATTTGTTAACGCAGTTCGACACACCTTGCCTATGTCTGCAGGGCCCTAACTCAGCTTAATCATTTTCATTGAAATACAATAGATTTACCCAAGGCTTTACTAAGCCGACACTACTCAACCCCTAACACTATCTCTTAACCTCACTTCCCATAAAAGATTCTCACGCCTGATAACAAGACTAACTCATGTTAACCTCCACAGAGGATTTATCTTAACAATCTATTAATTGAAAGACAATAAATAAAAAACTCAAGTGTTTAAAAAATTAATGAAAAAATCTGAACACACTTGAGATTTAAACAGAATAACTTCCCTATGGGTTTAGCTCCTCCAAAAGATATCTAAAAGTTGTTCCCACACTATAGATTGATTCACGCAAAACATAGAACAAAGTTATGGCTATACAGTCACCAAACAACCTAGGACAGAAGTCACACGCAACATACCAATCAGCCAACTGTGAGCCACTCCACAAGGATGACTGTCCAGCGTGAGCAACCCCCACACAATCAATACAGAACTATGAATCTCCCAATCAGAAATCACATATTGCACACCTTTAATTGCTATCAGTCAAACAAAGAACACATGACGAAAAAAATAAACGTGTAGGCTATATCCAGATGTCAACACAGCTGTATAGGACACCTATAGCCACAATAACAACCCATCAATCAACATACCAAGATATCTCACACCTGAAATCGGTTCATCATTAAACCAACTGGCCACATTCGAAAATAACGTTGTCAAGATCTTTACTGTTACACGCCCATAGACCTCTCAATGTAAGTTTTCTAATTCACCAAGGACATGGAAAAATCCATGTTCCTAATATCACCAAGAGGTCTTCACTCCCACACACAATGTGGATTGCTCACACTTTACTTCAGTGCACACACATTCCACCCAAAGCACTCACAATACACACCAAAGCCATCAGTCGTAGGTCTCACACACCCAAAATTGCACACCTCAGTTTTTTCACATAAATCAATTAATTCAAAAGGAAATTCTAGTGATGCCCTTTAGCAACATATCAACGTAATTCACCACATATCTTCTCAAGATACACATCTATTCAAGATAGGATTCTATAACATCTAGAATATTATCCAAAATAGTTTTTTGAATCCAAGTCAAACAAGGATTATTGATTAGCTATCATCATCCAATTAATATCTTATAGGTCCAATTAATAAAGAAAGTCAAAACTAATTACTTAGATATATAACATATATCCTAATGGTGCTTACTCCAATTATTAAGTTCCTTTCCTCTTGTATCTATTGTTGTAATTCTTTTATGTTGATTTCAAATTTGACCCTTCTAAATTATTAGCTTCCTATCTCTTCTGGAGTTACGGTTTTTGCTACTTTTGATTTTTGTCACTTAAAACATTGCGTCAACTAAAGTCTTCATGTTTTTATCGGTTGAGCCCTTAAATTCTATCCATTTCATATCTCCATATCTCCTAATCTAATTTAGCCAAGTTGAGCTCTTGGGTTTCTTTTTTCCTTTAGAGATCTAAGCTTGATTATATTCTCGTAAGTGGGTTCCTTTTTTTTTAATGGATTATGTTAAAGACTACTTTAGCGGAAATGTAGTCCATGTGATTCCTTGAACTGCCCTGAGAACTGGAATCCAAATGCTTCTAATTAAAAGCCATATGAGTAACAGAGGACGATTGTCGTATATGGAACAATGCTAATGGAACTGTTGATAATTCAGCAACCAGTCTTCACAATATCATTCCAGCAGCAAGCCACCAAGCAAGAAAGCGAGGGGTAGTTATCAAGAATTGACTTCCAAGAAGTCCATCAGGAAGATGTTCTTCAAGACTAAGTTGTCCTGCAAGTTTCGGGTGGGGCTATGCCCCTATATGACCAACTATAACTTTGCACACAACATAGAGGAACTTCAGGAGAAGAAAGGGAATCCTGATGAGATTTAAGAGGAATACCCCGATGATAGGGAGACTTGTAGGTGACACATAGAGGTCTTATAAAGGGAGGCATTGCAAGAAGTTTGTCCATATGGAGATAACAGTACCTTTTTCGCATAATGAGCAGTCCAAAAATAAAGAGAATGTGGCACGATAAGTATGGGGCCTAGAGGGGATGCAGGGGCTAGTGGTGGTGTGGAAAATGGAGGTGGGAATGAAACCAATGAAAATCCATCTAATTGGAAGACAAGAATCTGTAACAATTGAGAATAAGTACCATTTTGAAGAAATGCTAGTGCTATATGTAAATGACACATTTGCTAATTGGAAACGACATACCAACCTTTTTGGTTATATAAGAACTTTTCCATCAAGGATATAAGGGAAACAACCTATATTCTAGAAATAAAGATCTACAAATATATATCAAAAAGGTTGTTTGGGTTATCTCAATCCAAATTGCTAAAGAAGTTGAACTTGGAGAATTCCAATAAAGAATTCTTACCCATGTCGCATGAGATTTCTCTCTCACAAGAGTATGTCCTAAGACATAAAAAGAGAGATATAAAATAGATTGCATTCCATATGCTTCAATAATTAAATCAATCATATATATGATGCTATGTATTAAACCAAATGTCCTTTAAGCTTTGAGCATAACGAGCAAGTTTCAATTCAATCCAGATGTGTTACTAGACGATTGTGAAAAATGTTTTGACATAAAAAATGACTCAGGATATTTTTTCTTATCTATGAAGGAGTTGAACTGAGAGTTTATGGGTTTTAGATGCTAGTTTTTAGTCAGATCTATAAGATAGTAGATCACAGTTATGGTACATTTTTACTTTGAATGATAGTGTGATAAGTTGGAAGATTTCCAAATAGCCAACTATTGCAGACTCAACAACCAAGGCAGAGTATATTTCAATATCAAAGGCGGCAGAGGAAGTGGTTTAGATTAAGAAGTTCATCACTAAACTTAAAGTGGTTCCTAACATTGTTGAGTATGCAATATTGTATTGTGACAACAATGACACCATTGCATAGGCAAAGGAACTAAGGTCTCATCAATGTTCCAAATATGTACTCAGAAAGTTTCACTTAATCAAGGAGATAGTGGAGCTTAAAGGCATAAAATTGGAACAAGTTTCCATTGAAGAGAATTTTGCAGATCATAGTAGAGCAGAAAGACGTAACATTATAGCAAGTTTCCACCGAAAAGAATCCTATAGATCCTCTCACTAAGTCATTGTCTCATAAGAAACATGATCGACATATGGATGGATATGAAATTAGACACATAGGTGATTGACTTTAGTACAAGTGGGAGATCATCAGTTTATGCCCTTGCAATTAATCAGTTGGTTGTAATTTTAATGTATGACATTATTATTTAATTAATAAAGGCATTATTTATATTTATGTATTATGTTAATTACATTTGATGTTTTAATACTAAAGGTAAAATCCCTAGATTAATTACTGTGTAATTGAAATTATGATAAGATCATAATTATAAGATTCAATTTACATTTATATGCTCATACGAGAAAGTTGACTCCTGGTCCTATCAAACCAGATATTGTCTAATAAAGTCACAGGGTGTGGATCAAAACCTAGGGGTTAATCTAAAAAATCCTTTCTTTTATTCCCTTATGTTCCTAATTGTAGTTTTATCAAGACAGAATATTGATGAAATAATAAAACAAGCAAATATTATGTTTCTTTCTTATAAAAATAATAATTGATTTGATAAATTAAATTATGAAGGCACTTAAACTAATGTGTGGGTACTTATTAGAGAATAAGTTTATTGAACTGACTTGATGATAAGGATCCCAAATGAAATATTATTTATATGTCTATGGATTTTCTCATAATGATGATTGTATAATTGATCCTTAGACCTGATATTACCAAGGTATTTTATATGAGAATTACTATGTTTTGATGTTATTTATGAACTATCATAGGATAATTCAGTTGATAGTACTTGGATGCAGTATGAATATGGAGATAGTTGAGTAAGTNNNNAATAAAGTATTTGTCACTCTAAAGTAATTAGAGAGAATGTTTTTACTATTCTTAATTAATAATGATTTAAGGAATTTTTTAGCTAGAGTGAATTGAAATTTGAAAAGATGTTTTCAAATATCAATTATCAATCAGTTACTAATTAGCAAGAATGAACATGATTGGATACAAAAGAGCACACATTATATCCATACTCTATCCAATTGGAATATTGGATGACGAAATGATTAAATTATATATCATAACTATGCATGGACATGTTAACTCAAATCACTTTGACATTCCTAATTTTTGGGTGGTTATGACATATTGCTAAATGTCAATCTTAATCCATGATTATAAATTATTTAATTAGATAATTAAAGAAAAATTAAAAGAAATTTTAATTTATCTAATTCTAATTATAAATTAGAATTATAGTTTATATTCATTGTCAATATATTAAGAACTTATTGAGTTACACATAAACAGTAGTTCAAAAGAGAACATTCAATTTCAATTTAGTTGGACTTAATTGTAAAGTTTGAGCAACTTTAGGGATTAAATATGAGATATTTGATTTTATTAAAATTAAATTAATTATAATTAGACTTGGATTGTAATTATAATTGATGTATTTAATTTTACCATAAATTAAAAACGTTGGTACTCTTTTTTTATGAATATGAATAAGCATAAGGAGCTAACGCTCCTATTAATTCTCTCAACGAGTTGAGTGATACTCTGTGGATACTGTTAGAGGCTGGACGCGTAAAAGAAA
Source organism: Erythroxylum pedicellare (assembly GCA_027563575.1). Lineage (NCBI taxonomy): Eukaryota > Viridiplantae > Streptophyta > Magnoliopsida > Malpighiales > Erythroxylaceae > Erythroxylum > Erythroxylum pedicellare. The sequence continues at coordinate 13,294,290 of JAOQMP010000005.1, forward strand.
TATCAAATTAGGTACAATTTTTTATTTTATAATTCAAGTTTAGTTTTTCAAGTTATTCAATTAGTAGGATCCAATCAAAAATTGTAAAATTATATTGTTCCGCTACGCTCGTAATTCGATCATGGCTGCTTTCCTGTTCTACCCTTGAAGGATATGACTTCTATCATAATTTTAAGATAGTAGTCTCATATGCTTCTCCAAAAGCAAGATTAAGGCTTTTAACACTGATAGCTGGAGAAAAATTTGCATATTTTTTCTCTATTACTTGATCAGAGTCACAAAATGTGTGTCTTCATTGGAGAGAACATAGTGTTAATAAAAAATGCATCACTATTTGTAATTTCCTCATTCCTATGGACATAGTAATCCGTTACTAGGCAATTCTTTGAGGCACTAACTATTTGGAAAGGTAGCCATAGGCATTGAAGTAGTAACCAGTGAGGAAGTTTTCATAACTAAAGTTGTGAATAGTTGTTATTGAAGTTAAACATAAACATTCCAGATGATAACATCTCAAAGTCCAAATCTTTACTCCCGCCACTATGGCAAAAAGTACTTTAGGCAACAGAAAAAAGTGTAGCTATAAGTACAATTATTGTTGCCTTTTTATTAAGGTAACAGAATTCATATTGTTACAAGAAGTGACGCTGCAATAAGTATAAAGCAACAAAATTTCTAAATTAGGAAACAAAATAAAAAATGTTGCTTTAAGTTTTGACTAAAGCATCAGATTAGTTTCAAACTATAGCAGGAATGTTAAATACATATTGCAACACTTTAATTCTTTTTAGGCAACAATGTTAAATAAATAAGGAAACAAAGTGAATTTTTTAGGCAACAATTTATTCTTTCATTACCAATAATATTTAACTTAAAAGCAAACTCTTGTCATTATATAAGCAACATTCATATATACATTATATATATATATATAAATTTACGTCTTAATTGTGTACTTACTATCAAATATAAACGAACAAAAACTGCATTTATATATAATATATCGTCTATAAAGACTTATAAAATTCAACATTTAATATATTCAAAATACAAAAGGAAATTACATGTGTGCTTTTATTGTTAAGAAATACAAAACCAAATTCTACAAATCCTTTGTTTGATATCAGCCATAAAAAAATCACCCGTTTCATTACATTTTCTAAACAACTAGCAAATGAAGGGAACAAAAGGTGCCTTAGCATCATGGCGGAGGAGAGAAGTAGCGCTACTAGATTTGCTTTCTTCTGTTCCAACATCTTCTCATTACCCACATTTTCTATATAAGCACCTTGCTCAAAAACAACATGATCTACCCTAACATTGCCTACAAAAACAATTCAAATATTTTGCATGCTTAAGACTTTAGGATGAAATAACATAATATGGAGCACCAATCAAGACAAAAAAATGCACATTCTAACATTGCCTACAAAATAGTTAATACTTATTTAAGATATGTCAACAAGATCTCATTTGAAATTTACTAGCATTAATACCTATAAAAAAAGTTCAAATCACACGAAATAGAAAAATCTGCAATGATAGCTGAAAACTAAATAGAAGATGTCAACAAGATCTAAGATCACCAACTGGATTTTGGAAATAATGTGTTAAAGGCTTGCGATTAATAAAACCTATAGGTTTAAAGTTAAATGCTCATAAAGTATGCACAAGAAATTCACAACTCTAATCTTCTTTAAGTGTTTAATTATTGGCTCTAACAATCAGCTATAACCATAATACATTTACTATTATGAAGGTTTTATGGGCTAAGATATCCACATAAAGGTAGAATGATTGAAATTTTGTGAGAACTCTAAAAACAAATAAAATTAGTTTCACTATCATGCAAATACATTAACGTGTGGGCAATAACATAACATAAAGAGCTTGCAATAACAAAGATGAGCACTTCATTAAACATGATAAGTAACAACGGACACTAAAAATCAAGTACAGATCTTACTGGTCTTAAAAATAAGTATGAATTGAAGGCCCAAGTATAACTCTATTGATCCAAATGACCACATTAACATTTACTAATATTTTTCATTATTTTAAGCAAACACATGATTTACAATTTCGTAGTCAATTCCAAAGGTAATAACTATAATCATAAATATCCTATAGCAATACAATGCTGAGTTTCTAAACTCACTAGTTCAAATATCTAAAGTAGTTTTGAGAAATCAGTCATAATAGCCAGAATGTAACAAATAAGCATGATAAGGGTAAATTAAGCTGCAAAGTTAGAAACAAAGAAATACAATAAAGAAAGAGCCCCAAGATATCATCTGGCATCTTTAACCAATAATATCTAACAACATGGGCAAATGAATCATTATCATCCCAGTAACAAGCATGAAAGGATAATTGAACTACTCCAATAGACTATCATTCGATATAATGGAAACTTGTATCCAACATTAACATCGAAACAAAGAGATAATAAACAATAGAAACTCAAAAGAACCACTACCAATTCTTACAAGATAGAGGGCTCAATATGTGCAACTACCAAAAAACTAAAGTTCACTACTAATAATGAAAATTTACAGAATTTGTCTGATTAAGATAAAGATATAAAGATAAAGAGAGTTCTGACTTGAATAACCAACATTAATGGCATCCCATTTGGCCCAGGCTCCATGAACAAAACCCCAATCTATTACACCACAAAAGATGCAAATTACCTACTGTTTTGACTTTAGACAAAGAGATGCGAAATAACGAGAAACTTAAGAGCTTTCGAACAAAAGGAGAATAGATAAGGCAAGGAGAAACTTAAGAAAAAAAAGAGACTAGATAACAAAGAATGAATTCAAAACAACAAACGCGGAATAGACAGGGTAAGGAGAAACTTAAAAACTTTGGAAAGCAAAATCAAACTTACCAATTGCCTGTTTATGTCCACTACGCAGATCAACATTGCAATGCACCTAGAACCTTAGCAGAAGTCGGTTGTCACCAAAGAAAGATTGAAATTGCAAATTGAACATTGTAGTCTAGAGGGCACGATGGCCTTGGAGCCTCTCTCAACGCCTAACCCTAATTAGGTAAATGAGGAAGACGTGATCGTCTATTAGAAATGCATTTTTACCCCTTTTTACTGAACATTGTTGTATATGTGTTTTTTTTTTCCACTCTTTTGGAAAATTGTCATTCCTTGTTTTCTTTGGGTAACTGATAGTGCTTCTTTTGGTTCTTATTTGACGTAAAAGAGATAATTTCTCTCTAAACACTTTGTTCTCCCCTTTTATTATTATCAATCAATCAATTTTTTAATTTTTCAAAAAAATGAATAAATGGTCGATTTAGGGTCAAGTCATTACAAGAAAAATGGAGTTTAGCGATGGAAATTACAAACGGAATTTGTACATATTCTGTCAGTAAGTTTATTTAGCGAGGGAATTTACTGAAGAAAAAGGCATTAGAGATATAGCGGTAGGTAAATTTACTGACATAAATTTTTTATATCGTCGATAAATTTACTAATGGAAATTTTTGTAAGAAAAGTACCAACGGATTTGGTTATTTCATCGGTAATTACCTACAAAAAAAATTTCCATCGATAAATCCAATATATTTTATCGATGAACTTTCTTTTGTCAGTAAATTTGCTAAAAACTGTTTTTTAAAATTTACCTGCGAAGTGTTCAGTTTCTCTAGAAGCCACCATGGAGAGAACTTTGCTAAATCTCTTCGTACCAATCGCAACACTTATTATATTTTGGTTCTTGTGGAAAGTTAAGAAAATAAAGAAGGATGTGGCTCCACTACCA
>JAOQMP010000005.1:13396866-13422231 GCA_027563575.1 Erythroxylum pedicellare
GTTAAGTCCAAATTTCCCAACTGAATTGGAACCCCTATACATCTTCCTTTTGTCATCACCTTGTGGCCATCACCCAAGCTGATTCCCAAAGTTCTGGTAAGTACTGTAGTCAACCCTAAACTAGTAGCCAATTTGGGGGAGATGAAGCTGTGGCTAGCACCACTATCCACTAATACCACTATAGGAACCCCAAAAAGTTTTCCCTCCAGCCTCATGGTCTTGGTTTCAGACGTCGGGGCATTGTATACTGCAAAAACTCCCATAACCCGACACTCCAACGCCACCTCACCCTCGTCCTCATCGTCTTCTTCCTCCACCTCTACTGCAATTATTTCCCCTTCCTCATTTAGTGTCTCATTTTCGTCCAACACCAACAAACGAAGTTGTCTCTCGGTGCACTGATGTAGTGGGTGAAAACGTTCTCCACATCGAAAACACAGCCCCTTTGCCTTGCGGTTCATAAGCTCTTGGTAAGAGATATGGCGCAACCCTCGATTTTTCTCCACTGGTGGTCTCCTGTCCCCGTCGATCCTCCTCACCTGCGACGCCATAGCAGGTTGGTTCGGCTCATGGGTGTTAGCTCGATACCCAAGATTGTCGCGGGTTCGACCCGCTCCGTATCCGCCCCCCATCTGAGATCGACCCATGGAGCTGGAATGACCCGGGTCCATTCGACTCAGGTTGACCCGAAAATGGGTCTGGTTCTTAAAGCTAGCTTCCCTACGTTGACCCCATGGACGTTGTCGCAGTTCCAATCCTTCTTCACCGCACACTTCCTCCTCCACCGCCCTAGCAATTTTCATCAGTTGGTATCGATTTACTGGGTTGAAGGTGCGCACCCTCCTCCTGATATTAGATCTCAGCCCACTCATAAAGTACCCCATGAACTGTTCCTCTGGAAGTCGACCTACTTGAGATGAGATGAATTCAAACGCGTCAATGTATTCATCAACGGTATCTGTTTGTCGAAGATCAGAAAGCTCCTCGTAAGGATTCTCAAACCTCCTTCCTCCATAACGATCGATTAACGCCTTCTTGAAAGTCTCCCAATTCAAATCTGTCTCCGTCTCCCGTAGAAGATTAAACCAGTGGATAGTTGGGCCCTCCATGCTTAAAAGGGCGAGTTTGATCCTTACTTCATCCGACGTATGGTGGACCTCAAAATAAACTTCCGCTCTAGTGATCCATCCAATAGGGTCAGACCCATCGAACATGGGTAGCTCCACCTTTCGTACTGACATTCGGTACTCATCCATGTCCGCAGATGATTCCCCAAGTGGTCTAGACTGTTGCGGAAGTTGATTAGTCCTATCACCCGACGACGTTTGCCCATTCCTCAATGTATCACTCCCCTGTCCTTCCTCGGGTCTCTTACCCATAATCTTATTCATCTCCTGCAGTAGTGCTCGTTGCATTTCCCCCATCGCCAATCGCATGGAGGATTGAATGTCTTCCATTCCCGCTTCCAAACTCGCCATATGAGACTCTAGAACATCTACTCTGTCGGACATCTTAGGTGGCATGAATGGTAATCGGATTTCTACTCTCCTTGACGTATCCGGCAGGTCGGACCAATGATAGGAATCTCTAGCTTAATCAGCTAGTGAGCAGTATATTATTTAGTATATTCAGTGCCTAGCACTGCTATTACAAGGATGATTACCAGACCCCTTTCTAGACAAGAGCAAGAAATGCTCCTCAGGGAGAATATCGATTCTCTCTGCCCAAAATGACACACCTTACTTCTCCCTCCCTCTCTCTTCCCTCCTCCCGCACAAAAACCAGACCTCATACCCCCTCTCACCATTCTGTTATGCCAGCTCACCACTCCTAACTAACTTCCCCCTCTACCCTCTTTCTCCTCGAGTACACTCTCCAAACATCCGGTTTATTCCCCTTTTTATCCCTTCCCCTAATGTCAGTCCTAACAGTTGCTCTTATTAATGCTAACATGATTTCTATCAGAGTGACTGGGAGAGTGGATAAAAATCAAGGAAAGCATGTTTCCTGGAAAGGGGTAAAATTTAAGCACCAAGATGTCATTATTTTGGGAGTTTTCTTGGCCTCCCAAAGGAGTCTGATTGAAATTCTTGAGAGAAAAGTACAGGTGAATCTTCTGTGAAAGTTGTCTAACCACATGGGATGTCATACATCTGCCAATGAATCTTCTGAAGAAACCAATGACAAAAATAAGTAGATCCTACTTGAACATAATTTTGTTAATTGTGTTTTTATCCATGTTGCAATCAGCTTATGGTAGACCTGTCAGATAACATACATGCAGTTGTAATTCAGCTTTGCATTGATCTTGTTGGTATAATTATGTTCTTGTTAATTGTAATCATTTACTTTTCCTTTTTAGACTTTTATATTAAACTATGTTGAATCCCGGAAAATTTTTTGATTTTGTACTGCATTTTCAAGCATGATCTGTATTGAGAATGGCGCTTTTGGATGTTTCCCGGAGACTAAAGTGAAACTTTGTAATGTATTACTTTGAAGGAAACAAAAGAAGAGATTGATATGAAGCATAGCCAACCGAAGATTTTCTTGTTTTTCAGGTTTTAGCTGTGGTGATGCTTTCTGATTACATGGTTGGAAGTAAAGTTTCAGCACTTGAAGAAGCACTTAATCGGAATTTATTAGCTGCATTTCTACTGGTGAACAATACATATTTTTGCTTATTTATCTTCTGAGATGTTTTTATTGATCCCCATCTCTCTGCTTTTACACCTATTCTTTCTTCCTCCCCCTGCTGGTGAAATTTCTTCGTTTTCCATTTCAGGCAAATATCTTGACAGGGCTGGTTAACTTATCCATGGATACACTGTCCGCATCGTCTTTCTTAGCGTTGGTTGTCTTGGTTCTTTATGCATATTTGTTATCCATTTTGACTGGACTAGCAGATTTTTATGGTGTTAGGTTGAAGTTTTGGTAATCATTGTATACAAAAATTGTTGCAACGGGCGCAAATTTTGATTCTTAGACCTGTGATTGTGTACAACCTCTTATGGTGAGGTTACAGTACGTTGATGGGATCATATAGATTGGACATGGTATCAGGCATTCGCATCAGCTTGCACATGTAATTTGCATGTATAGTGTACTTCGATTTTTTATAATGCAAGGTAGATGAATACATCAGTGCTTTGGTGGACGCATGTTCTATGTCCATTCCTTAAGCTAGAATTATGGATGTGTTAGCTTTCTATTGTATGCGAGGACAGATGAGTGAAGACAGGACCAATCTGAAAATAGTTTTAAAGTTTTAGAAGTATTAGGTGCTAAGGGGAAGAACAAAGGATGGAAAATGGAGAAGAAAGTTGAATTTGGATCGTTGCTAGAATGGAGCTTGGCAGGAAAGCTGATGGGCACATGGATTCTCTGCATTTTCTGACACTTGGACCGTGGTCCACTGTCTACCATCCAACTTTCGTCCTCATCGCTGTATAAAAGCTACAATCTTCGTTCTGGTCATGATGCATAATCTCTTAATATTCAGGGCGAAAAAAGAAGCCCTTAGCTCTATCTCCTTTTCCCCACGCTTTTGTACTTTTCGAATACGCTATGCGACTGCACGCATTTGTACTTTTCGAATACGCTATGCGTCTGCACGCATTTATACATACATGTATGCCTATGGATGATCTCATACTAGAAAGAAACCAAAACAAAAAATGTTGAAGAGATGGACTTCTTAGAGGCAATATATGCGTGACTGTTTTGGATGTGAAGGGATTCTTTTGGTCAATCTGTGCGACTGTTTCTTATACTCTCCTCCTTTAACTGTTTGGGGGTAGTTAACTGTTGCGTTACTTCTTCTTTATCAACCTCTCCAGTCATTATAATCATAGACACAATACAAAAGAGTTTATGGGTATTTAATATGAAAGAACCTCAACGGTTATGGACCTGATTCAAGGTCAGGATTCCATTTGTATCTAACATGGGTGATCTGTTTATGACTTTAGCTGATGACGTGGGCAGTAAGTCCTCTACGGCAACGGGGATGAATAATGTTTTACCGTCTGTGAAGGCAATTTCGTGTCAGAACAATATTTGTATGTCCTGCTGCGCCCATGCATAATATGGAACAAAGAGCCTAGTCTGAGGTGACCTCTGTCGATTTGTGCTATACAAGGTTGCTGGGATCTGATCCATCTGGTTGTCATCTTTTGATTCTACACACCAGGCACAAACTCCCCTGTAGAGCAACAAATTTTGTGTCTGATTAACTCATTACTTAGTTGATGTTGAGGCTTTCATTTTCCAATGCGTATCTAATTATATAGAATTTTGAACCACGAGGGAGACCTTCCTTTTCCATCATTTACAATGTAGCTCTCCAGCGAGAACGAGCAAACTAATGACTATTGCACTGAATCATTTGGCAAGGGTGAAAAAAGCGTAGAGGATACCAAAGTTCCTGATTTATAGGGATTCAAGAGCCAAGAAGTTGCATGAACATTCCTTTGACATTTGCCTAGAGATTTCGGCGAAATCTGGTCTAATCACCTTAAGTTTGTTTAGATATATGATTAAAATGAAATTTAATTAATTTATAGAGTAAGAAGAAGAAGAAGAAGAAGAAATATTACTGTTTTCATCTACAGTCTCTCAAACATTTTTTAGGTTAAAATTTGAGCAATTTGATCTAAAAGATTAAAAAATGAAAATTATCCAACAATACCAACTTGTGAGAAATTACTCTGCAAATAGATGTTAAACATATGCAGTTGAATTACTGTCTCTAGGGGTATCAATAAAGTCTACAATCTCAGAAAAACAGGGTTGATAATACATAGCTTCTCTTCTGTAATAAATCTGAAATCAGATAGGCAAACAACAACAGAATCAAGAGACTTAACCACATGCAATGAGTAAGCCTCAATACTAAACCTAGAAGACGTACTGAAAAGTTTTGAGTAAAGTTTAAAAGATTAATTGGGAGATTTTTCATAAGGGAAAAAGGAGGTAAATAAGAGGCATTGAGCTATAAGTGAGTGTTCCTGTCCTGTGGGTTCTTTTTGTTGGTTCCTTAGGCATGAACTAACATTATTCATCACTCTAGATTTGGAATGACTAACTATTTACAAATAGAGCAAATAAGGAAAATATACAGCAATGAGATTGACAATGCACTATAGAGTGAGCTGTGCTAACCAAATGACGTACGGTGAAGGCAAACTTAGCATCATTCATGTATTTCTGTTGATCTTTACCACTGGATTGGCAAGTGGCGAGACCAACGGACTAGAGGAGACAAAATTAATAGCTTAACATCTATGGAGTGACATGGGTTGTCTTTAGTGTTAGACATTTTTGCCCTTAAGGGCATTTTTGTCTTTCTCCTGTTAAGTGGACAACTATTAATTTTAATTTTGGTTTTCAATAAATCACCGGCTAAGTTACGTAATTCGATCCAGATAAGAGTAATAAAGTGATCCAATAAATAATCTAAATTAATGGGTCGAAGTCATGGTAGAAAATGGATCCCTTTCAATGTAGACTTGGTTCATATCGGCCTTGTGATAGAGAAGTCCGATATGGAAGCTATATAAAGGTTAAGGTCTCTTGCAGTTACTCATATCATTCGCGAGCATACAGTTCTCTGATTCGTTAAGAGAGCTCGCGTTTTGAGGAAACTGTAGAAAGACTTAAATCGAACGATGATGAACAACTTCCTTAACTGTCCCGAAAGGATCGGAACTCGTTTGGATGTCAAAAACTACTTCGGAAGTCGGAATGGACCTGAAACCAGGTATTCTGCATTTCATTCATTTTTACCTTTTTATATATGATCATGGGTACGTAATAGGGTCTGTGCTACATATTACACGTAGTATCAGAGCGGTTACGTGATTGGGTTGACGAAAAATGAAGATTTTTTGTTTCCATTCATTACAGTTTTCTTTGCTTGTTGATTCGTTTTTAAACTTTTTTTACGTAAATAATTACGTAAAAGTAGTATACATAAGGCTAGCTACGAAAAACGAGTCAAAAATGGACCAAACGAAACGAAAAATCGACTTCTGGGTCGTCAAAAATTACCCTCCCCATCGGAGGGCGATGCAACGTTTGGACGTTCCGACAGGGGTTGGGGGAGGGGTGATATGGCTAGTGCGTGTGTTGTACTCGCCAATCGCGTGCCGCCAAGTGGCACCGCAAGCGGGAGGACGCGTGTTGCACGCGCCTCACGTGGAGCACACTCCCACGGGCATTGAACAGCGAGCGCCCGCGTGACACGGGCTGCATCTGGCGCGACACGTGGACTGCCGGATTTGTGACATGTGTCGATGGCTAACGTTAGTCGTACGACCTCTACTATAGTGTTTAAAAAAAACAAAACACAAAATTTCATAAATTCTCATGAAGCTATCCTGGGGTGTTTTGAGTCAGTTTTCGAGTTTGGAGAATTTTTTAAAGTGGTTTTTCAAAATTTTAGAATTTATTACGTTGGTAATTAGATTCCGGAAAAGTTTTTAAACCTTTTTTAAAGCAAAAATTGAGTGGATTTTTGTACTTCGAACAACACATAAAGGAGACACTTAAAGTTTTATGTCTCGTGCAGCAGGTTCAGTATTAAGGAAAGTACGATAGACACTTTCATTGAGATTATTTATTTATTTATTAATTCTCAAATAAAGTTTAAAGACAATATTTTCAGTTTTTGTATGTGATTATTTGACTGTGCATTCAGTTTTCGCATTTATAATTAATTTTCACATACATTATGCCTATATAGAATGTGAGGATGACATAAAGATGTATCTCTTGTGTTTGTGGTCTTTTCGGGTGCTGGTAAGATTGCAGTCACCACAGTGGCGTTTTAAGCCAGTATTTGGATTGTACTGCGTACATGTTAGGGGATGTCTTTGATCTCATATTCGGTTATTCTGCCCACAGGTGTTTACCTTATATGAGATTTTTGAGATGTACATAAAGACATTAAATGTTTATGTACATTAAATGGAGGAAAGCCGTTGCTCAAATGATCTATTTACCTACAGGTGGTAGTGTCATGAGAGTTGATGATTTATACTCTGATCATTTTTATGTGTAGAGGTCTAATTGCATATATTATGTATTAAGCCCACAGATGTTTCATAAAATGTGTAATCGAATTCTTTGTGTTGATGATGTTATCGTTGTTGTCCTACATTTATACTATTTTTATCAATGTCTTTTCTATTTTTCAGTCACCTTCTCAGTCAACAACAATGCTGTTACCATTGAAACCTTGAATGGTTTCAACTTTAAGAAGTGGAAGAAGGACGTGGATTTCACATTGTAGATAGTAGACATCAACATGGCCATTCATATAGAGAGGCCTCCCCCACTTACAAATGTCAGCTCAGATAGGTTGTGCTAATTTCGCATTCGGAGGTCGATACCTGATCATTTGTTGAGTGGATTGCCGGACACAACAGTATTGCGGGAGTTCATGGACAGTATATCCTAGAGGTACAAGACCTCTTCTCATGCTGAGCAGAGTGCCTTGATCAAGGAGTTATTCTTCATAAGGTACACTAGAGAGGGAGGCGTTAGGGAGTATATCATTAGGATGGTGCATCTGTAGACCAGGCTGAAGGCATTGGATATACCAATTGCTGACTCGCTTATATTGCATCAGGCACTAAACATTCTTCATTAGGAGTTTGAGATGTTGGCCACCACTTACATGTCACAGGATGAGACCTAGGACATCAATGCTTTTATTTCTCGGTGTGTTGCAGCAGAGGAGAAGATCAGAAGTTCTCCTCATTTAGCTATGTATGCAGCTGCAAAGGGTAAGGCAAAAACCAAACCCCAGCAGCCTAAGGGTAAGGGTAAGAAACCCAAACCCTCTCCTTAAATTCAGAGTGGGCAGTCTAGCATTGCAAAGGGCCCACATGACCTTAAGAGTATGAGATGCTTCTTCTGCCAGAAGAAGGGACACAGGAAGTCCGATTGCCATAGTTACAAGTTATGGAAGGTCAAACAGGATAAGTTAGGTAACTCTTCTGCCTTCATATTTCACGAATCTAATGTAGCTCTAACCACATCAAGTTCTTGGCGGTTAGATAGTGGAGCTTCTATCATGTTGTTTCCACAATGCAGGGGTTCAGATCCAAGAGAGGGCTGACTAAGGAAGAGGAGAAGCTGATGGTTGGCAATAATGAAGAGGTGGACTTTTTGTACGTAGGAGATGTAGGATTAAACCTTGATACAGGGTTTGCACTGATTTATGGGATATATTTTATATATCGTCTTTTAAACGAAATTTGATCTCTGTATCATTTTTGGATAAAGAAGGTTTTCGTTTTGTATTTGATAATGCAGTTGTAAATATTTCTATCAATACAAAACATATTGGTATTGCCTTCTTATCTTACAGATTGTATAAAATGTGTCTTACTCCTAATGAAATGTATGCCTCTTCATATGTTGTTGAACTTGTTACTTGAAAGAGAACCTTAATAAAGGAAACGTCATACATGTTGTGGCATAAACGTCTTGGCCATATTTCTAGGGAGAGGGTTGAGAGATTGATAAAGGATAACATTCTTCCGACCCTAGAATTCAGTGATTCGGAGAGATGTGTCCGTTGTTGTAGGGGTAAGTTGACCAAGATAAAGAAAAGGGGTCAACTCATACTTCTGGTTTATTGGACCTTATACATACAGACGTTAGTGGTCCTTATACAGTCACGTTGTGCAATGCCAGATACTTCCTGACATTTATAGATGATTATTCCTGCTACGGTTATGTGTTCTTGCTTAAAGAGAAGATTGAAGTTTTTGATAAGTTCAAGATCTTTAAGACTAAAGTTGAGAACCAGTTGGAAAAAGCAATAAAGATTGTCAAATCTGATAAAGGATGGGAATACTATAGTAGATATGGGGTTGTAGGATAAGAGAAAGGTTCGTTTGCTAGGTATTTGGAATCGGTTGAAATAATGGCTCAGTTCACTATGCCAGGTAGTCCTGAGCAAAATGGTGTGGTCGAAATGCATAATCGCACCTTAAAAGACATGATGAGGTCAATGCAGAGCAGGACTAACCTACCCGAATTCCTTTGGGGTGAAGCCATCAAAACAACATTATATATTTTGAACAGAGTCTCGAGTAAGTCAGTATCAAAGATATCTTTTGAAGTCTAGAAGGGCTAGAAGCCAAGCCTTGCAGACATTCATGTGTGGGGCTATCCTGCTGAGGTGAGGCTGTATAATTCTCATGAGAGTAAATTGCAATCTCATTCAACTCGTTGCTCTTTAATGGGTTATCCCGACTAGTCTAAGGGCTACAAATTTTTCTATAAAGAGGGAGGAGCCAAAATAGTGGAATCACAGATGACAAAGTTTCCGGAATATAATGTTTATGATAAAGGAGGATCCTCGCTTCTTTCAGAAGATAGTAGGACGGATGCTATAATTATTATGTATCCACAGTCTCTCATACAGTCAGTTCTGATGGATGAAGGCCCGAGTACTATGCCTATACAGGCACAGGAACCTACTCCTATTCATGAAGAGGTTTCTGAGGTATAAGAGCCTGTGCAGTTTTGCAGATCCACCAGAGAGAGACAACCTGCTATCTCATCATATTACATAGTCTATTTAGGTGAACAAGACTATGATATAGGACATGTTGTGGATCCGGCAACTTTTACAGAAGCCCTTTTTGGACCTCATGCTGATATATGATGGGAAGTAATGAAGGATGAGATGCTAGCTATGAGGTATAATAAGGTGTGGGAGCTTGTTATCTTACCTTAATATTATAGGCCTGTCAGTTGTAAATGGCTACTTAAGACTAAGAAGGACACACAGGCTCAAGTTGAGTAGTTTAAGACGCGTTTAGTTGCTAGGGGATTCACTCAAAGAGAAGGCATTGATTTCAATGTTACTTCTTTCTTTTGTCCCTGAAGGATGCATTTAGAGTGATTATGGCAATAGTAGCTCATTATGACATGGAGCTACATTAGATGGACGTTAAGACTGCTTTCGTGAGTGGTGACCTTTATGAGGAGGTCTATATAGAGCAACCTGAAGGTTTTCAAGATCAAGATGCAATTGACAAAGTCTATAAGTTGAATAAATCAATATACGGCTTGAAGCAAGCTTCTAGACAGTGGTATATAAAGTTTGATGAGGTTTTGACCTCATTCGGCTTTGTGGAGAACGCTTTGTGGAGAACAAAGTCGAAAGATGCTTATACTGTAAGGTTAGGGGGAGCAAAGTCATCTTCATACTATTGTATGTCGATGATATCTTGCTTACGTCAAATGATTTGACCATGTTGCATGTAGTAAAGTAACTTTTGGCTAAACATTTTGACATGAAAGATTTAGGTGAAGTATCTTTTGTCCTCAGTATGCAAATTCACCGGGACAGATCTCAACACTCCCTGAGCCTCTCACAAAGAGAATACATTGAGCGAGTGCTACAAAGGTTTAATATGGCTGATTGTAAACCTATTGTAGCACCTATCTCTCATGGTGAGAGATTATCTTTGGCATAGTGTCCAAAGAATAAAGTTGAGAGAGAGATTATGAGGAATGTCTCATACTCTAGTGCAATAGGTAGCCTGATGTATGCCCAGGTGTGCACTAGACCGGATATTGCATTTGTTGTCAGACTGCTAGGTCGATATCTGGCTAACCCAGGTATGAACCATTAGAATGCAGTTAAGCGGGTGTTGAGATACCTAAGGATACCAAGGATTATACGTTGACATACAGAAAAGTCAATAATTTGAACCTCACAGTGGACTCTAATTTTGCAATGTGTCCAGATGATCACAAATTCACATCAGGATACATTTTTGTGATGGCAGATGGTGCAATATCATAGAAGAGTATCAAGCAGACATTGGTAACTTCCTCGACCATGCATGCGGAGTTTGTTCATGTTATGGTGCTGCTACACAGGTGGTTTGACTCAGAAATTTGATTTCTGAGTTGTCTGTGGTGGATTCGATAGCTAGACCTATTCAGTTATATTGTGATAATCTTGCTGTAGTGTTGTTCAGTAACAACAACAAGAGTATCACAGGGTCTAACCATTTGGAGGTCAAGTATTTGACCATAAAGGAGTTAATTTAGAAGGGTGACATTGAAGTGGAGCACATTAGTGTTTGTGAGACATGTATCCAATATGGGCGTGTTAAAGTCCCTAGATAACAGTAGTTAGGGATCATTGTATTCGCTCCTTAAAATTTTGTATATTTTGATGTATTATGACATTATGGTTATTTATTAATAAATATGATCATTTTCTTTTATCCTCAGTAATAACTGCTTTTGTATATAGTCATAATACATATTGAAGCCTTAAGATTTGTGTTGAAGCATTTTAAAGGTCATTGGACATTTATAAAGATTGACTTTAAGTCTATATCATTAAACACATAAAGTTTATATAGATATCCTTTAAAGTTTCAATTGACATAGAGTGATATAAAGTTTGATCCCATAAGATTCTCTAATGCAGTTTAGCATTCAGTTGGAGAACATAAAGGTTTTCTCTAATGCTGTTTAGCATTCGGTAGAGAAAACAGGGTTTCAATACTGTAGTTTGGCACATGCAGTTTAGCATAAAGTTTGTGAAATCGAGACCTACAGACGAAGATAATACATTTTAGATTATATAGGTATCATCTTAGTTTGTCACACATCATTTTCTCATTCATATTAGTGAGGTATTAAATATTTGTGATTTTATTAGACCTGTGTCACATATGACACATGTGTTTGATATTTTTTGGTATCAAAAGCTTTGCAGGATGGAATGTTGGACTTTCATTACCTTTAGATCGAATGTTTTTTTAAAAATTGGTATCAATACAATAGCATGACTTAACCGAATTTTTAACTGTTTTAAACTTGACAAAAATTGCAATTAATAGTTGCAAAACTACTTCGGAAGTCAGAATGGACCCAAAATTAGATATTTTACATTTTCTTTGTTTTTACTTTTTCATGTATGATCTTGAGTATGTAACACCGTCTGCGATACGTATTACAATTAACACATGTAATATTATAATGTATACAAATAATTTGCATGAGAATCTTAGTCGAGCTGCACAACCGAACACAGGTATGAGCTTTTACCACAGCTGCTTCTGATGTTTGTATGCACATTTCCATATAGATTTGGGTGTCCCTCTCCCTCTCTGTTGATTAATTTTTTAGGAAGGAGACCTAAAGAAAAGATATGAAAGAGAGAGTCCTTCCTTTTTTCTTTCACTATTTACGAGCAGAAAAGCTCTATACCTTTTCTGCCCCCTCTCTCTTCCCTATCCATATTTTTACAATAGCTACTATACTATATCTATTATGGCGGTGTAAACGTTATTTTTCATTACCCTTCGTTCATTTTCTTCCTCTCACTTCTTCATTTTCTGTCTTTCTTTCCACAGACATGATCATTCAGGGATGGGTTTTTGTTATAAATTGGTGCTTTTGTCGTTGAATTATCAGTACTTGTTTATAACAAATATATTTATATATAAATAGATACTACTCCAAGAGGGTTTTTAGGGGACATTTTGAAGGGATATGGCACTACTAGAAGCATTATCTTCTAATGACCTCTCTAACTTCGTCATCCATGACACCATCTCTGCCACTCCGTACACCAGCTATGAGTCTCTAGATTCTAGTCTCCTCATACAGAACACTCTTGCGAAGTCTCAAGACCATGGAGGTGGTGTGATTAATATCTCTAGCTCTACATCAACAACTGAACAAAAACGCTTAATAGGACCTCAACCTTTGGACCAAAACCAGACAACTCTGGCTGTGCAAGCAAGGAAGAAAAGAAGAAGAAAGCCAAGGGCATGCAAGAACAAAGAAGAAGCCGAGACACAGAGGATGACCCACATTACTGTTGAGAGGAACCGGCGAAAACAGATGAATGAGCATCTTGCGGTTTTGAAGTCTCTCATGCCTGAATCTTATGTCCAAAGGGTTTGTGTTTTCCCTTGTATATATATATATATATATATATATATCCTTTGCTCATGATATCTTCTCTTCTCTTCTCTTCTTTATGGCTTATCGATTCACTTGTCACTTATGGTATCTCTTGTCTGAAGCTAGAGGTAGGCATTAGTTTTTTTAATTAAAGTAAGTTGGTGTTCACAAGAGTAAGGAAAGCTGCTTGCCAACTAGAATTCAGGCCATGCTTCTGTGAAAGATAACGTAATATTGGTAAATTCAGAAGCCAGTCACTTTTTCTTAGACTTGGCTCCACCACTGCCTTTTGCTCTTCTTTTACTTTATTCTTGTTTTCTCGTGACAAAACAAGACCTAGGTATGGAGGATGGAGCTCAAGTTTATATCAAAAGCTCTTAAGTGATTCTTCTACTTCCACTTTTGCTATGATAAAAGAGCTCCCTGTGCCATGGTCTTTGTTAATTTCTATACAGATTCAAACATGATGATTCTTCAACTTTTTCGCGAACATGAAGTACTGGAATTGCAATCTAATTCTCACAACCCATTCCACTATGAAATATAAACGATTTTAAGTCGGTAACAAGGATACTAATCGCTTCTCTCGTTTTACTTAGTGATGATCATACAGTTAAAAAACTTGGTGAAATGTAGGGTGACCAGGCCTCCGTAGTAGGTGGTGCCATAGAATTTGTGAAGGAGCTTGAGCGCCAATTGCAAACCCTGGAAGCTCAGAAGCTCCAACCACTCCAAGGATTCAGATGTTCCCGTGAGGATGCCACAACACCTTTCGCAGAATTCTTTGTGTTTCCCCAGTACAATCGTTCTGAAATGCCAAGCAAATATACATCAAAGAGTACTAGTCAAGTAGCATTGGCTGATATTGAGGTCACTCTGATAGAAACCCATGCAAATCTTCGAATACTCTCAAGAAAAAAGCCCAGACAGCTTTCCAAGTTAGTCGCTGGATTCCAAGCACTTTACCTTACGATTCTGCACGTCAACGTCAACTCCATGGACCCATTGGTTCTCCACTCAATCAGTGCCAAGGTGTGTATCCCATCCTATAGGTAATCTTTTTACGCTTTACAATATACTCTTACTGTCATTTGGCCTCCATTGTGTTGTTTTTGAAAAATGAAGTACGTTGGTCTTGTTAATATGTAGAGTGAGGAGACCTTAAGTTTTACAGAGATTGGGCCATGTCCTACCAAACTGAATAAGTGAAGGGGGTGTAGGCATTTTAGAGCAATGGGACCTCAATTATTGTGATGAGATTTTGTAATATATTTGGGGTTTCCTATATGTGTCTCTTTGATATAGTTTTAGGGAATGATATTGATGTTTTGGACTAAAATTTGAACATTCTTAATGCAGCTTGAAGAAGGATGCCAACTCACTTCAGCAGATGACATAGCAGCAGCAGTCCACCACATGCTTAGAATAATCGAGGAAGAAGCTGTCCTTTCTTGAACCAACCTCATGCCCCAAACTGTCCTTTAGTTTGACTCAAAATCACTTTAGAAACCCTCCTCCTCTTTTTTTTTCCCCCTCTCTTTTTCTTATTTGTTTGTTTTGTCCGTTGCAATGTCTTCTTATGCAGTAGGTACAGTGACTTTTATGTTTGATTCCTGCTGGACATAACTAGTGTCTTAGAGAAGAGCGTACAAAGTTAGAAATTGAAATTGAAAATTGCAAATGGCCTATCAACTTATCTCTGATTGCGTTTGCGTGAGTGAGATATGGTTAAACTGCGAATCGTATTTGTATACACTAAATTTGTTCTCTTTCTGTAATTTCAGTTTCATTGTGTCTTGCATTTTAATACATTGTCCTCTTCCACCGTTTTTCTTTGATTAGTACCCAAAACGGTGCCTTTGTGGAGTAGGTAGGTACATACATTCATCTTAGCATAGGTGACAAACTAAAAATCCTCTTAAAATGCTACTGTTTACCATGTCTGTACCAAGCTAAAAGGTGTAACAATGACAACAGCACGAGAACAGTCTTATGGAAATTAGAGATTTTTTTTTTTGGTAAGAGTGAAGATTTTATATTTTCAAACGAGAAATCTAAATCAATATTCAATTTCGGATACAACCAAATGCGTCTTTCAATTTAGAGAGGAGATGCTTATAATTATTCGGCAAATCTCATAGGAATTTTTTCACTCTAGTCTCTTTGATGAAAAAATCTTCACTTGACTCCACTGTATCGATACTTATATCAAAGAGCCTCTACTTAGGTAGGAAGTTATCTTAGTAAACTGTTTTATGTATAGTTTAAAGCCAATATCTTCTGGTTTTCAATAACAATTGAGTGTACTCGAGCTGTATAACAGTAGCCACTAAGAAGAAGTAGTTCCTGAAAGCTACTTCTTTAAAGGATCAGATCTTATCTTTCAGTTAATCAGTTCTAATCATATTCTATTAAATCTCATACACACAAATGTATAGAACAAGATTGGAACACTTTAAGTGAAACAGGGTGCTCCAACCTCTTCTTTAAAACATTAAAATGAGGTCCATGCAAACTTTTTCAATAGCTTTTTTTTATATATCAAAATTATGCAAATTTGTAAAAGAAAAAATAGATCTTAGGTAAATTAATCAATTTAGATTGCCTTTTGGGAAAAGAACCTTAAGTAGTTTTGCTCTGGTACAGTTTTGAGATGGGCTGGCGTTGACATTAAAGGAGGTGGTTAGTGAGTACTGGAAAAAGTGATTAGCTTTTGTAGTTTACACACAAAGGCTGCAAATTGCTAAGAAGAGGGTTTTGTGGGATCGATACGTTCTCACCTTTTTCTGAAGATCATCAGCCTCCACATTTGTTCCTTTGTGTGAGATAAATCTGTATTC
This sequence comes from Erythroxylum pedicellare, assembly GCA_027563575.1. Lineage (NCBI taxonomy): Eukaryota > Viridiplantae > Streptophyta > Magnoliopsida > Malpighiales > Erythroxylaceae > Erythroxylum > Erythroxylum pedicellare. The sequence continues at coordinate 13,412,667 of JAOQMP010000005.1, forward strand.
TCATCAAAACTAATGTCATTGACAGGTCCTGAAAATTTGTCTGGCAAGCTATGCACATGCTCACTCTTTGTGTCCACTACATGTGGATTCTTTAGGTCATACATAGCATCTACTTGTACGTTTTAAGACCATAAAGCTTAGACCTACCTTGTTTAATCTTCCTTCTGATTCCAAGCCATATTGTTGTAGTCCTAATGTTCCATGACCACATACAGCCCAACCAGGTGCCAGTTTTGCTGACATGGGCGAGCCCAGTTTCAGCCTCCAACAAACTTTCCGAGTTTCAGCCCTCTAGCTAGTGTGTGCTAGAGGTTAACTTTTTCCTTTTTAATTAGGATTTTTTTTATACGAAATTGTTCATTTGAACCGATTTCAAATGTTAGTTACACACAAATTAAAGCTTTGTCAAACTTGGACATGTTGGTCTCTCGAACGAAATTACTTTTCCAGTATAGAAAACATTGTAACTGGTACTTGTGGCAGCATGAATTTTGCAAGTTCATCCCTTACACAATAGCTATACACAAAAGAAGTTTTGAATTACAGTTGGGTTTAGGGGCAAATTCCACATTCTCAGGTATAAGATTAACAATTTTTTGTAGCTACTAAATCATTTATAATAATTATCCCATGTGAATAAATTTTTTTATAACATATGCTTGTTAATTATTTTACAATTTCATATGCTCATTTTCTATTATTTACCTACAAATCAAATAAAAGTTTTTCCATCGATAATCTCAAACCTTAATTTCTCATTTTTCTCTATCTAAAATTTATCTTTTAAGACATTTTGTTCTTTCATTCTTATTTTGAAATAATCTTACTGCCCTTTGGGTGAAAGCGGAGGAGTCTATTATCATCTTCTTTTCAATCGTATGGTTGTATTTGATGCTTTGTTAAGAAATTGCACAAGACTAAATAGAGTGGGTGGAAAGGACTTTATATCTTGATATTGATACTTGTTTATTATTAACATTCTCTGTGTTTATTTTTCTCGTTTTTCTGTACTTTTATTGGTGTTCTCCTTTTTGTTCTCAAATTATGTTAGATGTTGAGATATTGTACCTTTATCTTTATAGGTAATCTCTAATGATTATATAGTATAAATCCTTATATTAAGGGTGCATGATGTCTTGCGTAACCAATTATTATGGTCCTCTTGCAATAAATGAATTGGATTTTTTTAGTCATAATCTTTTCCAAATTAGAGGAAATTTTCATTCGTTTGAATTATATTGTGTAAATAGATAAACATACTATTTTAGCATGATCAAATCATTTTTATTATAAATTGAAATAAATATATTGGTAATTTATCATCCAAAAGTAAAAAGACCTATGAGATTTTTATATATGACTTATATAAATGAGTGCAATCTTGAAGTGCTTTAGAAGAACATAGATATTTCATGGAAATTTTTAAGTAATTATGACTCGGCATATGTTAATGTGTTAGGACATGTTCTTACAGGCGGAGACTTGGAACATAAGTGTGCCAGTATTATGAATTTTTTTTCAAGAAATATGCAGTCTAGAACATAAGCGTGTCAGAGCTTATATTTATGTTTTAGAACGATACACTGAATTACATAGTCTAGAATACATACGTGTCGGGTTCTATACCCATATTATGGAGAAACGGTAAGATATATGATTGTGTCCCAAACTATCCCAAGTCGTGTTCGTGACAAATAATCTTATCTAAAAGCATGTTTTATGGTATATTTTAAACTATGAAAGGATTCTAGAACTTATTAGAACTATGATTAGATTAGGTTGAGTTTGGTAAGAGGCAAGTTGTATAAAACTACACTAGTTAGAGTTTATAATTAAAGATAAATTACATTTAACATCTTGAACTTTGTATGCATTTGTAATATTAGCTAAAACTAGTAAAAGTAATAATAAGTTACCTAAATTTTAAATTTGTTACAAGAATAAATAGCTATTAACTCTGTAATTAACGATACTAATATGGCCTACCATGTCATTATAACATTTTAAGAAGTCAGTAGCAACGTGACAAATAATATGACCTGTAAAGAATTATCAATTTTAATAGAAGACTAATTTTTACCCAAAATGTAAAAGAATGTCTTTTCTTTAGTCAAGTCCTTGTGGAGAGCTTTGTAGGACATGCCTCCTCAAGAAAGAGATCCAATGTTTGGTGCTCTCTCACTCCTCTCAAATTATTAGTAGTTCTTTTCTTTATTATCATCGTTTTTCAATTTGTTATAGAGTTAGACATTTGGGTTGTTAATGCCATATTGATATTAGAATGAACTTGATTTTCATACCTCTTTATTTTTCTTAGGTATATGTTGAAACATCTCTCTTTATTTTGCACTTATTAGCGATTAACTATTTGTGATGAGATATTGAGCACCAATATAGACTACAATTAGAAATTCATTTCTAATACATAAATAAAATAGTTAGCGACGTTTTCAGGCTATAGAAAATATAAGAGTTTGTTTTTTAATTTATAAATTTATATTCTTCAAAAAATAGTTTGATTGTTTTCCTCATTTTCTACTTTGATATTGCATGTTTTCTTCATTTTCAGTTTACTTATATCTTTCTATAAATGTCTAATTCTTTTAAACACTTAAGTCCTCTTTCTTTACTTAAAAATCACTCCATAAGAATTTCAAAATAGAGAAGACCTCAATGTTTTAGATTAAAAATTAAGATTCCTCCGTTATGTATCTTTTTAATTTCTAATATAATTATTGATGTGTAATATTATTTATCTTGTAGATGTTGCGTATTACAATTCATGCTTATATGGCATATCGTGTTAACACCATGAATTATAAGGTTAATAGCGGGCTAGTTTTGTAATAGATTAAAAGTTTGAGGATTTTGTTACTACTTTTGGTAGTTTATGATTGTACTGCAAAATTAGGTAAATTTCAATTTCTTAAGTTTAATTAATGCTACATTAACTATACTTGTGTAACCTAGTATATATATATATATATATATATATATATATATATATAATACTTATAAAGTGACTTACTGATCAATATAGTGAAATCAGTCACTCTTGACTCCTAAAAATGAAGACAGACTTAATTGGTCGAACCTTATTAAAATCCTTTTTCAGTTGTTTTTTTAATCTATTCTTAATACATACACTTTATTTCTTAATAATTGGTAATAGAGCAAAGTTAAGGCAATAATGACTTCAATTGTAAAGTTTGAACGAAAGAAGTTCAATATAATTGTGAATTTTATAGTGTGGTAATAAAGAGTGAAGTACTTGTTGGCATAACTAAGCATGCCAAACATGTAAAGAAATAAGCTAAAAGATACGGATAAGTTTGACTAGGAGGAATTATAAGCATTAACAGTTAGAACCATATGACTTTGCATAAGATACGAGATCATATACCATGTTGTAAAGATTACGTCCTTTATGGAGACATGTAAAGAGTTAGAGAGTCGATACATGTCAAATTCTCTTAAAAACAAGTTGCATATAAAGTAGAGACTATAAAAACTAAAATGCAAGAAGGAACACATCTGGAATAACATATCAATAGATTCAACCAAATATTTAGTAAAATATTAAGGTTTGAGCTACTATTGCAGATGAGAATAAAGTAATGATTATGCTTTGCTCTTTAACTACATATTATGAACATTTGATCACGATGCTCATATTGGATAAGGAGATAATTGGAGCAGTGGGCATATCACTACCACGTTATTAGCAAACAACCAATAAAGACTAATACTGGTGAAAGCTCCTAAAGTGAAGGGTTCTATATAAGGAAAATCAAGATTGTATGAGGAAATAGTGGAAAGGCGGCTTGTCTAAGTGGAGTTCCAGATCTAAACCCAAGGATAAAAAAATTAGTTTGATGTTACAAATACAAAAAAATTGGATATATTAAGAGTGATTATTCAAACAAGAAGGACTGAAATGATGAAAGAAAAATTGATGATTCAATCAAAGTTTGTTAATATATTTCAAAACAAGGGCTTATATTGCAACGTAGATACATACAGTATTTTTCAGCCAGCTAATTACATAACTCATGAATGCTATATATATGATTTTCATATCATATGAAACTAAACAAGGATTAATTTGTGTCATACACATTAGATTACTTTGGCATTGTCTGACTAAGGGGTGATAAAGCTTACAAAATCTTCATAATAGGATAAGCCATGATGAAGATGTTTCGTGGGATAATTAGGATGTTGAGCGATGTTCGACATTTACTAGATTTAAGGAAGAACTTAATCCTCTTTAAGATCTTTAAATTTGAATATTTTAATATATAAAACCAATAATGACAATATTAAAGTGATAAAAGGTGTGATGATTATGATGAAAGAATCAAGGTTGGCTAGAAACATCTGTAAATTGATGGAGAATAAAGTTACAGGTGAGGAAATTACATCATTAAAGTCAAAGAAAGATAGTATTTTATTATAAAGTATGTAACTTGGTTATCTTAGTGCATAAGGGATGATGAAACTTCATAAGAGAAGCTTATAGAAGGGTGCAAGACACTAGAAGTTAGAGTTCTATTCATTCCATATACTTCGTAGATCTAAGGAAAACTTTAAGGATATAATGTTAGGGGGAGACATATATTAAGGTAAAATATATAGGGAGGACTTAGTAGGAATAACTGGAATTAAAATAACTTAGAATAAGTGTTAAAGTGGCTGGAAATTCTAGTTCAAGAAATAGAATAATGTCAAGAAGAGAGCATTAATAGAATATAGCTACAAAAAAAGCGAGATAGACTATTAAGCTACCAAAAGCATATAGTTGAGAAGAGTAAGTCACATTTGATCTTACCATCAATGACAAGCATCCAAATACCTTTCAAAGAATAAGAGAAAGTTAAGAGAAAGATGGGTGAGAGTTATGGTGAAGGATGTGATGTTTCAAAAATATTGGAGAGTTAACTACGTAAGGATAAAACCTATTGGAATTCACAATTCAAATAGTGCATTTGAAATACTAACAAAGCCAATTACCACAAAGAAGTTTAAGTATTACTTAGACTTAATTAATATCTCGAGGTGTTAAAATATGGCAATAATGCAACCTATTTAAAGTATTCTCTAAGGTGGAGATTGTTGTATATGACTCATCTATACAAATATGCAAACTTAGAGATGTTGTTTAGAGTTTGTTGGTCGAACATGATATATTTGCCAAGGCAAAAATTATTGTGTATGGATTATATATATGGGTGTAATATTGAAGCATTTATAGAAAAAAGAGTATTTTCAAAAGTTTTCGAGTGACTATAACATAGCATACGAGCAGGTTAAAGCTTATGTCCATATTTTAAAGATATTAAGTTAGTTATATGGCTTGGAACATGTCCAAATCAGAAACCATATCTATGTATCAGAGAAATAGTGGTCATTCCTAGGTCATGTTCGAGATCAATAATATTATTTGGAAACATTTTTTTGGGTAGTTTTCAAACCCTAAAAGGATTCTAAGATTTACAAAAATCATGTTTAAATTAGGTTGGATTTGTTAAGAGGTAAGTTACATAAAATTATACTAGTTAGAGTTTCTAGTTGACTATACTTGTGTACACTTATCCTCTATATAGAAAATTTATAATCCTTATTAAGTGAATTATTGATTAATATAGTAAATTTATTTTGTTTTTGGCTCTTAAAGACATAAGCTCACTAATCAATCATACCTTATTAAAATATTTTTGTTAGTTTTTTTATTTCTTATTTATTCTTACTGTGTATCCCCTATTGCTCAATAGTGGTTAAATTAAAAAATATACATAAAATTCTTTGTATAAGGAAAATTGTTCTAATTAGTTTAATATGAATGAAAAGATTAGTTTTTTTAACTTGGTAATGATAACTTCAATTTTTTCTAATAACTTCAATTTTGTAATACATCTTATTTTAATATACTTAGATTTTATTAATAGTTGAAATTAGTGAACAATTTTCCCATCTTTTGGAAGGTATTATCTCATTTTTTTAATGTATAAGTAAAAAATTTTTAAATATAAAAAGAAAGAATTTTGGTTGCACTTCTATTTGGATTAAATACATTGGGACACTATGTGATTTAACCTTTTTTTTCATTTCAGTTCTCATATTTTGAAAACTATTACTTATTCCTTATGATATTGTTTAGTTATCACAACCTCTTCTGTCATTTTCTATTAGTTTTTCGTCTATTTTTTTACCTAAATTATTATAGCATTAAAATTTTTAAGTTTCAATATGATACAATTTCAAAGTTATGAATGAAGAAAAAACTAACAAAGTGTTATGAAATGACTTATATAATAGTTAAACAATACTAGGAACAAATAAATGATAATTTTCAAAATATAACAATCAAAATGATAAGGATCAGACCAATACAGGGTCTAATGTAACTAGCTCTCTTTTTTTAGTAATTTTTAGTTTTTATTTTTTAAAACAAAAATACGTTTAGTAGTTAATTTGAATGTAATTATTTTTATTGCTACTATTAATAACTAAATATAAAATAAAATTTAGAGATAAACTATATAAATAAATAAATAAAATAATTATATTTTAATATTTTATTCGACATTTTAACGTCAATTCCTGAGAAGAGATGGAATAGGCATATAAGATGCATAAGTAATTTATCATCAAACATCACAACAAAGTGTTTTAATGTGTATTGAGAAATGCAAGAGATAAACTAATCTTGACTTGCTTGAAAGTGATGAAAAGAGATATCATGAAGAGATTTCATTAGAAGAGCAAGTAATGTTTGTATACATCTACAAGATATGTCCTAATATAATGTTAAAGTTAGATAAAAATAAGGAGGTTCTTGATTATTTGGCTAACTTTGTAGGTAATAACATTATTTACATTTGATACCTACTTGTTTATATGTTACCAATAACTTAACTCATTTTTTATAGGTGATAAAAAATGAAATTGAATACTATATGTATGACCATTATGTAGTGAACTTTAGAGCAAATGATTACACATGCGAGAAATAAGAGTTAAATAGGATCCTTTATCATTTTAGCGATCATATTGGAGAGAGGAGATCTTTAGGATTATATGCACGATTACTACACCAAAGATGCATATATAAGGTGTTATTAGAAGAGTATAAATCCAATACCAAGTAAATAGATTTGTCTAGTATATGGGGAAGAACATGTATAGAAGATCAATTGTTCTATCTATAAGAAAAGAGTTGAAAGGCCAAAGAAAAAGAGAATAAGGAAAGTTGGTGAAGGTGAGAAAGGTATTATTTCAACATGGACTAGAAGATATGTCACATACAAGAAATGTAAACAAGTTAGAAATAATTCTAAAATATATACGATGTGAACACAATCACTTGCTATAAGATAAACGATGATAAACTTATTTCTTTCATATTAAAGAAAGAACTAAAATTTATGTTAAAAAATTTGATCTTATTTCTTTTATACAAGATCAAGTAAAGATGTCTTTTCAATAAAGGGCTATACAAAATAAATCATAAAGCAAGAGGAAGGAACATGTTCAAGTAATTGAAACAAAGAGGAAGTACTTAAAGTTCGAAGATGTTGCATCTCAACAAGTTTAATGTCACGACCCAATCTTGGATTGTGATCGGTGATAGAGGAATAGTAAACTTAAGGTTTACTGGACCCTTAGCAAGCTTAAAAAGCCGTCAAATCTCTATATTCATAATAAAGATGAGATTTCAAAATGTATCAAACTCATACTGATAATAATCAAATGGTTCTAACAATATACAATACTTAATGTGCTACAATCTTGAGATAACTAATACAAGGGAATTCTAATATACATAAACTACTGCGACCCTAGAGTCAAAGGTCACCAACAAACATACATCGAATCATCAGAGAGGAAGAAGATCGACAAAATACCCTATTACAAAGATCTCTGAAAATAAGACCATGAAAAATAGTTGAGAGGAGTTAGACCTTACTGAATGAATTAATATTATGGATATGTTATGCATTCCTAAGGATTTCAAATGATACATATATATATAAATTTATAATGTATTTCATCCATAAATGCAATTTTATAACATAATGATTTTGTTCATATACATGAATGCATTTCCCATGTCAATATCATGTCACATTGTGGCACCCCACTCCCATCAGGTGTGCCTGTATGTCCTTCAGATATTCGAGCACATACCCGGTGGAAGCAGTGTCTTAGAGCAGTCACATTCACTTCCTATGACATCACCATTAAAACATAAATATCACAATCTTAAAAAACCCAATTCCTCATTTTAATTTCATAAAATCGAATATACATTGTAGCATTACATACTTCATCCTTATATACAATATCAAAAAGTTATTAGAGTTTACAACTCTATTACAAAAATATGCTATATGTTACATGAATGAGAATCTATAAAAAATTCTATCGAAATCCTTCTATCTTAGCTGACCTACCTTTGAGTCGTTTCTTCTATCCAAAAGTAGTACTAGATCTCTTCTATGTTTCCTTAGAAGCTAAGTTTGCTCTCTCTCACTCGAAAAGTTAACGTTACAATTTGTTGAGTTTTGCGAAATCAGTGAGCTACCCATTATCGATGGCTCACTTATAACATATAATACATACAGTTCATGTTTTAAGTTCACAAACAATTCATGTCATCATATAATGCACATCTTTCACCAATTATCAAAAAACACCATATAACACTTTGTTCACTTATTCACTTTTTACATTCATAAACGTTCATACAATTCAATTCAATCATTCATATAATGCATATTAAATTGCATGTGCAATGTTCATGAGACTTATTTTCATTTATTATTTTGTTATGTATAAGTGTCTTTTTCACTGTCCCGTATCCATTGTGGATACCGGGCTCATTAATAACTGTCCTTTATCCGTTGGGGATATATGGCTCATTATACATAGTGAGCCAGAGGCTCTTACCAAATTTTAAGCTTTAAGCTCTTTTTCACTGCCGACTCCGATTACAACTGGCTTTATGTTATCATTCATTCATGTAGTGAAATGCATCATATGTATTCAATCATTCACTTGTGCTCAATTATTTTCGCATTCACCTTCCCATTCACATTAGACTTTGGTGTGGCATTCGACAATTAAGTTGAGTATCACATATTTTGTCAAATTCACATACAATGAGCACTTCTAATATACTATTCATGCATCAAACGACTAGGACATTCAATGTCCGGAATCAACACATTCACATCATATAATAATTCAATTCAGAATTTAGACAAAACAATAAATCAATATAAGACTATCTAGGTTACTCACAGTATACTCCAGATAGCTATTTCCTCGATGTCCTGGCAATGTCTGGATGTTGTCGCTCTCTATATCATGTAATACATATACATTTACACATTACTAATTTGCACATTTTCATGAATACTCAATCATATACATATGTATATGTGACATGTATAATGCATACTTAATGACAATTCCAGGTATATTTCCTTAATCCACATCTTATAATCATCCATCTATCTATCTTGTGAAACTTGATTATCCTCAGTTTATCAATCATCTA
>JAOQMP010000005.1:13427520-13444487 GCA_027563575.1 Erythroxylum pedicellare
GATGTAACTATATCTTTTGGTTATGGAGATTATGTAGTATGTAATGAAACATCAGAAATTAGGATGAAATATAGTGCAGCATAATCAAGTGATTTCTTATGCATGGAGATAGTTTAAGCCTCATTAGCTGAATTTTTATACATGATTTAGAATTTGATGCAATGTAATTGTATTGAGAGATTGGAGACATTATAAGTACAGTGAAACATTTCAGATTTTATATGGATTATTAAAGTATAAGATAATTATTGAGTTTGAAAGAAATGAAAATGAGACTGAGACAATAGATAGAGTTACTAGAAGTTTCTGATGTACAAATGAGTATTTCACAGTAAAGCCAATGTTGTAATCAGATGCATTAAACAGGAAATCCAAAAGCAGTGTGTTACAATTTAGATGGTGAGGTTGCCAGACCTAGTGCAATAAAGGGCATAGAATATCGAGTTGAGTTTTGGAAAAATGAAGTATTATTAGCTACGTTGGAAAAAAAAGTTTGTATGAAAAGATTAGTAAAGCGCAAATAGAGGATCCAAAATTGTGAATCTTAGTGAGGAATTAAAAATTAATATGAATTTTGAGTCAGAATAGGAAAAATGTTACTTTGTGGCTAAAATAAGAAGAATGTGTCTGAATAAAGACGATTGAGCAAAGAGATTACTAGAGAAAGCACAAGTAACAACCTAAGCTAGACATCCTTAATACGCAGAAATAGTACTTAACTACTAAAGATGTAGAATCAAGTGACTAAATGTTTGAATTACCTATAGTCTTAACTGCTAGAGATATGCTTAAAGCTTATATTTTGGAGTTCATAGGAATATGAGATTAATGTATAGTTCTAATTGACTACAGGCATAACAATCGTTATCATAATGATACCCTTAGAATACTGTATGAGGCATTATACGACAAAAAGAGTCGTTCACCCTTACATTAAAATGAAGAGGGCCTGAAAATGGTTAAAGGCCAGAATAAATTCAAGATACTGTTAGTGTGTGAAATGAATCTATAGTAGAAATTAAGTGGCTTATGAAAGATGAATGAATTTGATGGATCAACATCGAGGTTATAGAATATAGTAAATAGATAGAAGTGTTAAGTGTATTAACACTAAAAAGGAGTGAAAAAGGAAATGCTTTTGAGGGTATCACCTTAACAAGGTGTTCTCCGATTAGGAAAAAGGATAAACTAAGCTCAAATTGTATTGGTCCACATGAAGTTATGGAAAACATAAGACCAGTAAATTATGAGTTTATTATAAATAAAGATCTCTCAGATTCATAATGAGTGATATGTGAGTATGCTAAGAAATATTAATACGATCTGACAAAGACGTATTATTGGAACATGAAGTGAAAATTTTGAGTAATCTGAATTATATTGGGGAAACAGTTAAGATAGTGTGATATCTAAGTAAGTGATTGAAAGACCTAGTGAGTCTATTGATTATGGTCAATTGAAAGAAATTATTCAAGTGATTAAACTAAATGGGAAACAAAGGAGCATAAGAGGAAACATACCCCTGCATGTTTGATTAAACAGATAAGAAGAGGACAAAATTTATTAAGGAGGGGAGAAATGTGGCATCCCGTTTCCCTTACTAAGGGATAAAACCCTAAGATACAGTACATGTGAGATCAAGATAGACCAAGAAAAATAAATCTTATGCTCATGTATATTGTTAGCATACACACATATGAATTTAAATTTTGTACACATTAAAATAATTCTACATGCATTCATTGACATTCTGGGTATAATTGATTGTAAATGTGCTTATATTGAGAATTTTGAATATGAATAGCTGAATTAGAATATTTGGTGATAATACTTGTTGATTTAGAAGTTTTGTAAATTTTAGGAAAAATTTTCGAAAATTATAAGTATTTTTGGACTAAGAAAAATGCCAAGTCACAAATCAATTATAAATGGAAATAGAAATAATAATAGTGAAGAATTTTGGAGATAACTTTAGAAATTATGAGAAAATGATAATGAAAATTTAGAGACATTCGGGGTAAAAAGTAGAGAAGGTTGGACTAGTTATAGGAGAACTAATTTAAAGCCTTAAAGGATGGATGAGTGACAAGTGTCATTTGTAAAGTTTATCTTAAAAAGTTTACTACTATTCATTTAACTTTGAAAGACAAAGATACTGTTTGTCTTGTCTTAAAAATATCTTCTTTGTGGTTGTCTTCTTCAAACTTGTTCCTTTACACAGAGTTTTTCATCAAAACTTCACCAAAGAAAAACATTGCTCTTGTCTACACTTTCAATACTCCCAACTTTAGTTTTCTTTCATTTCTTCAAGAAAAAAACTGAAACTTGCCAACCTTTACAATAGTGTACATAAGTTGCATGAAGTTTAGGGATTCCAGAGTTTCTGCAGATTTTGGAGCTATGTCAAGTAAGTAACTTGTTAATCCTTTAGAGTTATTGCTTTATGAAGAAAAAATAGTGATTTATTGGCATGTCATGAATAAGAGAAAAATGGACAATTTTCATCTTCACTGTGAATAAAAGATAAAAATATGGATTTCTTGATTTCTCTGTTTTGATGATAAAAAATGTTTTAAGAGGTTATAGAAATGATTTTTGGAGTTGAAAGATCATAAAAGCATGTTTAAATAGGTGTAGAAAAATTTGGAGAAAATAACAAGTGCTATGTTTATGGTTGTGTATTCACTGTGTATGTGGGTTTTGAGTGATTTGTGATATTAACTGAAAATGAGTTTTAGAGTTAAGAAATAGGTGAGAGTTAATGCTATGATATGGGAATGACTAAAATGATAGATTAAGATGAAATGAAAGTGTTGATGGAGATGAAAGAGTGTAATAAAAAAAAAGGTGTAGCAGTGAAGAAATATCAAAAATGGAAAAATGCGTAAATGATCTGTTTTTGTTCTTGATAATTTTGTTTAAGTATGGATTTTGGATTTTGTTTGTGGAAGATTAGAGTTGAATGGAAGTTAGAGAGGAAAACGCAAAATATACATAAGATGAAAAAAATTTATTCGTGGAAGGAAATGCAGAAAGTGAGACAGATGAGAAGTGAATTTTCTAAATTTTAACGTCGTGTTTCAATCTAGATTTTTAGAGTGGATTGTGAATGATTTTTTTTGGCATGGAAGTCGAAAATGTAGTAGAGATGAGTTAGAGAAGTTGATTAAGAATAAAAGAAAGAAGAAGAAAAAATGCAGAGGATCGGAAGGAGAGGGTAACTCGTGATCGTGCTTCTGCATAATCATGTTTCTAGAAGAAAGGATAGGAAAGAACAATCGTGCTTTAGCACGATCGCTAATTTTCTCTTTTGGCTGGAGAATCGCGATCGTGATGAAGCACAATCACGACTTCCTTGGTTGGTAAAAACTCCGAATAGATTTTGATCTTTGGCAATATCTTGTTCTCCTGACCTCCAAATGACATGAGACTTGAACCATTGGACTTTTAACACACTAATCTACATCTTCACAAAATGTCTTAGTCTTCTAAAATAATTTAAGAGAGATTGAGTGAAAAACGTGGGACAGGTCTAGTTGAGTGTGCATAAGTGTGAGTACATCACACCCATGACTTTTTTTCACACCCGTGAGTCAGTCACACCCATGACTTCTCTTTCTCATGTTCGTGAGTGTTTATTGGTTTTAATTGTCACATCATGTCAATGTGCTCTCTAATAGTTTATGCACCCGAGAGCATCTTGCAAATTGAATAGTCTTGCTTCTTTCGACCATAACTTCTTCTCTAGATCTCCAAATGACTTGATTCTTGAACCAAAGGTTTCTAACACATTATTCTACCTCTCCATAAAGATTGGTAGAATTTTGAATTAATTTGAAAAGATTGATTAAATGAAAGTGGGGGAATCTGTGGAATAGTATGAATTGGTATGATTTCACTGAACATGCTTGGGTATGTCGGTTATATCTTGATCTCTAGATTTCCAAATGAGATGATTTTTAATTTGAATTAAACTAGAGACATAGGGTTACAGAGGTTCTAAAGAAATCGAATTCTAATATAGTCTACAATACTTTCAATTTCTAGATGGAAGTTGAGTATGATGTACTATTTCAGGATGAGAATAGTCTAAAAATATTTGGAGAATAACTTTCAAAATACTGAGCCAAATTGAATGATTTGGGTGTCATTAGAAACTTAAGACTATGGATAACAAGTTTCTAGAAGAAAGTGTTGCCAAATTACTTTATTTTTGGGGTCAGAAAGAACATGTAAAGTTGAGCCGAAGTGATCATTCTAGAAAAAAACTGAATTTAACCAAGGGAGAAAGGAATTGTGATTATAATGGTTTTATTAAGACATAAACCCTAAGTGTTCAATCCAATCTTAGCTGGTCTAGGGTTTACTGTCTCTCTAGCTTTATTTTGGGGCACTATTGGACACAAAATAAGAAAAAGAGATATTGATTAACAAAGAGTAGGGGAACACCAAGTGGGATCAAAGAAACAGAGGCAAGGTCCCTTTGAGCCTTTGTGAGAGGCTTAGTCATCGTTACAAAAGGGCTTATCTCCAATCTCGGTGCGAGCCCTAACAGGATGTAGAAGTATCATTGGTCTGTGCCAACTAGCCGCCCCTGCATTACTTTCTTCAGGAAAGGACAGAGCTGTAATCAGCACCTTTCGGCGATCTTAAGATAGACATTTGCAAAGAAAAGATCCTCTTCTCCTTCTGGATTCTTTAGTCCTAGTCTAAAAAGTTCTCATTTTTCTTTGTTTCCATTGCACTATAACCTTATAAATCTTTCAGTCCCTCTGTCTTTTCATGTCGAGATGAAAATAGAGGGGATTATTGTTGAGAATTCAAGATTTTATGATTAGAATGGATTCTGTCTCCCCGGATATAAAGGTCAGATACAAAAGGGGACCCTATCCCCAGACCCCCAACCTGGCTCCCCGGATCAAGTTTTTCCTCAAGAGCGGTAATCAGAGGTAATACAAAAGTGTGTAAACTAGATACTTAAGTGGGTTTGATATTGGATTGAGTATATGATTTGGAATAATGGAAAAATACCCAGGAATGTCATTGAGCATGCGTTGTACATAGTCGATATACACATTTGTGCATAAATAAATGCTTATAATTGTGCAAAGGTATTAATGTGTGTTTGCAATATGGTTATTGCACAATTTTGATGCATAGGGTAAACATCCGCATTCAGATATTTCCAGAACTTGGAAGCAATTGCTAATATGTAAGTACTGTGAGCTGACCTAGATGGTCTCATTCGCTATTTGTTATGTTTTAAATTTATGCTTTTAATTGCTATTAAAATGAAATGTGATTGTTCTGATTCTGGACATTGAATGTCAGAGGGGTTTGGTAAATGCATGAATAACAATAGAAATGTTCCTTGTATGTTAATTTGATGAAATATATGAAACATAGATTGATTGTTAAATGTTGGATTGAGTTTTAAAGAGAAATGTGAATATGTATATAAATGTAAAGGTGATTCTCAACTTAAATGTTGAATGCTGGACTAAGGTTCGATGACATGTGTAAAGTGAAATAAAGTAACTGATTGAAAAGATATGAATGTGATGCATTTCATTTCATAAATGCATGAAAGATAAAGGCTGTTGTGATTGGATTAGCCACTGAAAAAGAGCTTAAAGCTCAGAATGTGAAAAAGAGCTTAAAGCTTAGATTGTGAAAAAGAGCTTAGAGCTCAAAAAGTGTATAAGAGCCCAAGGCTCACTATGTAAAATGAACCTGGTATCCCTAACGGATACAGGATAGTTATTAATGAGCCCGGTATCCACAATAGATATGGGATAGTTATAGGCACTCGGTCACAATAATAACTAATTGAAAGTGAGTCTCATAAGCATTAAATATGCATTTGATGTGTATGATTTGAGTAGTTTGACTAATTTTCTAAATAAGAGATATGTTTTAAGCGAATGCGAAGTATATATGACTCAATATGTTTATCAATGAAATCATGTGAATTATGTGAACATGTGAACTGTATGTGTTATGTGATGGAGTGAGCTATCGAGGATGGTCACTCACTAAGTTCGCAAAACTCACCCAAAATTTGCAATATTTTTTAGGCTTTGAAGAGTTACCCCGTTAGGTAAATGGGAGTATAATCACTGCATTCAAGTAAGAGGTAGAGGTCGGGATTAGTTTACGTTTGCATTTGTATTTTCTTATTTTTGTATCAAATTGAGTCTTCTGCAATTATTGTAAAATGTATATTTGAATATTCTGTTTGTAATAACTTTCCAAAGTGGAAAGGTTTGTAAATGAGAATGATCTTGAGTGTAATAATAAAAAGATGTGATTTTGATGGTATAAAATAAAAGTACGAGTCCGATTTGATTTTTGATTTTCGCATATGTGTATGATAAATGTGAAAAAAATTTTGGATTGAGTTTCAATTAGTTTTGACTATTCTAGCATGCCGTCCTTGTGGGATTCGCACTCGACATCACTTAAGATGTCGGGCACGTGTCTTGCGAGGGTGGGGTGCTACATTCATAACCATTAATATTAGCTCACAGGTATAATGCGCTCCTTCGTGCCAAACCTAAGGTCTTAAGGTGGAAGGTTTTGTTTCTGATTGATCTATAGAAAGAAAAGAAGGAATGACCATTAGGATTTAACAACCTATACCAGTTTTAGATACCCAAAGAATAGGACCATGATTCAATACTAAAGAGCTCTATTTTAATTTAAAAATGATAATGTCACATTTTACGATGAACCTATTGAAAATTCAGTAGAGTTTCTCCTATAAAAGGGACATCCTCCTTCTGAAAGAAGGGTCATTTTTACAATGAAAATACACTTCTCTAACCACTAGTAACCACAACTCAATTTAGGCCTCCAAATTACATGTCCATGCCCAATTGAGTCCACATTTACATCGCAAAAATTCATAATAAATCAAATCATAATTCAAGTATACCAATTTTTGACTCATATACGCTTATTTATACTTAATACATCCAAATAATCTCAATTCTAATCAACAATGACTCACTTTAACCAAATTCATGCATTTCTATAAACACATAATCCTTTATAAATTTTATCTCACAAACTATGAAGAATTTCAATACATTGCTTTTTATAAAAATTGATCTACATAATATTTAAAAAAATTTAAAATTATTTCCAACCATTTCTGGTCTGGTCGAAAAACTCCCACGATCATTGGAGCATAGGATACACGTGCCGATGCCACAGAGGCGGTGACCTTCACTACCCATTCAGAAAGATGAACTCACCTCAAGAATCCAATGGAACTGGTCTTGCATTGAAACTCTTCTCGATTTGTAAGAATCAAAGGATTAAAGCTCAAAGGTGACCCATTTCTATTGATCGATAAAATGGGTGATTAATATATATAATTTCATAAAGTTACAACTTATCTCATTCCTATTACTTGTATATATTTAAATAACAATAGCTACATAAGCATAATCTAAGACAATATCATCAAACCCACACCCAACTAAGTTTACAAGCTCCCTAATTAATTTTACTACCTCCCTTTTGTTTATTGTAAGTAATCAACTTGTTTTTCTCTCTTAAGCCATCTATAACATCTACACTCCTTAGGGTAAATTTTTTGCCAAACCACTTAAAGAAATTGTGACACTCCTTTACTTGTAATAATAAGATAAATATTCATCATTTTGTTACAATCTCTCTTTAGAGTAATCAACTTATACAGAGAATTTACCCCATATTTTAGAAATCCAAAGAATCTCCTTTCTAGTTCTTTGATGTCTAAGAAGTTTATAAAGGAGTTTGCAGTCCATAATTGCATTAAGTATATACATTGTTGCATACTTGTCAGTGTTGATATTAATGATTTCACATATCAAAATATGGTAAACCCCTATCAACTATTCACTTTCAACAACACCAAATCATTTTTGAGCCATTAAAATCAATACAATTATCAACTAGATAACTTATGATTCGTAAGCTATTACTTACTAGGATATTATTTACTAAGCAGTGATAACTAAATGTATCATTGCATATATGTTGGCTTATGAAAGACCATGTTCACATGTTCAAGAATTATAATAGAAGCTTTCCATTTCAACTGATTTAAACATATATGTATTTCCACCAAATGAGCTTAGCCATCACTAGAGACATATATGTATATTCCTTGTCATCATCATCATCATCATCATTCATCACTACAAAAGATTTATGCTATTATAACCATAAGTATAATACCTACCTGCCCCTCTAAAACAAATTCTCATTATGTATACAACAACTTATTTATAGCAACTTCTCATCATATATATAACAACCTCACCATCAACAACTTATCTACAACAACTTCTCATCATATATACAACTCATATACAAAATAGAATCAATAAATTATATGTAACAAATTCTCATCATATAAATAACATATATATAAAATGGAATCAACAACTTATATACAAAAACTTCTCATCATATATTATTACAACTTCCTAAACTCTCACGCAACATCTTTTCTCAATTATAATAGCTTCGCAACATTTTTTACTTATGAAAAAATGTCCAATATTATTGCTTATTCTCTCTACAACCATTTTATTATGCTTTAATATATTTTAATTATGTAAGTATATGGATGATGATGTACAATTCCATAAGATTGAAGGGTTTTAATTAACAAGCCTTCGTTTAATTTCCATCAATTGGAAGAAAATTAAGGGAAACCCACAAAAACATCCTAAATTCTAACCTAATTCATAGTAATAATTAAAGAATTCCCAAATTGTAATCCTTAATCTAGAACCAGATAGTAAACTTACTTAGATAAACTCTAAATTGCAACTTCCACTTTGATCACTACATTACAACTTCACCCTACATCATTGACGACAATTTATATATACAATAATTTCTTTTGACCAAAGTTTTAATTATGGTTTGTATTTCTCATTTGCCCGCAATCCCTAATTATATGGCCTTTGTACTTCTTCTCTACTTCAAGCAATATTGTGTAGGATGGAAAAATGATGTCACATAACACTAGACATTATATAGGTTGAATAAGATAAACAATAATCACGCCACCTGTAATGCAACGTTCCTAATATGAAGTTTTTGCATTTTGCATTTAAGATTTTAGACAGACATTGATGATAGGGGAGATATGGGTTAAAAAAAGAAAAATCATAAAAGGTTAATGATAGTTTTCAAAAATTAGGTGATACTTTGATAAATTGTAAAAGCAAAGGGGTCTAGTGAATTTAATCCCTTCAAATAATATTTTTCAAAAATGTTTTTATTATCATATAAATCAATTTATAAAATAGATTATTAAAAAAAATAATCATTCTATGTCATTTAATTATCTTGGCCTCCAACATTCCTATAGACATTTTGCCCAACATTCTCAATGATAACAACAACAATTCTAAGTATTTTAATTGCTAAAATATATTGTGTTTCATTATTGTGTCATCTGTTGACTAGATAAATACAAATCAAGGGTTTTAAGTTTGCTATAGTTAATGAGTAAATAGAAATACATCATATTTATAGATTTGTCGAACTCGTCAAAGGAGACTAAGGGGTGTAAATATTTACATGGTGGGTTAAATTCAGGCTTTATGGAATATTTGATTTGATTTTGAGAGTTGATGAAGAGGACACAACATAATTTCTAGTAACAACTTTGATAGAGGAGAAAGCTTGTCAATGAGGGAAGTTATGGTAGTGTAGGAGGCCTTGGAGGTGAAAACGCAGGTTTCTACTTCATAAGAAAAGTAGGAGGGGTAAAGAGAGTTGTGAAGAATGTATAAGAAGATGTCTTATTGCTTTCGTTGTATATTTGTGAAAGGCCTGTGAGCCTTTATATGCAAGTAAAAATTGAATCAAAAAAGAGATTTATAGAAAATATTATAGCTAATATTTTGATCTAGTTTGATCTAAGCTTATCTACAAAGATTGAGTTGCAATCTTATTAAAAAATATTTATTTTTTAAGAAACATGTAAATTAAACATTATTAGCCCCCCTCAAGCTCATGATGTGTAGTAATTGTGATCTTATGACAACACGTTGGAATGCTGAAGAGGATAAAGGCTTGGTCATAATATCAGTAATTTGAAGAGCAGATGCAATGCGTTTGATAGAGAGTGTTTTGTTAGCCCCAGGTCACAAACAAAATGGATATCAATTTCAATATTCTTGGTACAGGCATTAGTGCTTGGATCAAAAGTAAGGAATGTAGCACTAAGATTATCACACCAAAGAGTTGACGTAACTTTAGAGAAACCAATTTCCTTTAGAAGATAAGTGATCTATCAAAGTTCTATTATGACTAGAGCAATACTTCAATATTCAGCTTCGGTACTATATTTGGCAATGGTAGGTTGTTTCTTAGCAGTCCAAGAGATGAAATTAGGCCTAAGATAAATGCAATATCCAGAAGTAGAGTGAAGATCATCAGGACAACTAACCCAATCAACATTATAATAGGCATTTAATTGAAGTGAGGATGATCTAAAAAAGTGAATGCTGTGAGATGATATGGAGCAAAGATAATGGAGAATTCATTTAACTGCACTCTAATGCACATCAGTGGGGCAATGTAAAAACTAGGATACCTTATTGAAAACAAATTGTATGTCAGGGTAACTAACGCACATATATTGAATTGACAGTGCTTTAGTTCTCAGAGGGGTCAGAAAGGGGTGTGCAATAATTTTTGGATAAAAGAAGCAACAAATTGATTAGAGTGTGAACAAGTTTGGAATGATCAAAACCTGTCCAAAGAAGAAGATCCTTGGTGTATTTGGTTTGGGTAAGAAGAATACCAGTGGAAATGGAAGTGGCTTCAAGACTAAGAAAAATTATGTAATCGACTTAAGTCTTAATGGAGAAGGTAGTATGAAGATTGTAGATAAGGGTGGAAATGAAGGATGAAGATGATCCAGTAAACAAAATATCATCCACATAAACTAAGACAAATGTGATGTGAGATGATGTTTTATTAATAAAGAGAGGGGTCATATTTGGAGGAACTAAAGTTTAGGTTAAGAAGTTTTTGACTTAGACGATGAAACCAAACTCTAGGAGCTTGTTTGAGACCATACAAGGCTTTATAAAGATGACATACATGATTAAGATAGTGAGGATCTTGAAAGCTAGATGGTTGAGAGACATAAGACTTGTTCATAAGGATGATGTGCATGGGTTGTTTGTATAGTACCTAAGGTGTCGATCCCACGAGGAGGGATAATCTAATCCTAAAATCTAAGACCAAAATAAATCGTATAAATTCAAATGTAACGAAACTAAAACAAAAATGCAATTCAATCAAGAAAATCAATTCAAGAATCAATCACAAAAATATTAAAAAATTAGCAATTGCATCACACACTCAAGAATTAACCTAAGGAACTATCAATTGAGAGAAAGGGAAATTTACCTATCTTTAATGCTAACCTACTTGATTATGAATTATTGGATTATTGCTTCTAGACAATCCCAGAGTTGATTACTCTCTCTTGAGTTGTAACCATTACCCTTAATTTATAAACCGTAATTAGATTATGGAAGTTGCAATTTCTTAATTAACAACCTATCCAAAACCCTAACTAGATCTGAAGTTGTATAATAATCTATCGAAAACTATTACAAGATCTCTCTTAATACAATTTACCAATTTGATTTAGTTATTGTTCTATTAAATCACCTAACTCTCGTTAGCCCAATTTAGTTTATCATTAAATTATATAGTTGCAGAAATTAAATCATAATAAATCCAGTCAAACATAAACAATCAAATTTCATTAAATCAAAGATAAAACCCTGAAGGTGAGTTTAGAAGCAACATCAACATTCGAAAATTCTATCATAAAATATTATTCCAATTCTATACAATAATAAAATTGAAAACAACAGGAAATATGAAATTGAATGGACGACAGGAAGCAGTGACATCAAGAAAATCCTAATCCGAAAGGTACATCGAGTCGACTTCTTCTCCTTTTCTCGCTTTGTTCTTCTCTTCCTCTATCTATCAATGATTCACTCTAGGGTTCCTCTGAAATTGGCTGATGCAAAAGCTCCCTCCTCTTCTTTGTCTTATTCTTTAAATACTTTTTGTGTTCTGAGCAACCCTAAGGTTTTTCCAAGGTCCAAAAGGTCTAAAAAATCCTTCGAAACTTGACATTTTTGAGTGTCTGCATATTTGCTCGATGCAGGCCAAGATTGTGGCATACAACAATTGTGGCCTTGTATGCCACAATCGTCAGCCACATCTGAGCCTTGTGTCACGATTGTGGGGTATGTCTTGGGCTTCTGCCATAATTGTAGGCTAGCTTTAGTGCTTCTGTCACGATCGTGGCCTATTTTGCCATGATTGTGGGCCGTTGTTTCGGCCCAAATATCTCCAAAACTTCTTTGTTCTTCGTTGTTGACCCTGAAACACTAACAAACATATCAAAGGACCTTAAAAACATAATAATTAATCTCAAAGACTTATACTAATCCATAAAACACTTAAAACATAAATAATTAACAAACTAACACAATTCTAACCTAAATACATACTAAACGATTGAATTAACCATTAAATACATATCAAACTAAGCCCTAAAACATGATGTAATTCACACTTATCAACATCCCCACACTTAAACATTTGCTTGTCCTTAAGTAAACAAAACAACAAACACACAACATACAATGCAATAATGAGACAATGACTTCAACTTCATAAGATAAATTTAATTTTAAACACAATCATTCAAATTATGTCAAATCATTAACATGAAAAATCGGTGTCTAGGGTCTTTGAACTAAATATACATATTAATCCAAATCCAAGTGTTACTTTATTTACCCTTTCTAATTACACACACACATTAATAATTCGTTGGTCATTCAAACTCTGTAACTACTCCTAAGTATGTTTTCATGAAAAGTCAAGCTATTACAAGTTCGCTAGGTTTTTTTATTAGAGAACACTTTTTTAATATTTAAACAAAGACCTAGTCTTTTACTTGAAGGCAAACATTAGTGATGAATGCCAATCTGGTTACCCAACTAAGTCATTTTTTATTAAGCTACTTGGTTGATATGTCATTATAGCCTTTTGATGTGGAGGCACACATTTGTGATGCATATCGATTCGGTTACTCAGCTACATCACGTTTTCAATTGGCTACTAGCTCTATTCATAACCCAAAGGTGAACGTAATAGTAATTTATTTAAAATTAACAATCAAAAATATTTTTTTTGCCTACCTTGTTGCTTTAGCTACTCATTTCCATGAAAAATACTAATAAAGCTACTTAAGTCAAAAGACCTTAAATTATGAATGAATGTGACAATTTAGAGGGCTACAACTTAACATTAAATCCTAATTAAGCTGTATATTTAACCAAAGAACCTAATTCACTAATTTACGAGCTAATGATTCTTCAAAACCTACTAGACTATGCTTAAAATTAAATCAACTCCAATCCATCGAAGCCATTGACATATTGACAAGATTCACAAAATGCAACCTAAAATCTATCATATAATATTCAAAATTCACATTCAAAGAAAAACATATAACCCTCCCTATACTTGAACAACACGTTATCCTTAATATGAGAAGGGGATAAACAAACACACATAAAAAGAAGAGACGTAAAATTAAAATAAAACTAAAAGTAAATGTAAAGACTATAGTTAAAAAGAAAAGAGTTAGAACAAAGCTTTATGGTGATGGAGGCGAGGATGGTGTTGGAGGTGGTAGTTGGATGCCTTAAGCCTCGAAATAATGATGGATACGACATATGTCCTGACTCTGACGTCTTTATGTTTGAGTCATCTCCTTCATTCTTCTGGAGTTTTCTGCAAGTGTATCTGTGATTGCCTTAGTTTTGTGGAGATTGTATTAGGCACTTTCTTCCAGCCTAATTCTTCTATTTCTTCTTCCTTCTCATACTCTTCACTAGTTGAGTCATCTTCTGCCTATTAAGGTGGTGTTGTATTGGAACTCACCTGACTAGCCTTGATCTTCACATGCGTCTTTTGGCTGATATCCTGGAATTCCATGTTATGGGACTTTAAGGATTTCAGCACACCATAGATGATGATGATTTAAGAAGTCTGGGAGATAGACAATTAAACCACTACAGTCCATGCCATAATACTCTGCAATGGTGGAAACTAAGTACCCCATTCCTAAATTTTTACTCCTCTTGCACAAAGTCTCAACAATAACATTCAGCACATATATAGAGGTGCACATTTGAATGTTGTGATCCATGCTCTATAACATGAAAAGTTCCTTTATTGAACACTTTATGGTTTTTGATTAATCAAAAATTGGTTGACACATGAATTCATGCAATAACAAAGGCTCATGGGTCCTTATGATGTTGTTGTGGGCATTTTTGGAATCAAATAGCGAGAAGCACGAAAATCATCGTGCTGATCAATAATGGAAGACTCAGGGAACCTACACATATCACACATGATTTCAACGTTCAGTTCATAAGCTCATCCCCATAACCTAAACCATATTTCTTTAAGGTTCCTAGGTTCATAGAAGAGGGAAGTAAATAATTCTAGAGTGAGCTCCTGGTAGACAGGAAATTATAAGTCTATGAATTTCGCCAACTGAATTCTTGATGCTAAGTTCTCTACTCTATCTATAAAGAATATCAAAATCAAAATATTTTGGGACTACAGTTTGTTTAACAATGAGGGATTGAAAATGAATACCTTTGTCCTCTGTGTAAATTGAAAAGGGTGCATTGAAATCCATGACCCTGTTCCTTCGCCCTCATCGTAAGACTTGGTTTTGTCCTAATGATTAATCATGCTTTACTGATTGCTTAATGCACGACATGTTGTCTTGTGAGTAGGTAGAAGTTGGAAGAGATTGAAGGTTTAAAATTTGGGTAGAGAGAAGTGAGGGTGTTTGGAGGTTCTAAACTTAGAGAGATAAAGTAAAAATGAAAGTGAGTGAAAAAGTGAAGTTAGAAATGAATATATAGCTGGATAGAGGGTAAAATGGTAAAAAATGAAACTAAAATTCACGTGTCCCTTTTTACCCTATCACAGGCCACGATCGTGACCTACAATTTTTTTCACCAATTTTTAATTTCTCTCTTCTTTTATGCTTCTCTACTTTTCTGAAATCACTTCTTAACTCTTTATGGCCCTTTCACCTCTCTTTGCTTACTTCCTTGATCATCAATTTCATGTCGAGGTCCTATGCCTTCTCGATTTTATTTGGAAACGAAATAACCTAACTATGGAATTCAACTATCTAAAAATCAAAGGAAATAACATCAATATAACAGTTCATGGGTTACCTCCCATGCGGCGCTTCTTTTAAAGTCGGTAGCTCAACGCTCTTCTTGCACTCAAGGTGGTTCGAATGAATCTTGTAATGGTAGTGCAGTCATCAATCTTACAATTTGCAGATGAGCTACCATGCTCTGAATTCAACTCTCCCTTTGATTCTCTTTTCTTCACGTTCTTCTTTGAGATCGTTTCTTTCTAGATGCATTCCCAGGATCCTTAATATCTTCCTATTGTCCTTGAGGTCCAGTTTCCTTGATATTAGTTGGAGGTAAGGGAGATACTGTTGTCTTTCTTTGACACTTTGAAGGTTATTTGATGTTTCCCAGCCCTTAGAATTAGTTCATCCCCATCAACGTCAATTATGGAGCAGGTAGTAGCCAAGAATGGTCATCCAAGGACCATAGGAGTTTTCACATCTTCTCTAATATCCACTATATAGAAGTATGTGGTGAAGGTAAATTTATCAATTTGTACTTGCACATCCTTAATAATCCCCTTTGGTTGATGAATTGTTTTGTCCGCTATCTTCACTAGCATCTTTGTGGGTTCTAACTCTCCTAACCCTAATTTTTGACTAAAGTTATAGGCATCATATTGATACTCGTTCCCAAATCTACGAATTCCCTGGGTCCACCATCATATTGACTCCATTGATAATGCAAGGAATGTAAAAATCCCCTGGGTCCTTTTTCTTCTGTGCTATATTAGGGTTTTTTCAGCCATGTGCTCCTTAACCTTCTTCTTGTTTGATTCCTTTAGTGGGAGCTTCATTTGTAGATGTTTCATTATGTCTTCAACCTTGTTTGATTTAACCTCCTTAGAATTCGTTGTCACCCTACTTAACATTGACTTCTGCTGAGTTAGAATAGGGTATGAAAATTTAAGTCGAGGTTTCTCGATTTGCTGAATTACAAGCTCACTTTGAAGGAATTCCATAATTATTTATCCTTTTCCTTTAGCTCTGTCTTTCTTTGTGTGTTCGAGTTTCTTTTTCTAGGTCTGAGTGATGGTCATAATTTGTTCCTTTGGGTTAAACTCAGTATTACTTAGAAGGGTTCCTACATTCTGAGTAGAAATTACCTCTGCTAGTTGACCTACTTAGACCTCCAGATTATGTATTGAAGAGACGTTGTTCTTAGTGACTTGCTTGAATTTTCTCTCAAACCTCTTATGTGCATCCTCTATGCCTCCAACTTGGATTCCGCTGAACTTGATTTATTTTGTTGGAAGCCTGGTTGTCCTTGAGGTCGGAACTATCCTTCAGCATTGTTTGTCCACGAGAAGTTAGGATGATTCTTCCACCCTGGGTTGTATGCGTTAGAGTAGGGATTGTTTCCCCCTCCTCGTTCATATTGACCTCCCATATAATTCACTTGCTCTAGATTGCTTTCCTTCATCAAGAAATAGTCAACAGAGTTCACACCTTAATTGCATAGCTTTTACCGAAGCTGAGGACGATGCCTTCATGCTGTTGAATTGTTGAGTTAAGATGTCAATTTTAGCTTGCATCTTTGTCATTTGATCAACAGTCACAATTCCTTTTCATTCTCGGAAGGTATTAGTTTGTCTACTTCGCTCATTCATCTATAGGAAACTATTACTCGCCATCTCCTGTATCAACTCTTCTGCTTCATCTACCGTCTTTCTCA
>JAOQMP010000005.1:13445765-13464080 GCA_027563575.1 Erythroxylum pedicellare
ATTTGGTATTAGAGCAAGGTTTCATATTTACTGTGTTTTACAAAACGTGATAGATCATGACAAACAATTTGAGAAGCCTTGAAGGACAATTTGTTTCAAAGCCTCCTTACTTCAATAGAAACAACTACTCATATTGTAAAGAGAGAATGACGTTCTATCTCCAATCTGTAGATATTGAAGTCTAGCAAGTCATTAGAGTTGGAGCTATACTTCCTGCTACAAAAATGTAGAAGTATGGTCTGATGCTGACAGAAGAAATGCACAGCTAAATACTAAAGCAAAATATCATCTAGTTTATGCACTATCTCTAAAAGAATATGAGAAGATATCTTATTGCTTTACAACAAAGGAAATGTGGAATAAACTACAAGTCACCTTTGAAGGAATGAATGAGGTAAAGAAACATAGAATAAGCCTTTTAGTGCATCAATATGAAACTATTGGCATGAAACAAGGAGAAATTATAGATGAATTCTTCAGAAGGTTCACAACATCATCATAACCTTAAAGAATTTAGGAAAGATATATCCCAATGACAAGCTTATAATGAGGATTCTAAGATCATTACCACAATTCGTAGGTGATAACTCTTGAAACTACAAAGGATCTAGACACTATTTCACTCGATTGGCTACAAGGAAATATGATGATCCATGAATCCAAGCTTAGGAAAGATAAAGGATCGTCCTATAGAAAAGAAATGGCATTAAAAGTAACTAATGAATCAAACGATGATGAAAGTGACATTGAGTTATAAATAGATATAGATGACGAGTTCAACTTCATGGTCAAAAAATATGCCCACTTCTGTAAAAAGAAGCTAATGAAGAAAAGAGAAGGAAACACCTAAAGTACCTTCAGAATCTTAAGATCAGGAAGGTCCTTCTTAAGCTAGGATATAGCAAGCCTCTTCCTCTCAGCAAGAGCTTATGTAACAAAGAATACCAAGAGAATGGAGAGGTCAAGATACATATCAATACATTATGGGAGACCTTTCTAAAAGTCTAAAAACTAGATCAACCTTCAAGAATAACTTTGTTGCCCTCATCTTATAATTAGAACCAAAAATCGTTGAAGAGGCTCTTACCAATGAAATTTGGGTTTCAGTCGTGAAAGACAAACTGAATCAGTTTGACAAAAACAACATTTAGAATCTAGTACCTCGTCTATAAAATAATTCAATCACTGGAACTTGTTGCGTTTTCAAAACAAACTTAACGAATAAGTGTTTGTTAAGCAACCTCCAGGTTTTAAAGATGAAAATCATCCTGATTACATGATCAAGTTGACTAAAGCCATGTCTAGTCTAAAACAGGCTCCTCAAGCATGGTATGAGAGGTTAAGTAATTTCCTACTTGAGAATAATTTTGAAAGAGGAAAGGTATATAAAAGCTTATTTATTAAGAAAAAGGAGAATGATTTACTCATAGTGCAAATATATGTTGATGTTTAGTACTACTAATTAGTCTTTCTGTGAATAACTCTCGGCATTAATGTAAGGGGAGTTTGAAATGAGCATGACAGGAAAACTATCTTTCTTTCTCATATTGTAGATCAGGCAAACAGAAAAAGGAATCTTCATTATCCAAGATAAATACACAAAGGAACTCATCAAGAAGTATCACTTTGAGAATGCCAAACCTATGGGTACTTCTATATATACTAGACCAAAACTTGATAAGGATGAAGAAGGCAAGGCTATGGATGAGACAAAGTATAGAGGAATGATTGGGTCACTACTATATCTTACAAGTACAAGACCCAATAATATTCTTATTGTGTGTCTTTGTGCACGATTTTAATCAAATCCAAACGAAAGTCACCTTTATGTAGTCAAGAGGATATTTTGATAACTTTATGGAACTATGGATTTTAGATTATGGTATCCAAAAGATGACACTTTAATCATATTTGGTTATTGTGATGTAGATTATGCAGCTGATAAAGTTGATCAAAAAAAGCACAAATGGTCACTGTCAATTTTTTAGAGGATGTCTAGTTTCTTGGTCTTGTAAGAAACAAAATTACACAATGCTTTCAATGATCAAAGTGGAATATATAGCAGTGGCTAACTTTTGTGCTCAAATCTTATGGATGAAGCATAAACTCTAGGATTTCTCTCTAAACTTTAATCATAGTTCTATATTATGTGATAATACTAGTGCAATAAATCTTTTGAAAAATCCTGTGCATCATTCTAGGACTAAGCAAATAGAAATTAAGCATCTTTTCCTTAGAGAACATGTTTTAGTAGGCACCATTGATCTTTTGAATGTTAACATTGAAAATCATGTAGCTGATATCTTCACTAAACCACTATCTGAAGATAGTTTTTGCCTGTTGAGAAATGAGCTTAGTATGTGCAAACTATCCGACATTATTTTTGTATGAATTTTCTAAGCTACTTCTCTCTACCAACATTAGCAAGATCCTTCTTTTGTAGAAAGCTCCTCTCAGGTACGAGACCTCTTTTTAGTTGAGTAGGCTTCTTCTATCTTAAAAGGCCCCTTCGTTTTAGAAGACTCCTATAGGTTTATTAGAATAGATTACACGTGTCTTAAAAAGGTATTTTCTTTTATTTTTTCATTTCAACTTTTAAAGACGTGGGCACTTTTTCTGACAAGCAATTATACGGGACTGACAAAAGATATGTAAATGATCACACTTCCTATATTGGCATATGATCGTTCATCTTCACATAAGATCAATGCTCAAGAATCTTTTAATATACCATAAACAAATTTCTCGCTTCTACTTATCTTCATTGTTCTTCAAAGCGCCACTCTTTACTCTCTACATTCTAACTCTCTTTTTTCATCTCAAATCTTCCAAACCTCACCTATTTATTTTGTAATGAAATGAAACAAATAAAAACAAAAGAAAACCCAAACTCCTACTAAAAGCTATGGTGAAGCTCATATTACTGAACCTATCTCCTTTAAACCCTAAGTATCAGAAACACACATTTTATTTATGCCCATTAGAACTCCAAAAACTTCCACACTTCTTAAATGTGGTCCTAAAGATAAGAAAGTGGTTGAAGTCACTCAAAGTAATTTTATAAACAAAAATAAAATTTCTAATCCCAAAAGAAAGAGGAAAAGAAGCCACTAATGCTAAAAAGAAAGAGGAAGAAGAATAAAAAAAAGAAGAAGGGAACAAACAAAGAAAGCAAAGAGCCCATGACTGAAGATGCTATTAAGGATCTCATTGATAGAAATAAGTTGTTTCATAAAGAGATGGTTCCTAAAGAAAAATGGACAAAGAAGATAAAGATAGCTGTAAAAAAAAGGAAAGACATCAATACCACCAAAAATGTTTCAATCAATGGAAGTTTAAGCCCACTATAAAATGCAATATAAGAAAAGAAAGGTGGTTGATGGGCCGAGCTTATCTCCCATGATGTTTGATAACATAGGCATACCTATCTTTCCTTACTTTGATGCCATTAGTTGGGAAAGTTTTCTAAAATTAGATAAGACCGTATATGATGAGCTAGCCAGGACATTCTACACACATATGAGAAAAGAAGAAATTGATGGAAAGTTAGCCATTGTCTCATGGGTACATGAATGTGAAATTTTAATTTATGAAGAAATCTTAGGAGATATACTAGATGTAACTCTTATAGGGAGGACTAAATTTCCCTGTCATAAGTGGGATGCGATGATCTGGAGCTAGTAGAAGTTTTCAAATCCATCTACTGTCATGCTTAGAACACCTAAGATGGGAGACCCCAGAGTAGGAAATTAGACTTACTACCATAATGCCTTGCATTGTTATCATACCATGCTCAAGGATCTTGCTTTAAACCATACACAACCTTGGTTAACTTCATTACGTAATCTGGATGGTTTTCATCTTCAAAACCTGGGTTTTTCTTAACAAATGCTTCTTTATTAATGTAACCATTTAAGAATGCATTTTCAACATCCATTTGGAACAACTTGAAGTTTCTATAACAACAAAAGGCAAGTAAAATTCTAATCGTTTCTAATCTAGCAACAGGTGAATAAGTTTCATCAAAATCAATATATTCCTGTCTATTGTAACCTTGAGTTACAAGTCTAGCTTTGTTTCTCACCACTTTACCATTTTCGTTAAGTTTGTTTCAAAATACCTACAGAGTCTTAATAATTGATTTGTTTTGAGGACAAGGTACTAGATTTTAGACTTTTTTTATCAAATTGATTCAGCTCGTCTTTCATGCCTGAAGCCTAGTTTTTGTCAATAAGGGTCTATTCAACAACCTTTGGTTATATTTGTGAGATAAGAGCCATAAAGTTAATCTTAAAGGATGATCTTATTCTTAGACTTTCACAGGGATCTCCCAAAATATATTGATGTGTATCAATAACCCTCCATTCTTTCAGTTTTTTCATTGTATAGGCTCTTACTGAGATGAAGGAGCCTGCTCTGTTTTAGCTTTAGAGGGAACTTCTTGATTTTGTAATCCTAAGGGTATTATTGGCGTAGTTTGATTCTTCAATATACTTTTAGGAATCAAATATGCTCTTTATTATTTGAATTAGCTACTATTGTCGATAGTAGTGTTTCATCAAATACCATATATATGGTTTCTTTTATCGTCTTTGTTCTTTTATTATATACTCTAAATCCTTTACTGGAGATACTATAGCCCAGAAAAATTGTTTCATCTAATCTCACATCAAACTTTCCTAGGTTGTCTTTTCCATTATTTAGAATGAAACACTTACAGCCAAATGCTCGAAAGTAAGCAATATTTTATTTTCTTCCTTTTCACAGCTCATAGGGGTTTTTTCAGAATAGGTCTTATATGACATCTGTTAAGTACATAACATGTTGTGGATATTGCTTCTACCCAATATCTATAAGGTAGTCCACTTTCACACAATATAGTCCTGGTCATATCAATCAAAGTTATGTTCTTTCTCTCTACAGCTCCATTTTGTTTAGGGGTTTTTGGACAAGAGAATTTATAAGTTATACCATTGTTGTCACAGAATTCTTCAAACTTTTTGTTATCAAATTCTCCTCCATGATTGCTTCAAATTAAAGTGATGCAGTATCCTTTTCCTATCTGAATTTTTTCTGCAAAACTTCTCAAACACTTCAAAATCATCATCCTTATTCGATAAGAAATAAACCGATGTAAATCTAGAGTAATCATCTACTAAAACAACACCATAATGTTTACCACCAAAGCTTTGAGTCGTAGTGGGATCGAATAAATCCATGTGCATAAATAGTTAGCTAGTATACACAATATTTTTGGGAGGAAAGTTGTTTTTAACTTATTTACCTTTTAAACAAGCCTCACAAACCTAATTACTTTCAAAATTTAAAGTCAATAGTCCTCTTACTAATTTGTTTTTGGATAATTTCGATAGAATGCTCATATTTGCATGTCCAAATCTTTTGTGCCAGATAAGCGAATCCTTTTTCTAGAGACACAAAAGACTTAACACTTTGGAAAGACATGTCTTCTAGTTGAGCACAATATATATTTTGATTTCCTGGACCCACAAACACAATATTATCATTATAAATATCGACAATTTCACAATGAGATGTATAAAAAATAACTTTGTAACCTTTGTCACTTAGCTAACTCACACTTAACAGATTATGTTTCAAACCATCAACAATGAAAATGTTATCAATAGAGGTAGAGTCAGAATTACCAATTTTAACAATTCTGATGACCTTTTCTTTATTTTTATTTGTAAAGACAACATTACCCCGTTCTTTTCTTTCAATGTAGTTGAAGTGTGATATTTCATCTGTCATATGTCTCGAATAACCACTATCAACTATCCATTGATTCTCCCTTTTATCCACTTTGAAATATTTCTATAAAAAGAATTATCTCATTTTTTAGGTACCCAAAATTTTATAGATCCTTTCGAAACAGTATTTTGATCTTTTGGTCTCCAAACATACATCTGAGATAATTTATTTTTACAAAAATTACATGAATGAATAATGTGATCATGTTTACCACAGTAATCGTATAGAACAAATGAATGATAGTTGTTATGAATTTTGCCACTTAGCAGGTTCCTACTGTTTTAGCTATAGTTGCCACTAGATTTAACAAAAAAGTTTTTGTATAACATGATATTGTTATTTTCATTGTATTCTACTCCGTCCTTACCAAAAATGCATTTACCACTACTAAGCAATGCATCAAGATTCTTTCTTTCATCAATGAAATTTTCCAGATCTTTCTAGCACTTTTCTCCTTTTCAAGTTCTAAGGTGGTGACTTTTTCTTCTAAATTTTTTACCTTATTAGAATCATTTTTAGTAGCATATTTTCCAACTTAGCTACTCTTTCTTCCAAAGCTTCCTTTTTAGAAAGCTTTTGCTTATGGTCAACCTCAAGACATATTCTTAGTCACCAAATTTTCATTCGCAGATTCCAATGATTGAATCTTATTTTTCAAAGATGCATCATTGCTTTTAGACTTCTCAACTCCTTTGAAATGCTTTACTGTCAACCTTTTGTACTGATCATATAATTCAATATATGCATTTTTCAATTCATCAACTTCAATATCAGAGTCAGAATAATATACCTCATCATGTCCTGATTCATCCATGAAGCAAACATTGCTAACTTCTTCTGGTTCTTCTTCTTCAAAGTTTTCAGAATCTTTATTTAATCAAGATGCAGTCATTGTTTGCTTTCTGAATTTCTTTTCTCTAACTTTTCCTTTTGAAGAAGAGGACATTCTAGTCTTGTGTGTCCAGACTTCTTATATTGATAGTGTATGATCTGATTATTTTGTGTATTGCTATTACTGCTATTGCCTTTTGATAGGAACCTATCATTTCTGACTTTCTTGTTTCCTTCTCTATTCTTCATCAACTTCTTTTTATAAAAATGGGCATATTTTTTTACCATAAAGTTGAACTCATCATGTCCATCTATTTACAATTCAATGTCATTTTCATCA
Organism: Erythroxylum pedicellare; assembly: GCA_027563575.1. NCBI lineage: Eukaryota > Viridiplantae > Streptophyta > Magnoliopsida > Malpighiales > Erythroxylaceae > Erythroxylum > Erythroxylum pedicellare. The sequence continues at coordinate 13,452,709 of JAOQMP010000005.1, forward strand.
TAGTTTAATTCATCAGTTACTTTTAGTGCCATTTCTTTTCTATAGGAGGATCCTCCATATTGCTAAAGCTCGGTTTCATGGATCATTAGATTTCCTCGTAGCCAGTCGAGTATAGTATCTAGATCTTTTATCATTTTTAGAGCTGTCACGTTAGGTCTTTATTCCTTTAGTAATGACCTCAGAATCTTCGTTACAAGCTCATTATTGAAATATATCTTTCCCAAGTTCTTTAGGGTTTTGATGATGTTGTTGAAGCATCTGAAGAATTCATCTATAGTATCTCCCTAATTCATGCCAATAGTTTTGTATTGATGCATTAAAAGACTTATTATATGCTTATTTACCTCATTTATTCCTTCAAACGTGACTTGAAGTTTGTCCCATATTTCTTTTACTGTAGAGCAATAGGATATTTCTTCATATTCTTCTGGAGACAATGTACATACCAGGTGATGTTTTGCTTTAGCATTTAGTTGTGCATTTCTCTTGTTAACATCAATCCATACTTCTAAGTTATCAAAAGTATGAATTGTCGCTCCAACATTAATTGCTTGCCATACTTCAATATCTACAGATTGGAGATATATGGTCATTCTCTCTTTCCAGTATAAGTAGTTGTTTCCGTTGAATTAAGGAGGCATTGAGATGGATTTTCTTTCAAAACTTCTAAAGTGTTTGCCATAATCTATCACATATGGTAAAACAAAAAAATGTGAAACCTTGTTTTGATACCAAATGATAAAGTAAACACATACAAGAGGTGGGTGAATTGTGTGTAACTTAAAAAATTTTCGTAAGTTAATTTCAATTCGTATAAAGACAAGAGCCTGTTAAAATTAAAACAATAGGAGTCTGTCAGATGATAATAGCCTATTAGTCGATAAGACCCTGCTAAATTATAAGTCCCATTGAAAAAAATAAAAAGAAGATGCTTATTAAAATGAAAGGAACTGTCAGTAAGTTGAAAACAAAAGGGACCTATTATAAAAGTTAAGGAGCCCATTGTTGAAATGAACACACAGAATACAATGCAAAAATATGAAAGATAAGAGGAGAGAGAGAGAGAGAAGGGAGAAGAAGAAGAAGGATACAGTTAATTTATACTGGTTCGGTTTACAACCCAAGCCTACGTCCAATCTCCAAGTATCTAACTTGAGTGTTTCACTATAAAATCAAGTAGTAATTTGACGAGCCTCTCCAAGCTCACAAGTTAATATTTTTAAGGTTCTTCAACCTTCCACACTATTAGTATTTCACTAGCCTTTAAAAGCTCTCAAAATGAATAAAAAATGATATTTTCTTGATATGAGCTTCATTAATCTCTCTCAATAGAATTTCACTTTCTAACACACAAGAGAATTTTTACAAAGATATCACTTCCAAGAATGTATAAGCTTTTGATGAATTTTGACAATATAGCTTTGTAAACTTCTGTATCGTTCAGTTGTTTTTTATAATTGCATTGGCTTTTTTTAAAATAGGCATTTCTTCAATTAGTCATTGCTTCATTTGCATCCTCAGTCAACTAGATTGATTTAAGTCTATATAACTTCAATGTCATCTTTACCAAAAAAAACTTTAGTAATCACAGAGCTAATATATGACCTTCATAATTAGTAGGATCTTTTTGAACAAACTATTTCTAAGAAGGTAAGTTTACAAAGAAGGTTCCTACAAGAGAAAATGTATTGCTTACGATTTTATTTCGTTTTGATAATAAGACCATTAATTATACAAGGAAATAAATCTAATTTGAAATTTGAAATATTATACAATTATCATCAAAATCGTTAATCATAAACCTTAAGCTAACATTAACAACCTCTATAAATATTCCTTGGATCATTACAGGGAATTTTAACTCATTCATGAAGTTGGATGAAGCAGAAGGCCCTAGATATATGACAATTCCTTGTCCATATTTGACACAACGGAAGTAATTAGGTAGAGATTTGTCTATATTTAAAGAAACGTGTTGAAAAAGCTCACCTAGTTGATATTCCAGTTAGGGATAATTATTTTATATGAAGTAATAGGCAGCACAGGATAAACTTCATTTGGAAAATTTGTGATAGAAGCTTAGATAACATTTAATGGATGGTGAAGTACACCAATTGTTATTTTACCTATCTTACTAGTAGCCTTTTGGATCACTCACCTATTATTACATAGACATGTGATATTTCTCTAAAGAGGCCTTTTTGATTCAATAATTTTCTATATGAGCTAGCATATTTTAATGATGCTTTATAAAGAGCTTTAAGGACAAGATTTAATGTGAATAAGAAATATATCCTCTTCAAGAAATGGAAGTTGATGATGATGGAAAGGAAGACATTGTTTAGGAACAACATAAGAAATACACATTATTTACTAAACACTAGAAAAGGCAATCTAGATAGTATTTAACAAAAAATATATAACAATTTTGGTTCTACGCATTTTCCAGAAATGGAGAAAGTAGCTGTCCACAACTACTCCAAAACCTAATGGTTTGATTATTTTCTCATGAAATAGAGATCAAGAATCTGATGGAGAAAATATGAGGATAAAAATACCTCTGTGTCCTATAGATCAATCATTGGTAGGAAAGTTGTTAATAGAATTGTCTCTCTTGAACTAGAAGATGTGCAACTGAATTCCTAGGATTAGTTACTGCAAGGGGCATTTAAATATTTTTCTGAATTTATGAATATACCATCAAAAGCTCACTCTTCAATACCTCTTCTCTAGCAGATTTGACAAGATGGATCGTCCTCTCAATAGGTCGATTTTCTCATCCAACTCGTTACTATAACAAAGATTAAAGAATCAGTGAAGTACCTAAACCCTAACAAAGCTCCTGAACCTGATGGATTAAATATACATTTCTTTGTGAAGTATTGCCCATTTATAAGGAATATGGTGACTGAAGCAATCTAGGAATTCAATAATGATTCCCTATTTATAGCCCTTAATAAAAACCTCTATCACTCTTATTCCTAAAAGTTAGGTACTTCGACACTTTTTTTATTATCGTCCTATGTAATGCTACAATTCCATTTACAGGTTGTTGTCTAAGATTTGGGCTCACAAGATCAGGAAAATCATTCCTGATCATATTAGTGACTCACAAGGTGTTTATATCCTAATTAGAGCAATTGGGGATAATGCACTAATACTTGAAGAATTGATCAAATCTTTCTTTAAGAGAAATGGAAAAGCTAATTATTGCATCAAAATAGATATAAAAAAGGTACATGAGAGCATAGATAGGAGTTTATTAGAAATATGCTATATGCACTAAATTTTCCAAGCTTCTTCATACAATGGATCTCTCGGTGCATTTCAACACCTATTTTCAATGTCCATATCAATGGTCAACTTATAAACACTTTCACAAGGGGGATAAGACAAGGTGATCGCATCTCACCATATCTTTTTGGTTTAGATACAGAGACACTCAACAAGTGCTTTAGAAGAAAGTACTAAAGGTTTTCAATTTCATTCCAAATGTAGGAGATTGGGACTAACTCACTTGTGTTCTATTGATGACCTTATATTGCTTTCTAAAGCTGATCCTATTTCTGTATCAATGCTTATAAAAGGTCTTAAAATCTCTAGCAAGATTTTTGGTCTTACTATTATTCGCTCAAAGAATGGTTTATTCTTATCCCATAAGGCTTCCAATCTAAAAATAACCTTATCCACCATTTTTGCAATTTCTAAATAGCAGCTACCTTTTATGTATCTTGGAATAACCATAATTAGTGCTAGGATGGGTGTCAAGGGATTACGCTTGTGTTATTGATAAAATCAAGTTCAGAATTGCTTTTTGGAGCTTTAGATATCTTTCTTTGGCTATTAGAGCTCAACTTATCATATCCATTTTGACTTCCATTAGTGTATGTAAGGCAGTTCATATTGCCTTTCCTGTTAAAGTAACAAAAACTATTGACAAGATCCTTAATAAATTCTTGTGGTTTAGTGGTGAGGTGAAGATGAGGTGGAGAGATATTTTTATTCCTAGAAAGCAAGGTTAGCTTGGTATTATTTCTCTCCAATCTCTCAATAATGTTTTACTTATGAAGAGACTATGGACATTAATCACTTATAAGCAGACTCCATGGTGTAGATGGTCACACTTCTTTTATAAAATATAGGAGCCTGTGGAACTTTAAGGCAGAATCACTTGCATCCACTAAATTTAAATCCATTATGGGGATGAGGGAAAGGATGAGACTTCACTTTATTCATCTAATTATAAATGGGAAGAACACCTTCTTTTGGTTTGATAATTGGTTATATATTAGGCCTCTAATTAAACTAAATGAAGTTGAATCTATTAATTTTTGATTGATTTATAGAGTTTAGTAGCTCAAGCTCTCATTGAGAGGAACCATATCATATCTGCTACTATACCTTAGAGATGAAGACTGAAATTAACTAGACTTCCCTTACTATAGATGAGGACTGTGTAATATTGAGAAAAAATAATAATGGAAGATTCACTAATTGGACTTATAAAAAGGTGATTGTAGGTGACTAACCAACACTTCCTTAGATAGAGGTGATATGGTTTGATCATCATCATCCTCGATCTTCTACAACCTTAATAGAATTGAAAAATTCACACATCTTGCTAATTGATGCATTTCGTACTCCCTTCTTCCATCCTTAAGGCGATAGAGAATAAGCTTAGGAATTTTTTGTGGTCTGGGACGATTGACACAAAATCTTATGCCAAGGTTAAGAGGAGTGACATTAGTAAACCGAAAAAGGAGGGAGATTTAGGAGTGAAACATTTGATTACTTGGAACCATGTCCTGTTAGGGAAACGGATCTGGAATTTGTTTGAAGATAAGGAGGCACTGTGGGTAAAATGGGTGCATACCATCATCTTGAGAAGGAAAAACTTTTGGAATGCCTAACCTACCTATAATAGTTCTTGGAGTTGGAGAAAATTTTATATGTGAGGGACAAAATAGGGAACCAATTAAGATTTAGGATTGGGAGTTAGAGAAAATTTTATATGTGAGGGACAAAATAGGGAACCAATTAAAATTTAGGATTGGCAATGGTATATCTACTATTTTATGGTAGGACCCCTAGCACCCGAGAGAAATTCTGCAGAACTTCTCTTCACTAAGAGAGATCAATGGCTCGGAGCTTCCAATGACAACAAGAGTCTCTGAAGTAATTAACCATGATGAGTGGAGATGGCATGAGGCATCCATTGAGTTCACTAGAAACCTAGAAACACCTTTATACCAACCCAATAGTACCTAATTTGATTGTCTGGAATGGCTAGCTAGCACCATAAAATAGTATACTAATGATTTAGCCTATAAATTCTTTTATAGGAAGTACCTTGGCACAAGCTAGTGTGGTTCAAAGGCAGTAGACCTAGGTGCACCTTTATCCTCTGGCTTGCTTTCTTTCAAAAGTTACAAACCTGGGACAAACTTTCTTACCTCCAAAGTCCTAACCACTGCTCCTTGTGTTTATTGGCAAATGAAACCACTGACCACTTATTTCTTGCCTATACATTCTCTAAATTAGTTTGGGACCGATGCATCTCACATTTTCACTTATATTACCCTAATCAGCCAAACCTTCCTTCTATTCTCACTTAGTTTAATATTGCCTCCAATACAAAACCGTTAGACATTAATAATTTCCCAATACTTCTATCCACTATTGTCTACCATATATGGGCTAAAAGGAATGCTAGAACTTTCAAAGATGAAGCCAATGATGTTGGGTGCGTGAGCCTCAGAGTAATCTCCCAAGTTGTGGACCTTCAAAGCTCAAACACCTAGAGGAGGTAACTCAAAAAGTTTCTATTTCACTAACATTTTCTGCAAGTTTGATTGTGCAAGAACATCATTTTCCAAACAGCATGTGTGTCTCCAACATAAGAGTAGTCAGGAGGTTAGTTGGAGGTCCAATTTCCTTCAGACTTTACAGCAACAAAGAGGACAAGTTTTGGACAGATCTTGGTTACAATTAGAACTTCTGGAATTGAAAGGAATTGGTTTTATTCAGACCAGTCAAGATGAATGGAAGGAATAAGCTAATTCAATAGTTGGAAACCCATACCCATGGAGGTATCCTAGGATTGTACAAGAAATATCTTCAATCTTTTCTTCTTTCTTCAAGCGGCCTCAAGACAAGCAGAAGGAAAAGGAGCATCTGGAAGTTGAAATGAAGCTTCTATTTTTTATGCTTATGCTGTCTTAATTGGCTTGTAGTTTGTTTGTTTGTGGTTAACATAGGGTTGGTCAATTATGGTAATGCAATGTGGATGTGGTTGGAGAATTGGAGAGCTGATATTGTGTTGGATGTGAGAGTGAGATGTAAGGTCATGTTGTAGTTTTCCAAGTTTTCTTAGTCGGTCCCCTTGTGAAGCCAAGTACCTTTACTCAACAAGTGTCTACGGATAGGAAAGTGGGGTGTTAACATAAGAGTTTGTTACTTTGTGCCTTCAGAGACCACTACTTAAGTAGTCTCTAACATTGTACATACCTTTATATCTGTATAAAATTTTCTGACTTTAAAAAATTGTTATAATTTATTTTTCAAAAGCAACTATGTGTAACACTTGGAAAGCTTTATTACGTAGACGTTTAATCACTAAGGTCCCATAGAATCCACGTCAGATGAAGGATTTGTGCACTAATATGAGATTCCAAAATAGAACTGTAAGATGGTATTTTTGCATTTCCTTATCATTTCTTGTTACTACTGTGTGGAATGAAAGAAATAGTCGAATTTTTCATGATAAAAACATCTCTAACCTACAGTTTTGTATCCTTTTATTGTAGAGGATAAGAACACAAATTAGCATATACATACATAAAGGATTGGATCTTTATTTTCTCAAATCACACCGGGGAGTGTAGCAAATATTTGTAAATCATTACGAGGATTAAATTTTCAACTTGTGGTTAGTTCATTCCTTTGTTGTTTACAAGTTTTCATGTACTAGAACTCTCATTTTAGTTGCCTTTTTGGCTTAATGTAATTATTCATACCTTTTCCAAAAGAAAATTATGTTAGTAAAGTGAACATAATATGTATATATTACATATAAATGAAGTGAATTTATTTTACTTGAAACCCCCGACTACTTTTACAAATCGCCATAACTCATAAGATTAATTTCAAGTATTAGAAGATTAATTGGTATGCAATTAGATTACACAAATTTTCTTTTGCTAACTAGTTCATTATCTTATTTATAAATTTCTAAAGAAACCATCAATTTCTAGCAAGTTTCGTATGCATGGTTCGCCAAGTTCTTCAATTTAAGATTTAAGGCTTTCCTGATTGGATCGAGGCTCAACTCAACCTTCAATTTCTTGCGGCCTTCAGTAGCATAAATTATAGCTGTCAGAGTGGCATCCAATATGCTTGTCGGGGTTCCAAATTTCATCAAGTTTAATGTGGACGCTGCTAGGAACATATGACTTACGAGACACTTCTTGTCTGAGATTCTCTCCTTTACTCATCATATAAAACAGTTGCACAAGTTGCATCTTTTTCTTCCTCTTCTTTCCTATCCTGTACCAGGTACATCTTTTCAAAAAGTTAATATTCAAAGTGATTAGACCTAAAGATTAAACAGCGTTAAATATTGTTCTAGCTTGTTTTAGGAGCTTTCATGGATCCAAGGCAAGGAACAAAAGCACGGTGGGGTATATGGCTAAAGAAGTGACAACAAAGCCAAAAGCTGTGGCTAGTTATTAACAGACCCATCACCACTTTTCTACCCTCTTTTCTTTTCCAAGGTCATTGTTTGAGCTCCGAGAATAATACAAAATACTCTTCAAGAGCATCGTTGCAGGATTCAGTCACCAAATGGCAACGAGCAATAACGTCATTGGCGCGATCAACTTTGTTGCAGTGCTGCTATCTATTCCAGTAATTGGTGCAGGAATTTGGCTTGCAAATGAGCCTGACAACTCTTGTGTGAAGATTCTGCAATGGCCTGTCATTATTTTGGGAATTCTCATTTTGGTTGTGGCTCTAGCAGGATTTGTTGGAGGGTTTTGGAGAATCCCATCGCTACTGATATTTTATCTAGTCGCGATGCTCATTCTGATAATTTTGCTTGCAAGTTTGGTGGTTTTTGTCTATATGGTCACCATTAGAGGGTCAGGTCACCTTGAACCGAATAGAGCCTACTTAGAATATAGTCTAGATGACTTTTCCGGTTGGCTCCGGCGAAGGGTTCAAGGTCCTTTCAAGTGGGATCGTATCAGAGGCTGCCTTAGCTCGACTAGTATGTGCTCTGAGTTGAACCAGAGTTATCGCATGGCTCAAGACTTCTTCAATGCTCGTCTTACACCATTGCAGGTAATTTATCTGTGCTAGTTATATTTTGTTGAATGATAATAGTTTCTGGTATTTTTTGCTCCTTTTGTGCTTGTCCTTACGTGTTCATATTGAATAAATTGGTGTAAGAAACAGTAACAGTCAAAATTAAAAACGTCATCTTTTCTTACAACACAGTAAACATATCTTTGATCATTGGTTAAAATGAGTTTTTCAAAGAAAAGATTGTTCTTTAGATAGTATGTGGATCTCAAAATATAGTGATGTTGGTATTAGATTTATAGGCAAATATGAGAAATATCGTTATTAAATTGAACGAAAATTAAATGTGAAGATATAGGAAACCAGCGTTCATTGGAAATTTTCTATGTTCTGTATTTCTTTATTCACATTTCTAGCATTTCTCCTCAACAAAAAGTATTTAAAGAACAGTCACACTAGAATGGAGAATGGTACAAATGATTATCTTTTAATTACTACTCTGAACCAGGTAGCTTAATTTTCAAGTTCAGGTACTATTATTGCTTCAAGTTTCCAATTAAAGAGCAACTTAATCTTCGTTATTTCAAGAGTGCCAGGATTCTCGAAGCATGTGATAACACTCAAGTCTTTTCCCAAAAGATAGTCTCATCTTTAACTTTTCTTCCTTTTCACTTTTTGAACTTTTAATAGTCAGGATGCTGTAAGCCCCCAACACAGTGTGGATACACATTTGTGAATCCAACGTATTGGATCAGTCCCATTAACAATGCTGCGGACATGGATTGTCTCCAGTGGAACAATGACCAAAACCAACTCTGCTACAATTGCGATTCATGCAAAGCCGGATTGTTGGCTAATTTGAAGAAGGAATGGAGAAGAGCAGACATAATTTTACTCGTTACTCTTGTTGCTCTAATATGCTTGTATTTGACAGGTTGTTGTGCCTTCAGAAATGCGAAAACAGAGGACTTGTTTCGCAGATACAAGCAAGGGTATACTTGAAAAAAGAGTGGAGACTTTGTCTATATTTGGTTTCTCTCGAGTTGTGAGCTAATTGTTGTCAGGGTGGCCGGGATTAATTGGTTCTGTTGGACGCTTTGCTTTTTGACAATTTCATGGACCTGTAGCCTTTAAAAAACAACATTTCCTTGTATTTATTTATTGGGATTTGACGTTTAGAACTTTCGGTATAATTTTTAAGAGTAAAGGTGTCAAGGTATGTGGACATGCACCGCAATTTGCGGTGTGCACCGAAAGTTGATTTCTCTCAACTTTGAGCTTGTGGTTTCAGGGCTCCAGGAGACTCCAAGAGAGCGCATTGCTCCTCGCGTACTTTTCCTGTTGGCGAGTGGAATTTTGATAATCTGAACAATCCATGTCTATGGACAAATTCTTAAGAAGTGGATCTTAGGCTCAAGCATTCACCGCATACTGCACTGTACTCCTTTATTGCTAGCTAATAAAAGGAACAGTTGGTTAGGTGTACTAAGCCCGGAGCTTGCTCGATTGACAATACCTGCAAATCAAATTTCGGCATTAAGTAATGTAAGATAACGAATTAGACATCGAACCTTATGGCTGGCGGGTAAAGAAATTGATCTTTTAGCCAAATCTGTAAATTATGTTCTATAATTGTAATTGTAATTGTAATTGTGAATGCATTACAATAATACGTTAGGATTGCTGCAATTAGTGTAATTAACGTTTACAATTACCTTTCAGGTCAGTGATGCCGTTACCACACTTTCTTGTAACCTGATATAATTTTACCAATATATTATTACGTATGCACCTCTATCAGAATAACCGACATCATAACATGTTGAGAGTTATTTATACAGCATGTTCCAAACTAAATAACTTAACTGTCAAATATATCTATAACACCCCTCCTCAAACTTGTGAGTATATGTTATGTACTCCTAGTTTGCGAAAAGAATCCCGAAATAGAGTCAATGAAAGGTCTTTAGTGAAATAATCACCTAATTGGTTGGCAAAAGAAACTGGAAGCATCATAATAACACCATGCTGTAATTTCTCGTGAACCACATGACAATCAATGTCAATGTGCTTAGTACGTTTGTGAAAAACCGAATTCTGAGCTAAGTAAACAGCAGATTAGTTGTCACAAAACAACGGTGTTGTAATAGGAGCCAAGAGGAGTTCCCCGAGTAAATAATGAAGTCATTGCACTTCACAAGTTGTGGTTGCCAAGGCGTGATATTCAGCTTTGACGGCTGACGATTGTTTGCTTCTTGGTTTTCTAGGAAATCAAGGAAGAACTAAGGAATACACAAAATCTTGTAATAGATCTACTTGTGTCCCGACAAGTACCCCAATCCGAATCTGAATAAGCTCTGAGTTTAAGAGCACTGTCGGAGGAAAAGAGAACACCCTTCCAACACATTCCCAAATATTAAACTCTTTGGACTTTAAGTCCAAATTTCATAAACAAATCATAAACATTTAATATTTGAAAATTAAACAAATACAATCAATCCTAGGAAAATCATCTAAGTTGACTCACATTACGCTCCAATATGCTATTGCCTGAAAGGTCCGGCAATGTCTGACTGTCGTCCAACGTGCTCCTCTAAATCATACAAAACACATTTACAAATTTTACACTTTTGTACAAATGTATAAATATTTCCTTATGCACATCTATGTATATAAAAAATGCACAATGCATGTTCAACAAAAAAATCCAGATATCTTATCGAATTCTTATTACCAAATCATTCAGATATCAAAACCCTGATAAATAAAATTTGTATTTAGGGTTTGGGTCATAATAAAAGAATCTGAAACCAATTTCATAATCATTGATCATTTCAAAATTTTCTTACAACACACCTTCAAATCAACTTTACATTATCGTTTAGATAAGGTAATTTACACAATTAGGCAACACTTCCGTTTAGAAAGTTGTTCTCCAATGTCTTAAGATTCTAATAACACCAAAATCATATAATTTGATTTAGAAATCTGAAAGGTATACTCAATTTACTTTGGACTATTCTTAAAACATAATTGTACTCTATATTCAACTTCAAGTCAGATTTTTTAAT
>JAOQMP010000005.1:13475411-13506315 GCA_027563575.1 Erythroxylum pedicellare
GTTTGGGATATCGAGATTTGAGGCAATTTAATCTTTCTCTTTTGGCAAAACAAGGATGGAGGCTACTCAAATATCCAAACTCGATTGCAACAACCATTCTCAAAGCTAGATACTTCCCAAAGAACGATTTCTTTTCAGCAGGGTTAGGCAATAACCCAAGTCAAATTTGGAGAAGCATCCATTAAGCCAAATCAATTCTAATTCAAGGTTATCAAAGAAGGGTAGGTGATGGGCAAACTATTCACATTTGGAGAGACCCATGGCTAATGGATGCTGACGACCCTCGTATACAAACTGAATACAACGAGCAGATAACGTATGTAGCTGAGCTTATTAGGGACCATCGGTGGAATGAAGACAAGATCAGACATGTTTTTAATCAAAGAGACGCAGAACTAATCTTCCAGATCCCACTCAGCTTCTCAAGGTGCAAAGATGATTGGCTGTGGGCTCTCAACACTCAGGGTGAGTATAAAGTTAAAGAAGGATATCGCATAGGAATGGTGGGTGTGAATTTATAATTAAGAGAAACCGGTTTTCCATGGGAGAACATCTAGCAGATGCATGTTCCAGGCAAAGTCAAATTATTTATCTAGCGTACTTTGAGGAATGCACTTCCATGTAGAGCAAATCTAAAAAAGCTTGTTAGGTATATATAATAATTTATAAATTATATTTATTTTAAATAAATTATTTAAAAGATTAATGAAATTTACATTATAATGCAAGCTTGTATAGTATACACGTAATTATCAAAATGAGAGCAAATTGCCTGTTTTCATTATCCTAATTATATCAGGTGAGGGACGTGTGAGCTGCTCTCGAGACGTGTAATATAATTCACTAGATTTCCACAAAATACCAATGTGCAGGGACGTGTGAGTTACTACCGAAAAGGGGAACAATGAGAAGACGTAGCAAAGTACAACGTAGGTAAGGTGTTTGGTCATTTTTCTCCGACATCAACAAAAACAACACACATGTGACTTCGGTATTTACATTATTTGGTAGAGAAAGTGTGGATTTAAAGATTTTCTTTCATCGATTTGGGATTTGATTTGTCTGTATTGCTCAATAAAACATTGGTAGAAGAGAGTGACTGCAAAAAGTGACAGAATTTCTATTTCAGCTCCAGGGCGTCGGTGCCTACAGGGTTGGGTCCCGTCTGACAAAAAGAACCAATCTCCTAGATTTTCCACTAGATCAGCCTCATCCAATGTTTTCTATGAATCAAAACCCATCGGGTAGTGGTTTTAATGGATCCAAAATGATATCTTGGAAAGACAAAGTGATGAATCGTGAGAAGTTCAAGTCTTTAGCTTATGATGCAAAGGAAAAATTCCTGTTGATTTCTCATTGCTAAAGGGATAGTCAAATGGGATTTCAAGGAAGCTAATAGAAACTTTCCTATTTTCAATGTTGATCCTACTTACATGGAGACCTTGGAGACCCCATGGCGACAATCAGTCGTAGTGAAATTGCTAGGCCGCCCAATCTCATTTAGGGTTCTATGTACTAAGAATGGACAATGATGGAAGCCTGTGGGAGGGTTGATGTCTTAAATTTTGGGCATGACTACTTTCTTGTCAAATTTGATCACGGTGTAGATTTTGATATAGCAATGGAGGGTGGCCCTGGTTAATTTTCGATCATTATCTCATAGTGCGCCTATGGGCACTGGGTTTCTCGACTGTGCATGCTACTAAAGACTCCTCTCTTGTTTAGGTTCGCTTACCTAAAGTCTCATTCCAATATTATGATGAGGATTTGTTAATGGCTTTGGCAACTAGTATTGGTCGACCAGTCAAGGTTGATAAAAATACCACCCTTGCTAAGCGTGGTCGTTTCACAAGGGTTTGTGTTGAGATTAATTTGAATAAACCTTTAGTTGGACAACTTGATCTTGATGGTATTACTCATCATGTTGAATATGAGGGACTGTATACTGTTTTTTTCAAATGTGGAAAATATGGGCATAAGGGTAATATCTGTCTCACCATGTTAGCAATGGTGGATAAAGACGAAGATGGTATGCCTCCTCCTGCTGCAGATACAGGTGGAGGGTTTACCACGGTCAAACATGGGACCTAATGCAACGGGTGCTATTCCTCACATAAATCTTAAGATTGGATCATAAATGGTTGTGGAAAAAAAAGGAGATCTTCACGTTCTAGACATTAGGATATTGCAGCGTGTAGTAAGCCCCAATCTTCGAACAAGTATACAATTTTAAATGATGGGGATTATGTAGAGAAAGAAGTGCAAGCCTTGGTTGACTTAGGTCATAAGAATAAGGAGTAAGCTACTTTTACCTTTGAGGTTAGAAGTGGGGGTGGTCTTAAGCGCCCAAGAAAACACGCTAGGAAATGGATCGTGCATAATAAGCCAAAAAGCTCTATTAGCTTTCTTTCACGAGTGAAGCATAAGGAGCCTATTAGTGTGAATGAAGGAGAAGCTAGCCCACTCTCTGGCCTCATTAGACATCTAACTAGACATAATGCTTATGGCACCCAGCTGACTTTACCTCCAGAGCCTAATCTAGTTCAAAATGTTACTACACAATTTCGTCAGGCCTTCCAAAGGTCCCCATGCAGAATGATACATCTGAGTTTTTTCGCACTAATGCAAGAGTGGATGTTGATATGGTGCCAAGCAGTTTTGTTTGATAGTTGATTGCTCTTTCTCTTCATGATATTATTTACTATTTAATAGCTTAAACATTTTAGCTTGGAACTGTCAGGGAGAGGCTCATTCAGGTTTTCCTGCTTGTGTGAAAGCACTAAAGAGAACTAGTAATGTAGATGTGTTAATCATTATAGAACCCCATATTTCAGGAGGGAGGGTTGATAGGATTTCTTAGTCTCTTGGTTTTGAGAATATTACAACGGTTGAGGCTTTTAGATTCTCTGGGGGAATTTGGTGCTTGTGGAATTCTTCTAGTATTCAGCTCAAGGTTCTAGTTTCTCACAAACAATTCATCCACTTCCTTGTATGTGATGCTCGCCAATAGGTGTGGTTCTTAACAGCGGTGTATGTTAGCCCTCAGATGCCAAGATGTACAAGTTTTTGGAGGGAGATGACTCATCTTAGTAATATTATCACTCTCCCATGAGTTCTCATTGGAGATTTTAATGATTATTGGGCACTTAATGAGAAGTGGGGTGGGAGTTTTTCTTTGAGCCAAGCAACATGTTTTAGGAAAATTTGGGGTGATCGTAACCTTATGGATCTTGGCTTTAAGGGTTCGCCTTTTACCCATTGCAAGCGTAGTAATGGTGTTTTTAAACTTTTGTGCGCCTTAATAGGGCTCTTTGCAATGATACTTGGAGATTTACGTTCTCAGATGCTTCAGTGCATCACTTACCTCGCACCCACTCTGACTATAATCTAGTTCTTTTTAAGTTGTATGGTTTTATTCCTTCTATGAATTCTTGACCCTTCCATTTTGAGGAGGCTTGGACTCTTCATAAGGACTTTTTCTCTGTCCTTCAAGGTGGTTAGAACCAGAATCATTCTTCCCTCAATGAGGCACTTGGTAATGTCAAAAAAGCTGCTCTAAAGTTTAACAAGGAGACTTTTGGGAATATTTTCCAATAAAAGAGGCAAGTCCTATCAAGACTTGAGGGAGTGTAGAAATCTTGGCGTTTAACCAAACACATGACCTCATTTCTTTGGAGCATGATCTTATTTTTGAGTATAATGGTAGTATCAGGAAGGAAGAGATTTTTTGGTATCAGAAGTGTCGGGTTCAATGGCTGTAGTTTGGGGATTGAAATATGAGCTTCTTTCATGCCATGACTATTTCTTGTAGGAAAAGTAACCGAATTGAGTGCCTTCAAGCTTCCGATGGGTCCTGGATTATAGAGGAGACAACCCTTAAAGATGAGGTATTGACTTTTTTTCAAGAGTTATTTTGCTCTACTGATGATATTTCTATGTCTTTCTCCCATATTCCTAATCATCCTAATATATCTGGGTAGGATGGTTTTTATTTTTTGAAACCTATTACTAAAAAAGAGGTTTTTGCTGCTGTTCAATCTATGAAGCCTTATAAAGCCCCTGGCCCTGATGGTTTTCAGCCAGTTTTCTATAAAAAGTACTAGCACCTTGTTGGAGATTGTGTTTTTAACATGGTGCAGGATGCCTTTTCCACTAGTGTTTGTCCAGATAATTTTACTGATACTATGGTGGTCTTGATTTCAAAGAAGAGCCAGCCTGTTTCTATGATCTACTTTTTCCCCATTAGCTTATGTAATGTAAGCTATAAGATCCTTACGAAGATCCTTGTTCAACGTATCCGGCCTCTTCTAGATAGTCTTATTCTTCCTATGCAAAAGGCTTTTGTTTCAGGAAGAACTGCTTCGGAACATATTCTCTTGGCAAAGGAGGTAGTTCATACTATCCGAAAATCTAAGAAGAGGGAGGGTTATCTAGCTATGAAGATTAACTTGGATAAAGCTTATGACAGAGTGGATTGGAGATTCTTGAATAAGACGTTGGTAGATTTTGGTTTTCCTTCAATTATTGTCTCTCTTATTATATCGTGTGTTACTAGTTCGCGACTTTCTATCCTTTGGAATGGTTCCCGCCTACCAGCTTTTGAGCCTATGCGCAGTTTCCGGTAAGGAGACCTGCTCTCACCTTACTTGTTTGTTCTTTGTACGGAGAAGCTTTCCATGCTCATATCTAGTCGAGTTAACTCCAAGTTTTGGAAACCTATCAAGGTTTCAGGTAATGGTCCTCTCGTTTCTCACCTTTTTTTTGCAGATGATGTTCTCCTATTTTCCCATGCTTCTATTAGAGGGTGTCAGACTGTATTGAACACCTTACAATAGTTTTATGCTTGCTCGGGTATGAAAATTAATGAGCAGAAGTCTAAAACTTTTATTTCCCTTCATGCTTCCCGTCATCACAAGGAAGTTTTGAGGCATTAGTATAACTTACGATTTATAGTGGATTTGAAAAACTATCTAGGCGTTCCTCTTAATGGCACTAACAAGAAAAGTGAATTCATGGCTATTTTAGATAAGATTCAAGCTCAACTATAAGATTGGAAGGCAATATTTCTAAATAAAGCTAGGCGGTTAATGCTGGTACAGTCTACCTTATCTACTATCCCTTTGTATACGTTGCAAACTTGTTGGTTTCCTACTAGTGTTTGTGATATTATTGATAAGTTTTACTGTAATTTTTTGTGGAAATCCAAGGATGGAAAAGGTATTCATTTGTTAAATTGGGAGTTAGTTTGTAGTGCTAAAGTTATGGGTGGGTTGGGTTTGCGAAAGGTGCGTGATAACAACAGTGCTATGTTAAGAAAGCTGATTTGGTCTATTTCGAAGGCAGATGATAGTCTTTGTTCCACTATCCTTCGTGGTAAGCACTTGAAGAATTCCCATATTTTTAATTACATTACTTCTTTTGTTGCTTCCTCTAGCTAGAAAGCAATTAAACGTGCTATCCCTTTCCTGATGGATAGTTTTTCTTGGAGAGTGGGAAATGGTGAGAATATTTCCTTGTGGCATGATCTTTAGGTAGGTGACATTTCTTTGTGCAGACATGTCCCTAGAATTGATCCTCGTGATAACCAGCTTTTGGTTAAGGACGTGTTAGATTTACATGGCCAGTGGAATCTCTCTATTATCAATACGTCGATGGATCAAGATATGCAGAACAACATTCTTGCAGGTCCTATCTCGCGAACAAGGGTGATTGGTGATTCTTTGATTTGGGGTGAAAATGCCTTGGGGATTTATTCGGTAAAGTCTGGTTATGAGTTTATTACTCGCTTACCTTATCCTCCTGATCACAGCAAGCATTGGTCGCACATTTGAAAGTTAAATATTCCTCAAAAGTTTCGTTTTTTCGTCAGATCCATTGACAGTGCCTTCCAATGAACCTGTTGTGGTATGAACGTGGTATGGCCACCTCTCCTTTTTGTCCTTGTTGTGGTAAGGGATAGGAGAGCAATCTTCATGCCTTACATGACTATTTATGGGCGAAGTAGGTCTGGAATGCTATTTTTAGTAACCCTGAATGCTTCTTTTTTTCATCTTGATATTGACGCTTGGATTGTGTCTCATGTGCTTGACATTACCTGTCATCTTGAAAATGTTATCAAATTCGTTATTGGAGCTTGGATTATTTGGTATGCTAGAATTAAGGAGCTTCATCATCATTAGATTATGCCCTTGTTTAGCCAACAACGCTAGTATTTGAAGCTTGTTGTTGAGTGTATTCATACGTGTATGGGTGATAATAATAACATAGAAAAAAAGAGTCAATAGGTTTCTTGGAAGGTCCCTCGTCCTTACTTTGTTAAGCTTAATGTGGATGGTAGCTCTTTGGAAAATCTAGGCAATTCCAATTTTGGTGGTCTGTTCAGGGATAAGTTTGGGCGTTTGATTGTCGGTTTTTAAGGCTATCTTGGTTTAACAACTAACATATTGGCTGAGCTTCAAGCCATCTTTTATAAAATCTCTCTAGTATGAAATCGTGGCTTTAGGAGGATTCTTGTAGAATCAGACTCTCTTGTAGACACTAATTTAATCTCTAGTAATTGTCCGCATTCCCATCCTTCGATATTATTGAGGGTATCAGGTGTCTTTTGTGGATGCCTTGGGTTTGCTGTATTAGTATATTTTTAAGGAGGGCAATTAGTATATTGACTTTTTGCCAAAACATGGTTCTTTTTCTTTGCATCGGTGGCTTGTGTAGTAGAGTCCTATGTCAAGAATTCGCCAGCTTTTACACAATGATGATTGTTCTGTTTCTTTTCTCAGGCTTTAGGCCTTTTGTTTTCTGTTTCCAAATTCACCCAAAAATAATTACATCAGGTGATCTGATCTCTCGTTAGATTGCCTTGACATCCCCGTTATCCAACCCAAATCTTCCAGACAAGAAAACATTCTTGGGTTAAACGAGGGATTGTTAACATCTAAATTTTCCTTTTAAGTATTGCAAGACAAATTATTAGTTTCACAAGATAATTTATGAAATGTTTATCCAGTCTACATTAGCAATTTAATGGTAGGTTAAAAACAAATTATCTACCTAATTAATTTATAGTTATCTTAATAATCAAAATTAAATATTTTTATTAAAAAATAGATTCTGAAATAAAATTGCTTAAATAAAAAAAGAAACTAAAATAAAAGTATTAAAATAAACAGTTAAAATAGATGTTATTGTTTAACGTTGCAAACGACCCATCTCTTTCATAAAATATCTGTTCCCTCAACTTTTCTTCGTTGAGACTTTGGTTTCATCTTCTCAGCAATGGAGGCATTAGAGGCAGCACTGTCTACCTTCTCGTTCGATCCATTTGTTTCTTCTTCCTCTTCGAAACTTCTCTCATCTTCCAAACCATTATTACTCTCACTGAAAGCTCCAATTCCTGTTTGTGGTCGTCTGTTTTTAAACAAATTTCCACTTTATTCTGAAATTAGCAATTGTTCTACGAGCAGAAAACTTTGGTTTAGAATCTGCTCTGCAGCTCGCGAAATCGCTGTAGAGACCAAAACAGAGCAAACCCAGGAAGAAAATGAGAAGAGAAAGCTATTCGTGCTCAATTTGCCTTGGTCCTGCAGTGTTGCCGATATCAAGGAGCTCTTTGGCCGTTGTGGAGCTGTTTCTGATGTTGAGGTCTTTTCCCATTAAAGTTTCTTTCTTTTTAACAAATTTACTTTCTTTATTCGTATTTGTGACTAGATGATGTGGGGGCTAATAGTTTTATTGTTTTTTATGTGTAGGTCATAAAGGAGAAAAATGGGAAGAGTAGAGGCTTTTCGTTTGTGACAATGTCTACTGGAGCGGAAGCCCAGGCTGCTATTGATAAATTCGACTCTTATGTACGTGTTTAATTAGTTTTTCTGCTTTTGATAAATTCCCTTCTCTGGTGTTGTACTGAAGTCGAAAAGCATGCTTGTAATGGGACTTTGATAAACCAAAATTTGTATAAATGCTTGTAAAAATATGAAATTGCTCGTGTTATATTTCAGTGATGTCTGTAATGTTCATGTGAGCTCAACGGATTATTCATCCAGGAGTTTTGGAAGCTCGTATCCTTCTGTTCCTCTTTTCTCTTTTCCACTTTCCCGTGTATTTTACACCTTTCTTTCTCTTCGTTCAGAGGATGTACATCACGCTTTTCTGATGTTCGACAATTTCTAAAAATCTTTGTTCAGTTTGTTTTGCAGCTTCTCCCTTACATCGTGAAGTTTGTCCCTCTGCCTATTCAGTGTTTATTAGTTCTTTTTTCTTTTCCAACTTTCTTCTTCCTCTTATTTCCCTGGGATAGACAGCCCCTTTTTTTTGTCCATGTTCAGAAGAAGAATCTTGATGTTCAAGTTCTTCAATTCCTTACTTGGGGGTATTTTCTGGTCGGTTCTTCCCTCCTAAAGTTCTATAGATGCTCTCTCGGTGTCTTCATACAAGACGTGCCTAGTTTGCTATGAATCCCGCTATCTTGAGCTATTCTGCTAATCTTTGCAAATGTTGATCATCGTTAAGTGTAAGAGAGATGGAATTGCGCTGATGAATCAATTACAAACTCAATGTTTTATGGCTTCCATGATTTTGTTATGCAGGAAGTGTCAGGAAGGATTATAAGGGTGCAATTTGCAAAACGTTTAAAGAAACCTCCTCCTCCTTCCCAGCCAGGTGTCTCTGGTGGAGAGACACGCCATAAGCTTTATGTTTCTAATCTTGCTTGGAATGTTAGGTCTGGCCATTTGAGAGAATTTTTTTCTGCCAATTTCAAGCCTGTGTCAAGTAGAGTTATTTTTGATAGTCCTAGTGGAAGATCTGCTGGGTATGGATTTGTTTCCTTTGGCACAAGGGAGGAAGCAGAGGCTGCAATTTCAGCTCTTGATGGAAAGGTAAACAAATGTATAAACAGCCTTGAGAGCTTATTCACTTACATCATCGAACAATGTTTCTCCGCCTCTGATATATATATATATATATATATATATACAATTTTTTTATGTTGATTGGAGTTGCTTTTAGAATCTTTATTGAAATTGCAATGTGAAATCTTATCCTCAGCTTGTGCTTTTCTTAGTACTGTGTTCATATAGTACCATCATGCTTAGGAAGGAATTAGGTTCAATATTTATGCAATCTCCATCCTTGATTCATCTTGTCAATTGTGTTAGGAATAATTAGGACTTGGACAAAATAGGGTCGC
The DNA here is from genome assembly GCA_027563575.1 of Erythroxylum pedicellare. Taxonomy (NCBI): domain Eukaryota; kingdom Viridiplantae; phylum Streptophyta; class Magnoliopsida; order Malpighiales; family Erythroxylaceae; genus Erythroxylum; species Erythroxylum pedicellare. Next base: position 13,484,599 of record JAOQMP010000005.1, read on the forward strand.
AGCTAAAACAAAACTAAAAATATTGAAGATAAAATAGACACATAGATTTTATGTAGAAAATCTCTAAATTAGGATGAAAATCACTGGTAAGGATAAAAGAATTTTGCTACTCAAAAATTGGAGAATTACAAGGAGAAAAATTAGACCCATAAAAAAATAGATTTTTTTTTCTCTCTCTGTTTCTCTCACTCCACTTCTCTATCTTTTTATTTTTGTTCTCCTTGTATGGGATGCTTTCTCTTTGTTTATCTCCTGCTTATTTATAGGCAGGAGATTGAAGGTACGATTGTCCAAATTGGCCAACTATTATTTGTTTTTATTAGGCATGTTAGGTACCAACTAAGATTGACAATTTTTTCACTTGAAGATTTGATTGAGAATCAATCATATCTTCACACAATTCTTTCTATCTTGTTGCTTTATGTTACTTACGTCTCTGTCAGGCTGTACGAGAGTCGACACCATATAAACTTATCAACATTGATTGTTTTTGTTATAAAATTTGTCAAGTTATCCATTGTATGAATTTTCTGCATGTCTATCATTCCTTCTTCCATTTTCTCACGAATAAAGTGATATTGAACTCGAATATGCTTTGTCTTTGAATGAAATACTGGATTCTTTGCAAGATACAAAGTACTATGACTGTCACAATACAAAGTAATATTTTCTTGTTTATACTCAATTTCTTCCAGCATCTTGAACCACACTGCTTCTTTACTGACTTATGTTGCTACTATATATTCTCTTTTTGTTGTTGACGTAATCACAACTGACTGCAGTTTTAAAACCCAATTCACAGCTTCTTTAGCTAATGTAAACACATATCCAGTAGTGAATTTACTTTTATCAAGATCACTTGTATAATCAGCATTAACGTGTCCTTTGACAGTAAAATATAATCCTTTATAACACAATGAAACATCTGAGGTTCCCTTGATATATTTGAGAATCCTTTTAACTGCATTCAAATGCTCTCGATTAGGATTCAAAATGTATCGACTAACCATTCCCACCCACTACATGTGTAATATCTGATTTTGTACAAAACATAGCGAACATTAGGCTTCGCATTGTTGATATATATAGTATTCGAGACATCTCTATTCTCTCTTATTCATTGCTATGACTCATACTTGAGGATAACTTAAAATCAATAGAAAGAAGCGTATAAATTGACTTACAATTTTGCATGTTGAATCGCCACAAGATCTTCAAATAATTTTTCTGAAAAAGTCAATTCTTCCTATTATTTTTGGCTCGATGAATTTGCATCCCTATAATCTTGTTTGTTGGTCCCAAGTCCTTCATTTCAAATTTCCTAGCCAACTATGCCTTCAATTCTTTGATACGATTATTGTTGGAGCTTGCTACTAACATATCGTTTACATACAATAGCAAGACTATAAAATCATCTTTCTTAAATCTCTTGAAATATGCACAAGGGTCTGCATTCAGTCTGCTGTATCCAAAACTCATATTGAAGGAATCAAATCTCTTATACCAATATCTCGGCGCCTGCTTTAAATCATGCTGAGATTTGTTCAACCTGTAAATTAAGTTCTCTTTTCCTTTTTCTTCAAAACTTTCTAGTTGAAGCATATAAACTTCTTCTTCAAGATCTCTATGAAAAATGTAGTTTTCACATCTAACTACTCAAGATGTAAGTCAAATATAGCACACATTGCCAGAACTACTCGAAACTGCAGTGAGTCAAATTATAGGAGAAAATATTTTGTTAAAATCAATATCTTTGTTCTGAGCATATCCTTTTACCACTAATTTAGCATGATATCACTCCACTTGATTATCACCACTTTGCTTGATCTTGTAAACCCATTTATTGCTAATGGGCTTTCTTCCTTGCGATAATGACATCAGCTCCTATGTTTTATTCTTATGAAGTGCTTTAATTTCTTCTTGCATTGCTATCTTCCATTGAGATGCATCTGAACTATTCACTGCTTTTTGAGGAGTTGATGACTTTCCGTCTTCAGTTAAAAGAAAATATATAATATTGTCCTCTATAATATAGTCTGAGTGTCAGCTCGGTGCTCTTCTTATACGAGTTGATCTTCGAGTATCTGTAGTATCATATTCAACTGGTTCTTGCTTCTCATGCTTTAGTGAAGTTTCAAAAGAATCATGTTGATGAACTTCCCTATCCACTTGTACTATTGTAGTTTCTGGATTCTCTTGTACAATGCTAATATTTTTTGCTTGCTCTTGATCCTTATCTTTCATGAAGATAACATTCTTGTTGATAATAATCTTGTGGGCAGTGGGATTCCATAGACGATACTCTTTCATATTTTCAGCATGTCCTCAGAAAATACATCTTCTAAATTTTAGATCCAACTTTGTAGTTTCTTGAACATTAAATATCACATAGGGAAGATTTTCAAATATATGGAGGTTGGAATAATCCACTGGTTTACCAGGCTATATCTCCATCAACGTCTTCAACTCAATTGCAGTTGATGAAGCTCGACTCACCACATAATAGGCAATGTTGACTGCTTCTGTCCAAAATTTCTTATCTAATCTTGCAGTTCTCATTATCCCTCTTTTTTTTTCAACAGAGTTCTATTCATCTGCTCTACAACTCCATTTTGTTGAGTGTATGCCGTCGTGAATTATCTTTTGATACTTTATTGCTTGCAAAATTCATCAAATTTTTTAACAGTATATTCTCCTCCATTATTTGATCGCAAACAGTTGATCTTCTCATCAAATTCGAGTTTCGCCATCCCTTTGTGAAATTTGAAGATTGGAAACACATCTGCTTTTTTCTTCTTCTCGAATAATCATCTATGAATGATGCCAAGAAATTTGCTCCTCCTAGGGACGTAATTGGTGCTTGCCCTATATCAGAGTGAATTAATTCTAGAATTTTTTTTACTTCTGAATTTTGATGTGTTGAACTTCAATCAATGCTGCTGACTCACAATACAATACTCATAGAAAGATAGTGAAACCTTTGTAAGATATGGAAGTAGATTCTTCTCTGTAAGTATCTTCATTCCTTATTTTGACATATGTTCAAGTTTTTTACGTCAAGCCATTTCAAATTTGTCATCCGGACTAGTCATCGTAATAAATGTCTCTCCTTTTTACAAAATTACTTTTTTTAGCATATACAGATTTGCAAATATCTTCTCTGCTTTCATAAACATCAGATTTTACGTGAAAAATTTCTAAATCAGGGTAAAAATTATGGGTAAGGATAAAAGAATTTTATTACTGAAAAATTGGAGAATTACAAGAAGAAAAATTAGACCCATAAAAAAAATACATAATTTTTTTCTCTTCTTTTTCTCTCACCCTACTTGTCTCTCTTTTTATTTTTATTCTGCTGGTATGAGATATTTTCTCTTTGTTTATCTCGTATCTCAAAAGATTGAAAGTATGGTTGGCCAAATTGACCAACTATTATTTATTTTATTATGTATGATAGGCCGGCCAAGTAAGTTTGACAAGTTAGACGTGGTTACCCAATAGTTGGTTCTATCTCTTACCTTTTGTCTTTCGACTCTTTTTTTCTTCTTTTATCTTAAGTTAGTTGGTGTAACATGAAGTGGTCATTAATTATTAAAATCTTTTTGCCCGTTATATGGATAAAAAAATTTCAACCCAATGATTTTACCAAGCCTGAATTTTCTAAATGGACAATTCGGTTGCTCAGGGGTTTGTTGTAATTAGTTATACGTCATCTGAGGGAATGGAAAACTAGAAAGCTTGGGGTAATTTATGAGATAAATACGTGCTTATCATTGATATTCAATACAGTGAATGATGAATAGATTGGAATTTCATCCTTACGACGATTTTAATTTGCGCACAGATGATAAATTTGATGATAGTTATCATTTCATGCGTTCTTAGATACAAGTCAGCTCCTTCTGTCAGATTAATCTTCTTGTTTGTTGATATCCATTTTTTATTTGAGTATGTTATAGTGGGGAAGCTTTGTGATTTTTTCAATCTTCTCAGGACTTAATGGGCCGTCCACTAAGATTAAAATTCAGTGAGAAAAGGGATGGAGAATCTGAAAGTGAAAAGCAAGATGAAGAAAGTCCTGATGTCCAACGTGAAGCATGATTTGCATACTTATGGCCGTAGGCTAAGCCAGTCTCTCAGTCTTATCAGTGTTCTGTGTATATTGTACCTCTCTGACTATGATTTCAAAACTGTAAGAATGTCTTTTCCTTTTTGTCTTCCTATATACTTCGAAGAAATTGTAAACAAGTCACAAAGTTCGTTTAGTACAGATCATTCAATTTAAGACTGACTTATGGACACACAAAATTAACCATCTTTCCATCTGGGTGTAGTATTTGGATCATTTATCCTTATTAACCACCCACTATTTTCCTCGAACTCTCTTAACAGTGCTCATAGTTTTCATCTTACATGGAAAGTATTTCAATGTACTTGCATTTTGCTATTAGATTTAAGTTTTTAAGATAATTTTTCAAAATGCTCTGCTATTTGATTTTCAGTCATATGATAATGACGACAAACCAAGTTTAATTTTTCCATGAGGGCAATATGACTTTCTTGATTGGACTTCTGCGTCAAGTGCTAGGGTTAGTCCCAATCTAGAGTTCTCTTTCCCTGGTTGCAATTAGTTCATCACCAAGTCTCTTGTGCAAATTGATTGGCGCCATCATCTTGCCATTCTTTCTGTTTCGTATTATATGCCCCCAACAAATTTATGTTTATGTTGTTTGAACATTTGAACTCAGTTTAACTCGAAAGGGATAAAGTAAGTCCGAATTTGTTTCATGTCTAAGATGTAGAATTGGAGCTACTACTAATGCTATTTTTGACTTTTTACACATCATTTTTATCGTGATTTTTTCAAAACATAAAGATGCTACATGTGCTACATTTTGTGATAAGATGTTTAGACCTTCGTAAACAGCGTAAATGACAAAGTAAAATAGAAGAGATGGAAAAAAGGCTTGTATTCTTACTGGCTCCTCTTTGTACATATTTATATACAAAAGAATAAAACAAATATATTCTGTTAAATAGCTGAAACTAATCGGTTATATGGCCATGACAGACTTGTTGACGTGGCAGGAAGTTTTCTCCAATACCCCCTCAAGGTGGATAGTGTTGGCTGAAGGAAGAAAACAACATTCCGAGCTTGAGTAGAAGAGCAATAGGAAGGATTTTAGTGGGAACATCAATAAGTTGACATTTTGTGGGCAGATATGTGAATTGTAGTAGACCTTTCATGATATTTTTGTGTATGAAGTCACATTCTAACTCTATATACTTAGTTCTCTCATGAAAAATCCGATTCTTAGCTATGGGTAGAGCAATTTGATTGTCACAATATAAGAGAACAAGCTTAAGATTCAAGATATTCAATTAATCCAAAAGCGTTACAAGTTGTGTAATTTAAAGGCAGCTTATGACATGACTGTATTTAGTCTTCGCAGATGATTTAGAGCTAGTGCTTTGCTTCTTGCTCTTCCAGCTAATAAGAGATTGAACAAGTTTGAATTAAATAACTAGTGATTAAGTGTCAAGAGGTAGGGTAACTGGCTCAATCGGAATATGAGAAAGCTTGAAGTTTGAGCTAATAATTAGCTTTTAACATAATACCTTGAAAAGATGTGCCTTTAACATACTTAAGAATATGTTCCAAGGCTTCCAAATGGGGTATTCGATGTTGTTGCATAAACTGACTTAACGTTTGAACATTAGATGCGAAATTTGGTCTAGTATGAGTGAGGTCATTGAGTTTCCCAATGATCATTCTGTAATAAGTGGGATTAGGCAAGAGCTCTCCAACATCAATAGCTAGATGAATATTAACAGGTAAGAGGTGGATACACTTCTAGCATCAAGAATTCTAACTTTAGATAACATTTCAATAGTAAATTTCTTTTGAGTGAGAGTAATACCATGAGAAGTATAACCAAATTTAAGACCAAAGAAATAATGCAATTTGGCCAAGTCTTTGATGCTAAATTTTAATCGAAGATGTTGTTATAGAGTCAAAATTTAAGCAAGTTTAGAACCAATCACTAAGTTGTCATCAACATAAACAACTACAATGGTAAGATCAGAACCCTGCTTCTTGATAAATAGGGAGTAATCATTCTTAAATTGAATATATCCTAACTGCTCATTAGAGATAGACAATTTAGTAAACCACTGCGTTGACTCTTACGTAAGGCCATAAAGGGATTTTTTTTTGAGTTTGCAAACCTTGTTATGATGATTATCTATACCTTCGAACATTTTCATGTAAACTTCTTTCTCTAAGTCATCATGTAGAAAAACATTTTAAATATCAAGCTTAAACTAATCCCAATTTTTATGAGCTGCTAAAGCAATGATAGTTATCACATTAGCCATCTTGACTACAACAGAAACGGTCTCCTGAAAATCAATACCAACCTTTTATGAGCATCCTTTAATGACTAATCTATCTTTAAGTCTCTCGAAGGTCCCATCAAAATTAACTTGATCTTATATACTTACAGGGTATAACCCTTTTTCCAAGAGGGAGATTAGTCACATCCCAAGTATGGTTAGTCTATAAAGCCTCAATCTTTTTTTTAATTACCAAAACCTAATCTGAATTAATGGAAGCCTCTTGATAGGAACAATTTTTAATGTATGTAGTGAGGATGGAGACATGAGCTTGGTGAGGGAGAGGTAGGTGATGAAATTAGACTAAATTTCACCAATGAGAGGGAATCGTGATGCTATTAGAATAAGAGCACATATAGTCCTACAATTAAACGGGAGCTTTATGAATTCTAGTTGATCTTCTAAGAGGAGGGAACTTTTATATAGGAGAAGTTGAAGGAATAGGATGGTTTGAGGGAGTAAAGGTAATATCATGTTGAGATAAGAGAAAAAAAAACTCATTAAAAGAAAAGGAAAAGAAGGAAAATTCTGTATTAAAGGTGGGAGAAGGAAGAACAGAAGATGATAATTTTTTTATGAAGAATGGAAATATGAAAAGGATAGAAATGTTCATGAAAAACATCTTTAGAAGAGATGATCTTGTCAGTAATCAAATCAAGCACATTATAAGCCTTTTTCCAGTAGGGATATCCTATGAAAACATATGGATGGGTTTTAACTTCCAATTTGGTTCTACGTTTTGTAGGTGTAGCAACAAAACAAAGGCATCCAAAATATTTGAGATGTTAATAAGGTGGTGTAATGATATTGAAATTCATAAGAAGATTTGTATTGTAAAATGAGTAATGGAATTCTTCTTAAGAGGTATGTGGCAGTGAGAAGGTATTCACCCTAGAATTGTATTAGAAGGTTGGCTTGAAAGAAGAGGGATCTAGCTATATTAAGGAGATGCCTATGTTTCCTTTCAACTTTCCTATTTTGCTGGGGAGTATCTCGACAAGAAGATTGGTGAATAATACCTTTGTTGGCATAGAATGAATGTTCTTGACTATAAAAAAAACTCAAAACCATTGTCTGATATAACAATCTTAACATTAATATAAAATTGTGTTTCAATGTAAACAATAAATGCTTTAAAGATAGGGAAAACATTGCTTTAATGTGATAAAAAATGAGACCATATAGCATGACAATTATCATCAACAATAGTAAGGAAGTATTTATAGACATCATGTGTATAATGTTGATATGGACCACAAATGTTTACATGTATGATTTCAAAAATAGATTTAGCCCTAGAAGAACTAAGGGTAAAGGATTGTCTATGAAACTTTGCCTTAGGAAAATTGAATCAGAGTTGTGTTTACAAGATTTAAGAACATCAATATATTTCAGTGAGCTAAAGGAATGTGACCTAATCTGCAATGCCACAAATAAGTAGAAACATTACAAACTATGCTATAATTATTCAAAGGCATAGAATCAAGACTAGAAGTTCCACCATTTGTAAGTTTGCAAGATTCAAAGTAATATAGTCCATCAACTTCCCTACTAAGAGCCATTGGTTTTCTCATTGAGGGGACTTGAGGAACAAATTTAGAGGGTGTAAATAAAAAGTTAGAGGAAAGTTGTTTCGTTAATTTGCTGGCTGAAAGGAGATTAAATTGAAAATCAAGGACATACAGTATATGAGAAAGGGTAATATGGGAATAACTTTTCTTTTTAAAAGAAAGTAATAATATCGGGGGATAACTTGATAGTACCAATGTTTAATTGGGGCCATTTGGTGTAGTAATAATGCAATGATGTGGAATAGGTTTGTAAGTATAAAAAATGTCAAGATGTGGGGGTAATATGATCTGTAGCTCTACTATCAATTATTCATTTCAGATTAGGCTTAGAAGAAAAGCGATATAAGCAATTACCTACCATCATAGTAAAGGATGCAATAGGATCAGAGGAAGAGACCTCCAAATTGTGATGAGACGACAATGCTAGGAACTGTTGATATTGTTCAGTAGTTATAAGAGTAATATCATTAGAAACTCCGTTAGCTTAAGTATTAAAAGAGCCATCAAAATCACGAATGTTAACTGGAATATCATAATGACACAAAGTAATAGTCAACCTTTTGTTTCCAACATTTCTTAGTTCAAGATAAAGTTTAAAGCAATGGTCTATAGAATGTCTAAGAATTTTACAATGTGTGCAAAAATAATTGTTTCTTTTAACGAAGTTGTTCCTTTGAATAACAAGGCCAAAATTTTCGTAACTATCAAAGAACCTTTGTAACTTGTTTTGTGAAACCAAGACCAATGAGTCAAAATTAAGTTGACTAATAGCAGTTTTATAAATCTGTCTTTATTGTTCCTCTTGTATGATAAGGTTATAGGCCTGATTGACAGATGAGAGAGGTCTCATCATCAGAATACTGCTTTTAATCACTTTGTAATCATCATTTAGGCCCATAAGAAATTACATTAGGTTTGATCATGAATAATCTTGTTGAAAACTTGGATAGAACCTTAAGTATAGGAGGGAATATTCACCAAAAAAGTAATCATCCCATAAATTTTTGAGTTTCATAAAATATGATGCCATAAAGAGATTATCATGGTTAAGTAGACAAATCTCTTTTTGTACTTAATAAATCTTATTCCCAGCAGAATAAGCATACATGATCTCCAATTCTTTTCACATCTCAGTAACATTAAAACAATACAATAAACTGTCGACAATGTCTTCATCTACCAAATGTAGAATCCAAGAGTTATTATGTTATTGCATCTTTCCCATTATGTAAACAAAGGAGATGAATTATCTAGTTTAGGATGCTTTCCATTAATAAATCCAAGTTTGTTGCCAGAAGAAAGAGCAACTTCATAAGATCCCCTCTAGTTGGCAAAATTGTCACTACTAAGAAGTTTTGTTGAAAGCCTAAAGTTCGAATGATCAGAATGGTGTATATAGAAGTCATACGTAGGATATGTGGCAAACGAATTGACAAAGTCTTGATTCAAGATATGAGTGGAATGTGAAGGAGGTTTAGATGCCATTGAAATAAAAAAAATGATTATTGAGGCAAAACATCAAATAGTGAGAGTACAAAAGAAATGGTGTTGCATCTATAGAAATTATATAAAGCCAGACCAACAGATGAAACAAACTGATCTCAATCAAGCTCTGATAATATGTGACATTTTGTAACTTAATTTTTAAACCTCTATAAATAAACATAAATGGTAAAAAGTAAAATATAAGAAATTCTTGTGTTCTTATTGACTTTTCTCTGTACATATTTATATATAGAAGAACAAAATGTATACATTTTGTTAGATGGATGAAACTGATTGGTTATTTGGCCATAAAAATTTGTTGACATTGCATGAAGTTTTCTCTAACAACATAAAGCTAATCTAATCTTGTTTATCAACTTGCATGTCAACCTTAATTCTATGCCACTAGAACTGACAATAAAGCTTGTACCTAGCCTAACCTGAAGTTAATAGATTCAACTTAGTTTATTCAAATTTTATGTTAGGTTTAAACTCAAACTACATATACCAAGGTCAACTAAAGCCTGAAAGTTATAAAAAATAACATCATTTTAAGTAAAATGATTTCATTTTCTATTTTTATTTGAAAAATAAAATTGGGTTGAACTGGGCTTAAGCTCAGGCAAAAATTTTGAAATATGGCCTGACCTATTGCCATCTTTATCTACCATATGGTCAATATATTATATCCTATATAATACAAAATAATATCTCTTACCTTTAAGGTCTAATGAAGCTACCTATTAATTTATGTTATTCCAATATTTCATCATTTCTCGTGTAGGTAAGTGTACAAGATTAGATTATATGAATTTTATGAAAGATCCATACACACACTAGATCCATAAATGTTTTGTTTCTTTTATTTATGTGAAACAATGTTGTTTTATAATAGGTAAAACGACATCGTTGAAAAAAGAATTGACTGACTCTTCTTTCTCGTCTATCTTCACTCACTATAACTTAATTGAAATTAAATTCCTTAGCTTCCGTTTGGTTCCACTTCTATTTTATTATTATTACTATTTTATTTAAAAAACCTATTTAGTTGAAATTTGTAATTAAAAAATATTGAAACAAAATATTGTTTAGTTGAGATTTGTAATAAAAATGAAAAATAAAAACAATTTTAGTTTTACCATCCTATTTCTATTTTTCAGTTATACTCTTATGTTAATTTTTTAATATATTAAATTAAATTAATTAATTCTCATTAACTTAGAAATAAAATGTGTGAATATTTATATAATTAAAGATATTTACACATCTATTGTATATAATAAAATTCTATAAATAATAACATTACATTAGGTCATTCTAATAAATATAAGATGTCCATCATATTATGATTCTTCAAAATATAATATTATTGTCATTTACAAAAAGATAACATAAATTAATTAGAATTAATATAATAATTTCATATTTGTCCAACAATTTCATCCATAATTTCGGGTATATTGATGTAGCCTGAATCAACCAAATAAAACTTACCTAATATATAAAGAATATAATATTAACAAAAGGTTATTAAAAATTAATCATAATTACAACATTTATTTAAAATAATGTAATACCTTGTGGAGACATAAGAAATTAATTAGCTAGATTTTCCACTGTTTCTAAAAGAACTCAAGAGTCATTTGTAGTACCATCCTATCTAGCCATTAAATATGTGAAACATATGTCAATTGAACAACAATAAGTAATAAATTGGGCTGAATCAATACTTTTACCTTTATATGGTATTTATTCATTGGTTGGAACATGTTCGTCAATATGCATATCCTTTGTTGCTCCTATCCAATCTTAAAACATAAAACAACCTTATTAAAATAATAATTAATAATAAGGACATAACAAAATACTAATTAAATATATGAATATACCTAAAAATATGAAAAGAATTTTGAATTATGTTGAATCTCATGAGACGTATTGGTAAAGGATGATGAAGTAATGACTCTTTTTGCTAGACAATTAACTGTATACAAGGCTTTGCGAAAGTATTTCAAAATTGTCCAGGTTGAAGGATGAAAACATTTTGCATTGACTCTCACGATGCCTTATAATCTTCAAGAAAATTACTACTTGTTCTTTCACAATCAAAGGACTTGTTGGCATTAAGCCTCCTAAATAGGAATGTCAATGGGCCGGGCCCAACCCTATATATATATTTAAAAACAAATTAGAAAATATCATAATTTTTTACAAAACGATGTCATTTTTAATGTCCTGGTCGGGCCACAAGCGGGGTTGGGTCGCCTCGACCCATGTCCAACCTGTGGCCCGGTCAACCTAGGCCGAAATCAAGTCTAACTGGGCCAGGCCAGACCAAAATTGACATTCCTACTCCTAAACTCTTCAACTTATCACCTAAACTTAAGAAGATTTTCTTGCTTATTCTTAAGTTCTCCTAAATCCTTGTAGGATTCCCATCCAAAATTTCTAATATCTAGTTATATCCTGATAGAGCAAAAGTTCTACATAGTTACTTTTGCAAATGAAAATATTTGTTTTCTTTTTCAACTAGAGAAATAATAACTACCTTCATCAGTTCATCATCAGAATATGTTCTGATAGGGAATCTATATATCTACAATACCAAAATTAAATAATTAATTAAAACATTCAGTCAAAAGGTTTAATTAAATATTCATACAAAACATAGACTTAAAATATTCATACAAAGCATATATTTCAAATATTCATACAAAATATTGAGTTAAAAACATCCAATCAAATATTCAAACAAAATATAGACTTAAAATGTTCAAACCATAGTATAGTTCCTTCTATAAAAGTGTTAAATCAATAACAATTCAATATGCAATAACACCAAAAGTAACTAAAGCGACATAATTCAATTTAACTTCTTTACATAAGCCATCTTCATAATAATCTCCCTATAAAGTGGAGAATGATGTAAAGCATTCATAACTTTTTCATACTGCAAGCCCTCAACACCCAATCTATTTAAGGAATTCAAACATTCTATTATTATATTAGTCTCTTAGTTAATTGATAAGGCTCCAGATCCATTCTTTGTAGTGGATGATGTTTCAATCAATTTTTTCTCAAGTAAATAATTCTTTCTTTTTGATTATTCACCATTCATAATCAAAAACTCTTCTTATTCGTAGGAGATTTCTTTTTCTTAGATAAAGAACTTGTAACTTGATCTCCATTTTCATTATATGAGAAATTTTCATCAACATCAATTCTACGATCCTCTTCTGTACTATTTGATAGAGATTTAGTTGATGGATGTGCAAATATGACACAAATTTAAAACTCTTTGCATCCTTTTTTCTTAAATCTGTGAGCCGTTTATTGCATCTATAATGAAGAAAAGAGAACATGAGAATAAATATTTTATATTATGATATATTAGTAAACAAAGACATATTTTACCTTAAATAGATTTTCTTAACCATTTGTAGCATTAACTTCATCGATAAAGGAGTCCTAATTGATTCATATTTCTTTGAGTAAGTTCTTAAAATTCTTCAATCTAGGCCTTAATGCATTATACTTATTCTTTAATTAAACATCAGTATGGTCATTATTGAACTTTGTTTGAAGGCCTGCCTTAATATTCTTCCAGCTAGATTGGGAAAAGGTGGTATTTGTCAGAGTTTTCTTCTTCACTTCTTCAACTATCAATGAGATTAAATGCATATCTGTGGTATTATTTCACACCCCCATCCTTTTCATTTATTTCCACACAATCATTAGAATCGTTTATATTTTCGAAGCTTCAATCACTAAATGTAATTGCATATAAGTGATATCAATCACAACAATTTCCACAAAGAATTAAATACTAAAAATGGTTTAAAATAACCATGAGACAACCATAGTCTAATATAGTGTCCTTGCACTATAAAAGTGATTATGTTTTTGAAGGATTCACCTGTTATACGAGATCTACACCTAAAAACTATTGTGTATACAAAAAGATTCGCATCTAGCTAAAAAATATCCATGAAATGAGATTAAAAATTATTGATTTATTATACAAGAAAATATTGAATCTAGAGAAAAAAGATAGCATTTTAGATAATTAAGATATATAAAAGAAGATAACTCAATAAAAAGATAAAAGGAAAGCATGAGAATGTTAAATACATTTGTAGTACACTAATTTTATTGGTAAATTGCCTTTAATTAGTTAATTCTATGAGAGTGAAATAAGCATAGGTAATTGGATCGTAGAAATAAAGGCAATATATCATATAAAATATTGATTTTTACTTAATGAATTGCATTTCATTACACATATAAAAACCTATACGTTATGTAATGTATACATTAACATATTCTAAGCCACCTCAATTCAGATAGTATATTAAATCAAGGTATACAAGAATTTGTATTAAATATATGAAAGGAAATAGCAAAATCATTTGAGATTTTAAGATTAGTTAAAGAGTCTTAAAAAGCTCACTAAGCCACATAAGGACAATTTAAAATTTTTGACGAACTTAATATGATATCTTTAAAAAGTATATTAAGATTGTTCAGATTCTACTTAGACATAATCATTATTATAAAAAAAACTCACCTATCACAAATATACTTTCCATATGATTCCTACACGGCAGAACACTTTTTGTTTTCCCTTTTAATTTACATATACAATCACTCTGTGATTATTTAACAACTATAAATATTCACATTACCTAAATTCTTCTTTGGGCAATATCTAAAGAATGAATTCAAGGGAGTAAATAGAATGAGATGTTATAAGAATGAACAGGAAATGGAATTACAGAGATCTCCATGAATTCTTTCAAATTTCTCCTTAGTTATTTGAACTTCAAAAAGAGGAAAATATGGCTCACTATCATCGGTATAACCAAGTAGATGAGATGAACCTATAACTTAAGATTAAGGATTTTATGGTTGAATAATAGCGACAAAAATATAATTTTTTTCACATATCCTTACTTTTGATTAAAAATTATAATAAGATTGGATAATTAAGAGATAGAACTGGGAGTTTTATGGCATTAAAAAGAAGATCTTCATAAGGAAGCTCACTCTTTCTATATTAGTACCATTGGTAGTCCAACAACTATAGTCTCATTCGTTAATCTTATAAGGTATAGTATCAAGGAGGAAAAGTCTACACAAGCTACTAAACTATTAATCAGACCTATAACTATGAGAAAAGTTTAGGAAGAAATTTTTACTTTACATCCTAAATGGACTAAATTCCTTTTTAAATAAAGTACTATTTGTTTAGGATTGTAGAAAGCCATTTTAAATAGATTAGTACTATCATTCTCATGACTTTTTTTTACTTTTATTATTAAAGGTATTGCTACTAAACTTATTAATTGAATTTCTCCACCTATTATCTTTACAGTTCACATCCACTGCTTCAATCTCACCACCTCTTAAGTCTTCACTATTTTCAACTTCACCATCATCTCCAAAACCCTTAACTCTCACATCTCTTTTTACTACAACCCTTTACCATATCTTCCCTTTTCACTAACGTCTTAATACTAATTAAATAATTTTTTGTTGATCCATTTAAACCAAACATGTAACTCAACTTTTTTACATCTACAAATTCATATTCATAAACATCTCATTAAAAAAAACTAGAAATGGATGGAAAACAAGAAACCAAAAAGATAAAAAACCAAAGAAACCAAGAAAAGAGATGTGGACTAATGAAATTTTTTTTTCAATAGAATAAAAAATACCAAATTATTTTTTGAAAACTCACCAGGTGAAAAGGGCAAGATTAGTTACCTTCTGCACTGACAGAAAATGGGAAATACAAATTAGCAAAATTTTCAATAATAGTTGGAGAATAATAACTAACCCTAAAAAAATCTTATGTTATACAGAGGCAAACTTCCACAAGAAAAACAAAAGTGGACGAGAGAGAAGAAAGGCGTTAGGGACAACAAAATAGTTGTAAAAGAGAGAAGAGATGGGTAGGTTTCAAGATGGATTTGGTGAAAACAACACCTTGAGAGGGAGAAGAAATATAAAAAAAATTGTTGTTGTTTTGTTGGCCAAGAAAATCAATAGTGAAAATATAGAGAAACATCATTTTTAGTTTGTGTGAATTTGTTATGATTTTTTTTAATTTTTAGAAACAAGAAATTACAACAGCCCTTAGACAACTATATTTTAAAAAGTTGTTTCTCTTTTTATAAAAACCACAATAGGAAACGGAAGAAAAAAAAGAAATAATGAGCCCTTAACTTCTCGGTCCTTGTTGTTTGGTGTTGCTCTTCCTTTACTCCTTGTCCTCTGATCTGCTCCTATATTTCTCATCATCTTCTCCTTTGTTCGGCTACTCCTCATCCTTAAGTCTCTGCTATATTCATTGTTTCTATATCCTTCATGTACACATCTTTGTCTCGCTCGTCCTTTGGTATGTTTATAACTTTTTCCTTTCTTCTTCATTGTTGGCACAGAAATGTCACTCTACTTTAGATGTGTGTATTTTATTACATATTCCTTTTGGAAATGGATCAGATTTGGGATTTTCCCCTCTTCTTCTCATCCTCTACTCGTTTGTTCGATTGCTCCTTGTCTTCAACTCTCTACCATAGTCATTATTTCTATATATCCATATATACATATTTGTCTCGCTTATCCTTTGGTATGTTTATAGCTTTTTCCTTTCTTCTTCATTATTGGTATGAATATGTTTGCTCTTCTTTGGATTCATGTATTGTATTGCATATTCCTTTTGGAAATGGATTAGAGTTGGGTTTTGTGTGCAATAGATGGTCATCTACACTTTATAAGTTAGTTCTAATTTTTATTTTAGATTTTTGTGGTTATTTTCTCCTGGCTTTCTATTTGAGTTTTATGTCTATTAGAGATTTCAAAATAGTAGCTTTGATTACTTATGAGCCTCAGTTAGTCTAATCTTAAGGCTTACCTTGGCATAGTAACATAAATTTTAGCTTTACCGAACTTCTCAATAAGAATTTATATGAACTTACAAAGACTATCAAGTTATGTTGTGCATTTGAGTAGATGCAAGTAATATGATATCTTAACCTTAATTTCCATGAAATTATAATGACTCCTATTTGAATTATGGAAAACACATGGGATTGAATTTCAGCTTCTAGAGAACTCTCATATTATTTAAATCCACACAACCCCACTTCTAGTCTAGAGCCAGTTTAAACAACTATAGTAATAAAGGAAGGTGATCTAAACTAAAAAGAGCATTAGGGAAACATAGTTAGGTCCATTAAATTGATTCAATTGGCCATATAGTCAACCTACTTTGTTGAGTATTTCTATTTTACTTAAAGGAACTAAGGTCTAATTTATGAAGCATAATGGACCAACGAGTCCTTCATTAGATTGATGCATAGATAAGTATTAATTGATTGAAATGCTACAGAGAGAGTAGAACTATGAGATAAGTTTTCACAAATTATGTCAAAAGATAGTGAACTTGGTTCTTTATGCTTTATTGCTTTATTTAAAGCACAATAATCTAGTACATTTACTGCTAAGGGGGCATTATTCTTAACATGTAATTAAAGAAAGAATTTTTGAGTTGGCACTATGGGACATTTAACGTAATATTTTCCATAGATTAAGTCTAATTTTTCCCAATATTGAAATTAAAGCATTTGGATCTAGTTCACTCAACTTGTTGTTTTGATTTATAGGATAGACCTTTATGTTTGTCCTACATAATTTTTGAAAACGAAACATTAGTAATAATTTTGTCATATGATCTTATAGTTCACTCTACAAGCAATTTAATATGATGACCATGATCTGCATCTTCATTTATGATTTATATATCATGATTGGATAATGTCATATGCTCATCTTTTTTCTAGCAAGCTAATGATTTTTCATCCTTTGGTAGCTACACATCCTTCTTATAGTATGCTATTTATTTCTAGTTGGTTTATCTCCTTTGTAAGAAACTCCATAGTGAATAGCCAACATTCTACTACCAAGTGTATAACTAAACTAAGGTTTAGTTAAAGTTACTTCTCCGTTGCTCTATGTTTTAAATTTTACTAAGTGTAGTAAACTTTCAAGAAAGGTGATCTATTTATTGCATTAAATTAAAATTATTAGAAATCAATGTTTATTAAAGAAAATCATAGTTATAAATTTTCCCAAAGCATTTGATGTTAGCTTGTAAACGCAGAAAAACTATTATGGACATATTTTCATATTACTAATATATATTGATTATATATGCATATACATTATGTACGTAATTTATTTATTTTTCCTCAAAATAATTGTCACATTTCCACTGATTATTTTTACTAGTTTATATAAATATAATTGTTTATTAAAATGCTCATTAAATTTAGTATGTATACATGTAAATGTTTATTTAATTGTTATATTTATATATATGTCTATTAATAACCAATAGACTTATTAAATTTAGTATGTATACATGTCAAACATTCATTAAAGTGTATGCATACATTTTAAATGTCCATTAACAGTTTTTCTATATATTTATGGATGTTTTAGATGGATGAATATATTCCTTTAGTTAAGAGTTCTAATTTGGTGGTGGTTGTTCTATCACTAAAGAGTTCTAATCTGATACTAAGTGAAGAAACAATTTAAACTAAAAGGAACATGTTCATTAGGAAGTGATAATTAGAGTCATTTTAACGAGACCAGACAAAATGATAGAGTAGAAAGTGTCGAGCATAAGTATTGTCACAAGATGTTGACAGGGAGTTCTAAAGGTGGAACCTCTCATTTAAAGAGACAAGCGGTAACTAAAAGAATATCTAAAGGTGGGACAAATATAGGACTTGCACATGGTTTTCATTAATTTAGAAAAGGTCTATGACATGGTACATAGAGAAGAAATGTAACACCCCCTATACGGAACCTATAACCATCCACACATATAGCAACCAAATTCCTGCACACGCCTTCAAGGTATACAATTATATTCAATGCTATACATATAAACATAATGCTTAACAATATCATTTAACAGTAGTAATATATCTTTACATTCACATGGTAATCCAAAAGAAAACATACAATTCCCTTTAACCATTACACGTACAATCATCTTTAACTAAAAACACCTTCCATAGTACTTTTTCTTCTATCTGTTGGCCTTGGTCCCTACAGATGTTTCCTATACCTCACTCCTATGACTTAGACCTACACGGATTAACACCCCTGCTAAGCTTAAAAGCTTAGTAGGGAAACCACTTAGTTTAGATGACCACTCACAGTAGTCATCCATAAGCACACATATTCAAAATATCACAACTTATATACCATAAATTCATATTCATGAACCAAACATTGACATTCAATGCTCATGTAAACTATGATGGCATACTTAAGAAAAGTACATAATGCAAATATGCTTCAATATGTTATTCTTATATTGTAAATTCACATTCATAAGCCAAACATTGATATTAAATGCTCAATGATACAAATTATAAATATAATTGCACATCATGACAACCAATACAAATGCTTATCAATACCAATTATTCATATTGTCATACTGTATTTCATATTTATGACTGTTAAGTTTCCTTTCTGTGTATAACGGGTGTTGTAGATATCCGAAGATATCAAACTGTGGATACCTGAAGGTATCAAATTGTGGATACTCAAAGATATCAAACTGTGGATACCAGAAGGTATCTAACTTTGGACACCAGTGGTGTCAAACTATAGCAGCTACACTATAACCTTATAAGCATGCTTATTTATCCATAGCTAAGATAATAGAGCACTATAACGTTTTCTTTAACCATTTACAAATTTCACAATTAATAAATTAATGAATCATATGGTATACATTTCAAGTCATACAATCTATATTTTTGTTCATACATGCAATTCATGTCTTACTACCATTAGAAGGGTATCAAAATTAGACTTGTATAATCAAACTATACACATATGAATAATGAATATGCATATAAATAATTTATGTACATATAAATTTTCTTTGGAATGCATTATGCTCAATCTTATATTCCAATAATCAGTCCCCCAATTCACATATGATAAGTCCTATTTCATTTATTTATAGGTGTTTGAAAGTTTTCATACACATTGATAAAGGTTAGGATAAGATGCACTAGAAATCGGAAACAAAAACAATATTACGGTCGTGACAAACACTTTCTCCATTCTTACCACTACTTGTTCCTTAATATTCATATACAAAAAGTTAGAAATGGGTTTCTAGGTCTTCTAGAAATTTCTCCCTCTGTGTTTCTAGTTTCCATAGCACTAAGAATAAGTTCATCTGGGCTCTTGACTCATATACCAAATATCATAAATTGCTCCAAAACAAGGTTTGCATCAGGTCTCTATTTTAGGTCTCAATTTCCAAGGTCATAAAGCCAGAACTAAGTCAGATCCTTTCTAGAGATGTTTAGCTCTATGTTTTAGGTTTCATATGCAACTAAAATAATACAATGTAGAGGTCTGTAGGCTGAGTTATGACCTAAACAATGTTATTGGTTCAATAAACCCTAGACAGAATTCCAGTACATAATACTCTCTTGTCATATTCAACAAATTATATGAAAGATAACACCAAAATAACATTAAAGCATCATTCCAATAACTATTCCACATCTAAATGAATCTTTTTACATATTCAAATACACAGATACAGAAATTAACTAAGTGAAGTCCCTATCCTTAAAATTGGCAAAGTATTTCTTCTAATGCTTTTCCTTCCTTTCCTCTTTGGCTTTACTTTAATCACCAAGTGAAAAATGATGGGATGAAGAAGGTGAAATGGAGAGGAGAAAAATCTGAAGTTAAGCCATGAAAGTGTCTCCATCTACCCTGTCCATATGCCTTGTCACGAATTTTTTAGTCTTCAACACATGATTCAATCCCATTGGACCATTTTTCATAATCCTATTGTACCATAAGTTACAATCCCATTAGACCACGCATTACAATTCTATTAGACCATGTGTTACAATTCTATTAGACCATGTGTTACAATTCTATTGGATACACATGCTTTAATCTTATTGGTCACATAAGCTTTAATCCAATTGGTCCATGTGTTAACTTTAGAAAAATGACATATTGGTCCCTCTTCTTGCTTTAATTCCTAAATTGGCCTATAATATTATACATTAATTTCATTTCCCTATGTCTTAAGTTTCTCATGGGATAAATTTCATGCAATTTGGTTAATTATATTTGGAGTTATACTTGAAAAACTACTAATAGTTTGAAAACAAGGAAAATAGCCAAAACTTAAATTCAAAATAGAATTCAAAACTCTTAAAAGCAAAATCATATTTCTATTCCTTCATGAAAGTTTTATACCTATGTCTCTAATTTAATATCCAATTGGATTTATCCAATTTAGAGGTCTGCAGGCTAAGATATGGCCAAATAATAGAAGTCTGTTCAGTGGAACGTATCCACTCAGCAAGGTACATATCCCAAATCAATTAACTTCGATCTTATCATGCAAGAGCAACACAAAAATGCATCCAATTTAACCAAAAACATCCCATTTTCTTATGAAATACTTCTTTTATCAACTTCCTTCACATTACATTCATAAATCCAAGCAAACATATAAAAAAGTTTCATACATATTTCACGTCTAAGTATGTAAGTCCATACCGAAGTGAACAAATTATCCATTTATCTATATCTTTTACATTACATTCCATTATATCTCTTACTATACTTAGATGTACTTAATTCATTATGTTCACTTCTTAATATACCTTAGACAAGTTGTAATACTTCTAGGGTATATGTTGGGGCATTACAAGTTATATGATGTGTTTAGAAGCCGAAGGAGTTCTTCTCACCAATACAAGGGTTAGGAAGGATATGTACGAACGTGTTAAGAATAGAGTAAGGATGACAAGAGGGGATAAAAAGCATTTTTCTATAGATATCAGGTTACACCAATGATCCTCATTGAGTATTTTTCCTGTTTGCAGTAGTTATGAATGAGCTTTCTAAGAATATCCAAGGGGATGTGCCTTGGTGTATGTTATTTGTTGATGATATTATTTTAGTGAATGAAATAAAAGTGTAACATCCCATTATATGTGGGAAGGTTAAAATAGTAAATGTGAGTGATTTAGCAAAGGCTTGGACATGCTTCTTCATGCTTATGCATAATATTCCATACATATCTACATGAATAGTGAATTTATCTACATATGAAAATAAGTGTACATGCATTCATGAATAATTCCGGGTATAATTGGATTGATTTGTGAATTTTTGAGAATTATGA
>JAOQMP010000005.1:13525285-13540767 GCA_027563575.1 Erythroxylum pedicellare
CTTTATAGGCATATCAAACATGAGCATCCTTTTGTATTTTGTATTAAGTTTGATGTGTATGTTGATATGTAAGTAAATCTTGTTCAAATATTTACTTTGTCTAGAAGTGAGAATGAAAAATTGAGAAGTTCCTTTTGTGTATGATTATGTTATATTAAAGGTTGAGTATAATGGATGTGGAAGTGGAATGTGTATGTGCATATTCTTCTTTATTGAGATTGCAAATTGTTGTTAGTATTAGAATAGCGTGTTAGAGTTAGAAAGATTGTATGTGATGAATCAATTGAGGTGAGATTCAAGAGTTTAACGAAAATTACTTAGTTGTTGAATTGATATAAAGAGATATTGCATTTTACAAGCTTTCATAGGTGAAGAAATTGTGTTTTGAACTCAAAGGAAAAACTTCATCGATATAAGTAGAATTAGCCAAATTTGTGTTCATAAAAGTTGTAGCTTATCTCTCTATCTTTCCAATGGTATAAAGTATGTGATATTTGGATATCGTAGTTTGGAGTTATGTCTATTACAAGTTAGGATGTCACAAAGGATGTATATACAGAACAACTATAGTAAACGAAGTGATATTGCACTAGAAGAGGTGAATTTGAGGAGATTACGAGTAAAAGGGATGTTAGAATGGATTTAGGATCTATTGGAGGGGGTCTTGGGGGGTGAAAATTTTTCTTACACCCGAAGTTTACACGGTCAGGTCGTGTATATTCATATTGGTCGTGTATTCGTGATGCAGAAAAATTTCCAGACCCGAAGGTTACACAGTTTACCCATGTAGTTTCACACGGGCCATTTTTTGACCCTCAAAATGAAAAAATCTCATTTTGATTCTTTATGAAAGTTGTAGATCTGGAAGTTCTCTTCAAAATTGTCCAAATAATACCTTAATCCGATATCCCTAGTGAATGTTATGTTAATTGTCCCAAGATAGGTACAACGTGATTGAGGACTTGAGCATAGTTGATTCTTTTGGCCATAACTTCATAACCCAACCTCCAAATTAAGTGACTTTTATTGCAATAGATTTCTGACACATTTTCCTATCTCCTTATAAAAATTTGTAGCTTTTTGGGTCAATTTGAAATAGATTTATTGAAGGAAAACGGGGGATTAGTTGGAGGGCATAACTAGGTTATGAACACACTTTGGATTTTTAAGCATATCTTGAACTATGGAGCTCCAAATGAGATGGTTATTGTTTCGAAATAAAATAGAGACATAAAGATACATTTTTCTTCAAGAATTAAAATTATGATGTTGGTTATTAGCTGGTGTGGTCAAGCCACCCTTGTGAGATGACAGCAAAGTGAAGGTTAATTGGAATAACCCTATAAGGAAACCCACTCACGCTTTTTGACTCTGGATACTTGGGCTTCGGAAATGGGGCTCAACATAAATAAATGCATAGATCCTGGATCTAGTAATGAAAATGCCTCAAATTGAAAGACATATAATACACCTGTAATGACATATGGGGAGTCCTGAGCCTTCTGTCTGGTAATGGCATAGATCTTGGCCTAGGACTGCGATTGATTGTTTCACACCTCATCTCTGACACTAGGACTTTCAAAACTTGTTCTGCATATACCTCTGCCTCTCTGTCCCACTCCACTAGCTCTACTCTGCTGGACAGTCATTTCAGTTACCATTCCTTCTCTTACTCCTAACTGTACTCCAACAACAGCAGGACAATCTCTGATCTGATGCTTGAAGGAGCCACAACGAAAACAAGCTCCCGATAGCTTCCAACATTCACCACATGTCTCTTCCCACAGTGCTCACAGCTAGGCATTTGTGGTGGTTGCTTGCTATAAATCTACCCTTCTAGCACTTAACGTCTACCAGAATAACCAAATTCACCTCTCGACCTAAACCCTGACTGTCCTAATCTTACCTGAGATTGTAATGGATTGCTCTGGCGTTTGCTGAATCTTCTGCCAAAATCAACTTGAAATTCTCCATGCCTTTTCCTTCTGAACTCTTGCCTGTACTCACCCCGTTCATTCTTCAGTAGCTGCTCAATTCTGATTGAATCTGCTCAAGTTGGTGATGCCAGCCTCGTTTTGATTTCCATGTAGAACCCAACTTCAAGCTTTTTACATTTGTCCTCCTTAGTTGGGATCATGGCAGTAGTATACCCTATCAATTCATTGAACTGCACTTTATACTTGGCTACAGTGAGGTTCCTCTGTTTCAAATCGAGGAAAACCTTCATCTTTCAATCCAAATAGATCTTTGGCATGTAGTTCTCCTTGAAGACCCCCAAAAAACTTCCCAAGTTAACCTACATGGTCAGACAGAGTTACCAAGAACAGTCTTCCACCACTAGTAAGCTAGACCTTGTAGTAATGAGATGGCATAATCAAACCTCTCGTTCGATTCACAATCCATCTAGTCCAATATACTTTCATTTCTCTCTAACCAGCTCTCTACCTCAACAAAGTCTGTACTTCTATAGAAGTCCATAGCCCCTACTTTATGAGTTTATCTTATCTTCTTTCTCTCATTTCAGGAATTCTGGAAGGCATTTGTTTAGACTGACCTACGGACTTAAGGTCAGCTGATTTGACAATTTTGTTTCCTATTACGGATGACCTATAATAAACAACACGGGTCATCACTGTACAAATCTCTCGCTAGATATCATGTTAAACGACTCCTATACGTCCCGAGGGATGGCAAACAAGGCTCTAATACAAAAATTATAACATCCCACTACTATAAGGCGTATGTACAAACATCCAGAGGATGTTCAAGAACACAACCTATGGGAATGGCATGTTAAAGCAATCACATCAACTTATATGGCATCATATAGAACATAAGCATTTTCAAAGATCAAACCTCCTCATTTCATTCACAAAGTGAAAGTTACTTACATTGTCATTTCATTTCATCATCTATGTTTGTACCTAACATAACATTTGAGAGTTTAAGGTTCTATATAGAAAGTACAACATGAAATGAGAACCTAAATAAAAGTATTGTATCTAGACTATACGGGTATCAGCTGCCCAGACCTTTCAGCTATTCTTGTTTCCAAAATTTAACAGTACTAGACTGCTACTAGATTGCCTTAAAAGCAAAGTTATCCCGGTACCTAAAAATCAACAATGCAATTTTGATGAGTTTATGAACTCAGTGAGTGAACTATCATCGATGTGTTCACTCAAGTCAGGACACAATATCACAACATATAATCCAAATTCTTAAATATATCACATTCTTCAAATCCAATTCCCATTTATCACATCATTTAGTTTGCATACCAAATCACAGTATATATATATCATTTCAAATAATCCAATCACTCATCTTAGTCATTCATTTCAGCAATATGTACACAAATATTTCATATTTTTAGTAAATCTTCACAACTATCCACATGACACATATATAATATATATATAAATGAAAATACACGTGTGGCTCCATTTTCTTTTGATTTTATTGTGACCGAGTGCCTATTTAACTGTCCTATGTCTGTTGTGAACACTGAGCTCATTTTAAATACTGTCCCGTACCCATTGTGGATACTACACTCACTAAGAACCAAGCCTATGGCTCTTTATGCATATTTTCGAGCTTTAAGTTCCTTTTCATTTTGGTCACTCCGGTAATAACTCCTTTATCTAATCATGCATATCGATGTCATGAAATGCATCAAATTGCAAATTATGCTATCAATAACTCTCATTCAGTGTGCACAATCATACAACACATTCAACGGATCTAAGTCCTGCATTCAACATTTAGTTGAGCACTTATTTACCTACATTCACATACAAGTAGATAGTACTTCCAATACATTCCCGAATATTGAACTCCTCGGATTATCAATGCCCGGAATTATCAATATCATAACCATATCAAAATAATTCAAATAGAACCATATATATAATTGAGATTTCACATCTATGTTACTCATAGTATGGTTCAATTAACAATTGCCTTGACGAGTCAGCAATGTTTGGATGTGGATGTTCAATTTGTGCTTCTATATTATGCAATACGCACATATGTACCCATAACTAACTAGTTTAATCAAATGGATGCTCAATTATACACATGCATATGTGTTATATTCCATGCATGCTCAATTGACTTTTCGGGTATGTAACTTTATGAAAAGATCTTAATCCGTTCCTAGGCCATCAATTATACATTTATTCAAATTCTCATTCACACTACCTTTATGTTCTTCAATATTCATATACCCATTTAGGTTCATCTTGGCCCTAATTAACTCTAAAGATGCCAGTTAGAGTGACTTATCATCATTTGGTTCAATAATTGCACAAAACTAAGCTCATCATCCAAAAGCACTGCCCACGGTTATAGGGAACCTTCCCACGATCGTGAAAGAAGCTAAACATCCAGGATACGATCGTGCACTGAGGGCCACGATCATGCCCTGCATTCTTCCTTCACTTTCCTACGAATTTATCAACCCTAAAGACATATCAAAAACTTCTAAATTTCCACAATACATTCCTTTATATGCAACTTTAATTCATGCAAATTCAATTACCAAATTAGCTATAAAAATCTCATGAAAACTCTACTTATTTGGTTCTTCATCATTCACCACGTATCATCATACATATAACCCTAACTTTGTCAAATTCTAAAACAGTTCAATAACATCCCTCTTTGATATAACTTCACCCTCATTAACACTTGAAATCTCTACTAAACCATTCTAATAATCTACTATTTCTATGCATCAAAACAAAACCAATTCATTTATCAAATTCCAACACAACTCATTATCAACCCTACATGTATTCTATCTTAATTTAATGATCATGAATGTTAAGCTAAGATATATCTCAACAGAGGAAGAAATTACTTGTTTAACTCTACTTTCACCTCAATCTACAAGATATCCTAGCCCTCCAAACTTGCAAACATAAAGCATATTCCAAGAACAAGATGAAAACCCAAAGGGGCTTCAACAATAAGATGAAGACAACTAGATTTTGGAGTGGTAAGGTGTAGGATTTTGGGCAAAAATTCAAGGGTTATGGAACTTATATGAGTGTGTTATTAGTGCAGGAAAGAAGGTGAAAACATAAGATCAAAACATGAAAGAAGGTGGTCTTGAAAGTCTAAGAGACATGGGTGAGGTGTGTGGTGAAAAAGATGGACACTTGGCATAACGCTTGTCGTGCTAAGAGCCATGTTATGTGTCTTTATCTTACACTCCTAATTGTCACTCCATAACTAGTCCATTTGTCATTTAATCACTAGGTCACGTGTCGTTCAACTATACCACCATTTGTCACTCATAGATTCAAGCCATTTGTCACTTTATTATTAATGACATATGTCATCATTTCATAGGCTCATTCAATCTAAATTCACATGCATCATTTTGTTTTGTCCTTTAACATTTTTCCTAGACTAGATGCACATATCACCTTATCAATCACTTTATTATAATAATAATTTCCCAATTCACTAACTATAATATATAACACAAAATTCAAGACATGATTAACATACAAATACATCATAATCATTTAAGATCTTTCATACCCTAGGATAGTCAATTAAGTGCATATACTATTTTTACAATATCCCTAAATCATGATTCATGTATATATGCCAATGTGATGAATGCAAGTGAAATTCACTTCATTTATTCTTGTATGATAGGACTCATTCTAACAGTTAAATCCTTAAGTATAGAAATGGGTTATTACAAGGTTAATTATAGTTGACATTTATATAATCCTAGTAGTACATTATTTAATTAGAAGTTCAACAATCATTGCAGATATATAACAACAACAATAATAACAACAACACTTAGTATGAATCCCTTTGATATACAAGGTTTGGGGAAATCCAATAGTACGTAGCCTTACCTCTACCTATTAGAGATGTTGCTTTAAAAATTCTTACAGACAGAATAATAAATAAAGTTTCAAGCTGGTTCCATTGACAAATGGATGAAATAATTATTTTTTTGGATTCCAAGTAACATGAGAGTCGGTTAAGGTAAATAAGTCTCCTATATTTACATTCCCAAGAGCAGTCCTTGCATGTTCGAAGGCATTAATTGAAATAGTGAAAGATTTTTCTCAAGTGTAGGATTATTAGCACCTTCTTCCAACATCTTCTTTGCTATAACTAAAGCTATAGAGGATACAGTGAATGAATCCCCAAATGCAATATTGAAGACAAATTGATCAGATTTATTGTCAGTATGATGCGTTTCACCTAAGACACAATCAGTGTAGAACTTAGATTGCTAGTTTAGTGAAATAGTATAACAAACCCAAATTGAAACACATGCATACCTGATTGACCAGACATAGTCACTAGAATCGACATATTTTCCAAAACGATTTATTTCCTTAATCAATTATGGACCATTGTCACGTCACCCCCATCTCCATTTCCATTTTTATTCTCTTGAAGATTCAAGGAAGGTTAACACAACATATAGTATATATAATCAAATGTTCATACATATAATAGCATCATAATAGAAAATGAGATATAGATAATAAGGAAAGTGAGGTAGTTTGGATGATACTAAAAACCTTGAAGAAGAAGATCGAATATGGAAGGCAAATAGTTATTAGTGTATGAACAGGGGATTTGTTCTGCATTGATTTTTTCTTCATTAGGAACAATTTTTCCACATTCCTCCTAATGGAATGACTTTCTAGCATCAAAAAATAGTTGTCACGTTGACATTCCTCGATAAATTATGTTAAGCATTATATTTTGAAAAGTGAATTTATAATAAAATTCATTATGTTCAATTAAATTTTCGATGACAAATGACATCATTTATGGGATGACAAACGACATCATTTATGGGATGACAAACAACATCATCCTGGCATCTGTTTCATCAAACACGCCTGAAAGCCCTCCCCCTCTATGGCTGTTTATTTCGTTCGGTTCTCCCTCCTTGCTTGATTTTTCTTCGACTTACACCACCTTCATCCGTTCATTTTCTCATCCTCTCTCTACAAGTTTTTGTCCTGCATGATCTCCCTATAGTTTCTCTCCACCTAGTAAGTAGTTCAGTGGATGTTTTAGTTTTTTTTCTTCTGTCGTTGTGTTCAAAAACATGTTATGTTTTTAACTTTGTTATTGAGTTGTTTGCATTAATTGGGACTGATAATGGTTGAATGGTTTTGAATATGTGTTAATGATGGTGAAGAAAGGGAAAAGAGAGAATTGTTTTTGCTATTTTTGGTTGAACTTTGGCTACCCATAAGGTGTTCGATGAAAATCCTCAGTAGTGGTTGTGTTTTACTTTAATAAAATACATAAAGTTAACTAAATATGAAAAGGGTTTATATGAAAATTAAATAATATCATAAGGGTAAGTAATTTTTAAACAATTATGTTTATATGACAATTTAATTTTTAAGGGTAACTAAATTGGAAGATTAATAAGGGTATAAGCATATAATCCTTAGAGAAATAAAAATTTCTAAGCAATTATAAGGGTAAGTAAAAAGGAAGATTAATAAGGCTATAAGCATATAATCCTTCGATAAATAAAAATTTTTAAGCAATCATAAGGGTAAGTAAAAAGGAAGATTAATAGATGATTAAAAAAAGAAATAAAAATGCTTTTAACTTAGGCCTTAAGATATTTGATTGTAAGTTGGCAATTATTTCACAAGATCTTTCGCCATGCCATACCTAAGATTCATTCTTAAGGTTGAAGTACTATAGGATGAAAAGATTGTAAATATCTTTTTTTCATAATGAATAACAACAAAAATTGTTAGAGAAACACCATTTAATTTTGCTTTCGAAGTTGAAGCCTTGATTCCTATAGAGCTAATTACTACGTTTAAGGGTATAAGAATATAATCCTTAGAGAAATGATGACCAACTACACTTAGAATTTGACTTAATTAAAGTTCACATGGATGTTGCATACTAATAAAGAGCCAAATAGCTGAACTCCTATAATACAAGATATTAGCATATCCAAAATGGTGACTCAGTCTACGAAGATAAAAAATTTCTCAGAAAAAGGTACTTTTATAGGAAGATTTCTCTATATATATAATGGATATTATTAGGCCTAAGGGTTTCAAGTTTGAGAGGCTAGATGGCTTTGATGTACTTCATATTTAGAATGGAACTTATGTAAGGAAATATTACCATTAGAAGGAAGTTCAAAAAATAACATATATTTTGTTCATAACATGTCATTTTCAACAAAAAATATCATTTTATTTATGAAATTAAATCTTAAAATTTTCATGTTAAAATCCAGTTCAGATACTACTAAATTTGGACAAATATTCAACTTTGTTGTGCAAAAGAAATGGGAATACCATGACATAAGTAGTTGATATATAAGTCCTTAAATTTACAATGTGTGTCTTCAATTGGTTAAGTGAATGTTAAAATGTGTTAGGAACCTTCTTTTACTACTGCCTATAAGAAGTTAACCAAAGTTCAATTTGATAAAATAATGTCACTCTTAGATTTGGGTCCTCTGACTTCTCACTCTTGGTTGAAGTTTTCCTCCTTCGCAAACTATAGTGAGCCCATAATTTCCATAAAGTTATTGAAACTTATATTAGTTACTTGTTCAAAATTGGTAGTTTTGTTTGCAAGTTTATTATATTAAACATGAATTTGACTTTTTCATAGGCTGTTTTGTGTTTTAGAGCATTGATAATCAACCAACCTTGTCCTTCGTCTTTATAGTTTGTGGTTGCCCGTCCGTCTAGGTAAGTTGTCCAACTAATGTCTACCATATGTTTTGCTTTAATCGTACGTGAGTTTGTGTTCGTTTTTGTGTGAATGCAAATGATGTGTTGGTTTTATGATGTGGTTTACAATATTCTTAGAAACATAGGATGATATATAGGTTGAAAACTGGTGATGTAACTCTATTAAGGCTTATCAGTGAGAAATTCCACGAGCCTAGGAGTAACAACAAGAAGCCCCTTTCTCAATTCACAGATGTAAACAACACCATGTACTTTAGTGTTTCTTTTCTTTGGAACCTTGTGAACAAACTTCAATAAAAAAATACTCTAATTAGAAGTAACTTTTGTTATATAGCTACATGGATAAAAGTTGGATGTATCATCAGAAATCGGCCACTTATATATGTAGAAAGAGTTAAGAGTTTCATGCAATTTGTATAACATCAAATGGGTGATTAATGTCGTATCTGTTATCCTTACATCGATTACTTAAATAGCAACTTTCAAAGTCCAGATGTGGTATATAATCACTTGCTAATCCGAGGCATAGATAAATTCTGTAATCCATGGCTTTATCATATCAAACGTAAGGAAGCAAGTTGTAATAGAAGTGTTAGTATAAGTTATGATGATAGTAACAATAATGATGTATAAGATTGTAATGTTAATGATGATGGTGATGATGGAATTGGTGAGCTATTAAATGATTATGGGAATTGTATGGAGACTATGAATGAAACTTGTATGTTGAACATAATTGGTAGTATTACAGAAGATAATTTTGGGAAGTTATTGAAAGTTAAGAAGAATTATATCCAGGGTGCTCAAATTTCTCACAACTATCTTTTGTTGTGAAGTGTTGCTTTTGAAGGTTTATAATAAATGGAGTAACAAGTTTTTTGACATGTTAATTGACTTGCTCAATAATGCATTACCTATTGGACACAAATTACCTAAATCTTACTATAACAAAGAAATTATTAAGGGACCTTGGATTAGGATATATATCAATATATGATTTTAAGTATGATTGTCCTCCATTTTGGAAGGATAGTAAAGATCTTAAGCAATGTCCTATTTGTGGTACATCAAGGTGGCAAGTGGATGATGGGAGAGGAAAAAAGATATTGAATAAAATCCTACAATACTTTCCTATTAAACCACGACTACAAAGACTTTTTATGTCAACAAAAATAGTCATAGATATGGAATTGCATAATGAGAAACACATAGATGGTAACATTATGTGTCATCCAGCATACTCAATGGCATGGATAAAATTTGATAGAAGGTTTCTATGGTTTATATAGGATTATCGTAATGTTCGACTTGGATTGGCCTCAAATGGATTTAATCTTTTCAGTAAAATGAGTACTTTATTATAATGCCATACAATTTACCTCCATGGAAGTGTATGAAGGAGTGATTGATGACTTAAATGATCTATGGTTGGATTACAAACTTTTGATGTTGTTCAAAGTAAAACATTTATAATGCATGTCACTGTTTTATAGACTATAAATGATTTCCTAGCTTATGAGAATTTGTATGGGTGGAGCACTAAATGGTATATGACTTGTCCAGCATGTAACCATCAAACTTATTCAATGAGGTTACGAAGTAAAATATGTTATACGGGTCATCATTGATATTTGGAACATGGGCATGCATCAAATATAGGTCATTGTGAAAAAGTATTAGGGTTGAAAAGCCATGATTGTCATGTACTTTTGTAATGATTACTTCTTGTTGGAATACATGGATGTTTGTTGAAGGATCTGTCCTGAACTTTGAGTCAATTGGGTGAGTTTTTTAAGCAATTATGAGGCATGACACTTAAAGTTGAAGAGCTTGAAAAAATGAAAAAGATATAGTTATGATTCTATGTAAGTTTGAATTGGTATTCCCCTTATTATGTTTTGATGTTATGGTCATTTGACAACTTACTTACTATACGAAGAAAAACTTTATGGATCGGTTCAATTTCGATGGATGTTCCCGATTGAAAGGTAATTCATATTGACTTTTAATTTTTTAAAAGTTATTTTTTAGTAATAATTGCTAACATTTTATATCTTGTTAAGGTTTTTATGTTCTTTTAAGCATTATGCACGTAATAGAGCTCATCCTGAAGGGTCTATTATGGAGGTTTATATAGCAAATGAATGCTTGACATTTTGTTCGATGTACGTAAATGACACGGAGACAAGATTTAATAGACCAGAATGTAACTTTGATTTTGATGAAGATGGTGGCTTGTCAATTTTCTCCTAAAAAGTGAGGCCACTTAGTGTGGATAAATATATGGAGTTAATTAAAGACGAATTCAAAATTTCCCATTGGTATATTTTAAACAATTGCAAGAAAGTCAATATATATATATATAAATATGTATATTAATTTTGATTCATACAATCATATTAGAATTTTTTGTTTAAATATCATTTCTTTACCTTTATTTTATTTTTTAAATAGAGAATATAAAGCGTCCATTCAAAGAAAAAGGATTATTAATGTTAAAGAAAGACGTAAGTTTAAGTTTGTATCATGGTTTAGAAATCAAGTAAGTTACATATTGATTGCATATTATAAACTTATGACAATTTGTATATCAGATTAACTTCTAATTTCATTTTATCATACAGATTATACGGTTACATAATCATAAGGTGCAAAAGGCAATAATAACATTATATTGCAGAGCATGTACGCCTCATATTTTTGTGAATATATATACAGGTTGCATTGTTAATGGGGTGAGATTTTACATACAAGATCGAGACGGTCGACTTAAAAGCCAAAATTATGGAGTTGATGTTGAGGTATGTCATGATGATGATTTTATTGATTTCTACAGTGTCATCTCTAAAACAATAGAGTTGCACTACATTAAGGATAAGAAGGTTGTTTTATTTAAGTGCAAATGGTTTAATCTTATTAACATGAAAGTGAACAGGAATATTACCAGCATCAATGTTAGTAAGGCATGTTATGATAATGTATTTGCAAGTTAAGTGAAGAAAGTTTTCTATCTCAATAATACTATACTGGGTAACAATCAGAAGGTGGTTCAAAAGTTTTAATACTGAAATCTCTTCGATTTTTTTGAAAGGGATAACAACCAATTCATAAAGGATGAAGATGAATTATATCAAGAGATTAAATTATAGTTTAATAATGAAGCCATTCAAATAGAAGATGTAGATATATCATCATTCCATAGGAGAGATGTTGATCCCAATATAGTACAACTGGGTGAAATCCAAGCCTATCTTATCGTAAAAATAGATGAAGACTATACTCAGGATGAATTCAATGAAAATGAAGATGCTTTGGCTGAATATATTAGTGATGAAGAGTCCAATGATAATGTAATTAATAATGATAATTTTCAAAATCTTAATCATGATGATTAAAGGTAAATAAATTGTTTATATTCTCTGGAATGTTATGTCGATGTTTGAGTTATGTTAATCCATATTTTTAATATTTCACTTATTGTAATGTATATTGTTCATGTTTTACTTATGTGTATGTGAAACGTTAGTATTTGACTTATGTTTATGCAAATGTTGTTCTTTTACTTCTGTTTATATGGATTATTGGTGTTTTCCTTATGTATGCGGAATGTTGGTGTTTGGGTTATGTTATGCGAAATATTGGTCTATACTTGAGTTTTGTTATACGAAATGTTGGTGTGTGTTTGAGTTATGTTTTAGCATAATGTTAGTGTTTGAGTTATGTTTATGTAGAATGTTCATGTTTGACTTATATTTTTTGCAGAACATTGATGCTTAACTTATATTTATGAAAATGTTCATGTTTGACTTATATCAATGTGGAATGTTGATGTTTGAGTAAAGATTATGTGTAATGTTGATATTTCATTTATAGATATTCAACATAATGACACCTAGTAGAAAGAAGGGAAAGAAGGTGGCAACTATTGAAGATGTTCCTCCTTCACAACAACCAGATCAATCCAACCCTATAAAGTCACTACCACCGAGTTCATCCACCAATACAGCAACAACCTCTATCTACCTCAACTAGTGTAGAGGGGTCTTCAGGTCTATTATTCTTAACCACCTATAATTAGAGTTATGCTCAAATGTATATTTACATGTTGCAACACATGAATGTTGCAATGAATAACAAGTTGTCTGTGTATATTAACCCTACACAATGTTGTCCTGTTGATAAGATCCAATCAGTAAAATTGTTCAATGAGTTAGGAGTCGTTATTAGGAATGAATTACCTTGCCTTCAGCATGTCAGGCAGTTAAAGGAAGACAACTTGCTACATAATGCTTTGGACAAAGTTTCGGTAATTTTTCAACTTATTTAGTTATATTCAATTTTGTTTTACTTATTTAAAGATTAATTTAACTTATATGTGTTGATCACAAATGAAGCTCAATATTGTTGATAACGATAACCTTGAAGTTTCAAGCTGTATGAATTCACTGTTGAAATAAAGGCAAAGGATCATTGCTATTCACTTCATAAATGCTCCAAGTCTTTTCCTTCATATGAAGAGGCAAGGAGACATGTTCTAGAATGGGTGACTCCAGAAAATTTGGAGTGAAATGTGTGATTATTAACCTCGGCTAAGGTTAAGGTTTATCTTTTTTCTCTTCACATTTATTTCAATTAATTTTGTTACACAATTTAATGACTATGTCTTTTCTTTATTCAGAAAAAAGTGTGAGAAAGCCAAGGTCAATACAGGAAAAATGAGGATCCAAATCATTTGTTATCATACGATAATAATTTGTAAGTTTTTTGTTTAAAAGTTATTATTATATTAGTAAATACAATATAATATATTATGTTTCAATTTTTTTAAAATTCATATAACAGAGTCAGACTCAACTATATGGATAAGAGTCTGATAGGATCACATTCTACAAACTGACACACGACAAGGAAGGTGAAGGCTGGACGTTTGAAGAAGCGCAGAATAATTATGTAAGTATAAAAAATTTAATTTTGAAGTTTATTTAATTATGTAATACTAACTAATAATATTTGAATTACATCTCCATTTTATGTTTTAAATTTTAGGATAAGATGCAGGAGTTGTTGCTGTAACTCCTACATACCCCTTAAGAGGATATGCAAGTGTCACACAAAACAAAACTGAAACAATCCAAATCATACCAAACATTCTTTACATGTATTTTAGCAACTTAAACAAACATACATTACATAACATTAAATGTTGTTGTAAACAAACATAATATACTTCATATATAATGAAGTTATCAAAATACATGCCTTAAACATAATCCATCCTGTAATAAGGTTGTTAACCATTAAAAAAAATAAAAATTGTTTCATATTGTTAGATACAACTCAAAAACTCAAATATACATCTTTCAAAAACAAAATGAAATTTCAAAGCAGAACACATTCTTTGTTGGCCACAGTGGTTGTATTTGTCCTAATCTAAAACTTTCTTATCAAAACCTACACAGAGGCAAAACCACTATGCTAAGCATATAGCTTAGTGGGGAAAACTAAACATAATGCATAATGGCGATTGTTTCTAACAATCATCTAACATTTAGAGATATAAATTCAAATTATATCACAACATTCTGTAATTGTTCATAATACAGAGTAGTCCAAACATTATGTCTCAGAACCAAATATGATTCATCATTCAATATAGAACATTCTTGTATCAAAACAAAACTCATAAATATCATAACAGAATGTACAAATATCATAATTGAATATTAGAATAGGATATAATCCTTTCAGATCAAGGTATCACTTATGTCAGAACGGAACTTGCTTTGTATCAAATAAGAGTTTATCTTTTATCAGAACATAATTTGCTTATATCAAAATTGAACATGTATCATAATACAAAACAAGTTAGACTGCTAATCTTTTTTACAAAAGTGGGTAACGGGACCATAATATAAGATACCATGATTGGTACCTGAAACAAAAGACACATAAGTGTCTAAAATCAGATGACAACGAAGTGTTTGGTATAGAAGACACCTTAGTGTCTAGTTACAGGAGCAGCTGCAAACCCTTCTAGGCATGCCTACCCATGATTAAGACTTAGCAATTTTAAAACAAACCATTTCAGATTTCAGAATTTCATGTAAATGATGTAGTACATAACATATGACCTTATTCATTTGATCAAACTTAACATGCCTTAAAAATACAAACATATCGATTAAAGCATCAATAGATGTATTGAGTCATCACACATTATGTATATTCACATAATTAGAAAACACTTCCAATACAATCCCAATTATCAAACTCCTCGGACAATTGATGGTTTGAAATTATCACAATATCATAATCATATAACAGTGAAATAGTGCATAAGTATGAATTCATTTCTTGATGCCCAACTTAAACACATTCTCACTTGAAAAAACTCAATATACCTTATAGGCATAAGTATTTACATCAATATATCAATATAACATTAAGTCATTACATATTACATATAACTACTCAAGTTCCTAAATTCATAAACATTCATAACTAACACATTACTCATGTTCTTTAAATCACATTACCATCATAAATAAACTTCATTCCTTTGACTACTTATAAGTTCCAAAATTAGATACTTTATTATCTAATAACACCTTCCTTATGGTATTATGATTAAACCTAAGTTTCTTACATAAATTGGTGACATTTTTATGGTTTTTACTATACTTCTTGGCTCTTATTTTTAGATTTTATGCTTAGTTTGACTCTTGAGTGCTTGCCTTTACT
>JAOQMP010000005.1:13549117-13599060 GCA_027563575.1 Erythroxylum pedicellare
AATCCTACTCAAGCCCATTTCTTTTCTTACTAACCCATTTACTTCCTCCTCTCTTTTATACTACTACTTAAGCCCATCTATTCTTTTCTTCATTTTGTTTCAATTCTTTTCCTTTTTTTTTTTATTACAACTTACTTAGGCCCATTTAATTTCTTTCAAGCCCATCTTCCACTTCATTCTTCATTTAATTTCTCCTTCTTCTCATTTACTACATTCCTCTCAAGGCCCATCTTATCTCTTTAGGCCCACTTTAACCTCTTTTCTTTTCCTATTCCACTAAAGCCCAACCAACATATTCAATTTCATTAAGTCCTCACCTAACATCTTTAATACTATCTCAAGTTAATTAATGATTCCTTAATTTATGCTAATCTAACTTAATTAATTTAATCTAATCATGCTTATTCTTTAAAAAAAAAATTTTGGGGCTAACAGGAGTAGTCACCCAATAATTCTTGTAAACATTGTTTATGGTAGACAATAAGACAAATCACTAAAATTTAAACTAAACAAAAAGAATTGATAATTAATCAATGAAATAAGTAGCAACGAATTGGTTGATTGATCAATGATGAAAACTAGAAATTACTTTTATCCTTATTTTTTTTCACTTCACCTTTTTAATTTAATACTACTTGACCCTAGATATCCAATTATTATTATTACCCTCTCTTAAGGTCTAATCAAGTAATCTTAATTAAAAAGGTAGACATTGACTTGTGATCTCTAGATCTATCAAAACTCTTCCTAACTATGTAGCTAAATTTAAAGCAATCCTATAAGTAGCTAATAAACAATTAAGATCTCTCCTCAATTGCTTAATAATTTGATGTTTATAGGACTGTTGAGTACTAGCTCTCTTTGTGTAACACAACACAAATAATACAATGTAATCTTTCGATTCAAATTGAATATGAATTTGTAAACATCACAAGCATATTTCACTAAATCAAGAATGCAAAGTTTAACAAATAAATCAAGAGTAATTCTTAAAAGGAATTTAGCAATCCATATATGTAACTATATAAGCCAATTTAGTCGTCATTAACATTTAACAACAACAAGGAAATAAAAGAAAAAAAGTAGAGAATTGAATATGGATGTCTTCTCTTCTTTGCCTTGAACTGGAATCCATAACTTTTTTTCTTCAAATTTTACTCTTTTTGATCTCTTCTTTTTATTTTTTTCAGTCATCTTTTGGCTTTTTTTTCTTCCTTTTTTTATTTTTGATCCTTCTAAGGTTATCTACGATTTTTCCATGTGTTTTTTGTTCCAAAAATAGTCATAAATTATCAAGAGTATAAAAAAGTTATGATTTGGAAAAGTTGCTTGCACTATTATGCATGGCCTTTCTCCAGTTTTCTGTCCCGATCATGTAGGCCAGAGAGCTCACTAACTTGCTGCTGCTTCATACAATGCATTGTCATACTAAATATGATCTTTTCTTTAATTTTTCTTATCTCCACTCATGACCAAACACATCAAACAACCCTTCAAAAGTACAATTAAGATCAAATTCTTACCTTAATCAATAATCAATCAAATAGTGAAAACACACTCTAACACTAAGAAAATTGCATTATAATTGATACCTATCAAGGAATCCTTCTATGCATTGATTTGAGAGTTTTACTATATTTCTCACTTTGAACACTTTGAGCGAATTGAGTGAATCCTTTATGAGGGTGTGAATTTTGATCTTTTTAGTTTAGAAAGATTTTTAACTTGATTATTATTGACATTATTTTGCGGAAGTTTGTTTTAGGATTGCAAGAGCCTCATTTTATGCTTATTTGATTCATAAGTTATGATATTTTAGGTTATGGATGGACAAGTTGAGATTGAAAAAGGATGGATGCTTTTAAGTTTAATGCTTTATGTTATGATTTACTTGACGATGAGCAAATGCTTAAGAATGGGGAGTTTTGATAAATGCTCAATAAATTATATTTCTAGTCCTATATTTAGTGCAATTTGATTGTTTATTTTATGTGTTTTTATTTTTTTAGTACTTAATTCATTCCTATTGTATTTTCATATCTAATTGCCTCTATAGATCGAAAGGAATGAGAGTTTGACAGCATTAACGCAAAAAATTGAAGAATTAAAGTTGTTTATAAAGGACACATGCATGTTGGTGTTAAATATGATCATGCGAGTGATTGAGTAAGTCACTGTAACCATGTACGAGTTGAATGATGATGTTTCACCCATATTAAGGTCAAACACACTCATATGACAGTAGAAATTGTTATTTCTATAGATCGTGTAACTTATTAGAATAGTTATTTTATACAACGATTAAGTGTTGAAGTGAGATTGAGGGACATGGTCATTAAACATAGTTATGTGGGTAACCATGTCCAAGGCAAAAATACTAATTTTTGAAGTATAAAAGGAAAATAAAGAAGTACATTTTCTAAACAAAATTTTGAATCTTAGAGCAGCAAAAATGTGAATATTGACTTAGAGATTCAAATAAAGAGCATATTTCCATTAAAGTTTTAGTGGATTTTATTAAAGAAACGGGGATATATAATAAATTATCTTATTTTTAGTTCGTCTTCTAAATCATTGGTTATGATTTTTTATGAACTAAATTTTTTTACTGCATAGTTGGGATGAACCTTGGGATGGATTTTGTGATTTGATTCTTTAGTTAATACAATTTGATTTGGATTCATTGGATTCAATTATATGTTTTGATAAATTCTCAAATTGATACTTTTAGGATATTAATTCATGTATGATTTCATGCATTTGAGATTAAGAAATTCTTTGTATAAATAAATCTAGCATAATTGAAAGGAGTTGCATGTAATCCTAAAGATATGATAACATAAATCTTTTAGATTCAAGATAACATAAATCTTCTAGATTCGATTCAAATTTAATAGTAAAATTTACAAATCAATTATTTCAATATTAAAGGTCTTAACTTGAAAAAGATTATAGTTAATCAATATAGGATTAGATGTGAATAATCTTGAGAAAGATATTAGCATAAAATAGGAATTTCCATAAGCCAATGATCTTCAATGAAATTCTTGATAACAGGTTAGTTTAAGAAATCTTAAGGGAATTTATTACCCAGGTGCTCCTTATTTTTTCTAGTTAATTCTTGTGTGATTTGCATTCTTG
Source organism: Erythroxylum pedicellare (assembly GCA_027563575.1). NCBI lineage: Eukaryota > Viridiplantae > Streptophyta > Magnoliopsida > Malpighiales > Erythroxylaceae > Erythroxylum > Erythroxylum pedicellare. The sequence goes on from JAOQMP010000005.1 coordinate 13,552,259, forward strand.
GTTATTAGTTATGCTGAATTTTAGTTTGGTTTTATAGTTTTGATTAAACTATCACCTTATTCGTTTAGTTAGATAATAAAAAAGAGGTAACTACTACTACTTGTAGTCACTGTAGGATCAACACTCGATATTATTTTCACTATGCTATAGTTCGATAGGTGCACTTGCCATTGTAGATCTATAGGATAGGATTTTATGTATCAATAGCAAACTTAGGATAATGGACTAGAAATAGTAAATCCTCAAAATACAATACAATCAATACTGCAACAAATAATCAACCAATCTAATATGGCATCCAAGTTATCGAGTTACTAAACTAACATTTTGAAGTATATATTCCTATTTGGCAATCAGTTGATTACATTAACTGTCAGATGATTCTATCAGTTGGTAGTTAGTAGCTGGTAGCTGATTATATCAACTGATTTGACTAACAAATTGCATTAGCTATTTGTTAAAGATGTTTGGTAAAATTAGTTGTTTAGTATTAGCTATTTATGCGTAAAATGACTTATGATGACATGACTTTAAAAAAATTATAAAGGTATGAAAATTATATATCTTAGTATTTCGTTGAATATTCTTATAAGAATTTAGATTTTAGAGAAGTCATGTTCAACTGTAGTATTTCATCATCTATGAGAAATTTATATAACTATTTCTATTTTCATTTTTGATTAAGGTCAACATTTTATTTCTAACCTATAACTGCATAAAGCAATTATAAGAACAAACATTGTTCCCAAAAACTTAGGTAAATAGGAACCTCAACTAGTTATCCTACTTACCAGAAATTGTTCTATATTAGAACCAACAAAAATATGACATGAGTGGTACTTAATTGCAACTTAACCAAGAATACAATTTAAACAGCAAGATCTTATGCAACTTAGCAATAGAATTTAAAGGGCACAATCGACTTTTATATTTAAAATTTTGTTTAGGTAGAAAATGCTCCTATATAGGAGCGTTTTCATTTTTGTCTGTTTGTTTTAAATTAGCTAATAAATTTGCTACTCTCCAAACACCTTTACTAGTTGTTTGACGGGTCAAATAGCTTAAAACAACAAATCAGCTAAAGAATAGCTAATTGGTAGCTAACCAAACGAGGCCTATATCGATGACTCCAAAAGAAAAAAGAAGGTGGCCATTTTAGCACTCGAAAACTTTGAAATTATAGGCCATAAAATCAGCCACTTTATGTCTGAACATCCCCGTAACTTTGGATAACCTTAACCATTAATTTCTTATTCCTATGTATCTCTAGCTCCATAACATTCACTTCTTTTAATCGCCAACTACCTTCTTTATAACACCACAAAAATAACCAGTGTATGAATTATGTCTCTTTTGCTTACTAATTTCATAACATAATATGAACCTAATTCTCCAACTACACTAATCATTCTGTCTCTAAAGCATAAACAATATTCCTTGCATGAATCCTTAATCATGCAAACTCAACTAAAGAAAAATCTTAGAATTTAGGATTTAGGAATTTAATTTTTTAAGTTTTATCTGACCTGGCATGAGTAAGATATGTTTCAGTTACTTATGTAGTACTAAAATGACTTGCCACATCAGCACTATTAACTAAAAGTATAGCAGACTACTTTTTCAAAAATTAAAAATTAGAGGATTTTACTATCACTTTTTAAAATTCAGGCTAGTATTATAAAATTAAGTAAAGTTTATGATTTTCTAAATAATTTACTATAATTTAAAATTTTATATAAATATTTTACACTAATTATAATCTAACTGAATCATAATATTGAACTTTTCATCTATATTAGATGCTATCATATTTAATTTGTCTTAAATCACATGAACTTGATCTATAAATAGAATATTTTATCAATCGTTGATGTTATAGGATGGTAAAGAAAAAGTTTTTATTGAAAAAGAACATAACAAAATTCTATTCATTTTAATTAATACATATTTATTTTAAAATGAAACTATGCATCACCTATTTTAATGGATAGATGGTATGTGTGAATTAAATAATAATAAATTTGTCAATTTAATGAGGTTGAAAATTGTTTAAAATAGTAAGAGCTCAAATGTAAAAATACCTTATAATAGATAATTGATTTTAAAAAAACATAAATGTTAATCAAATAACAATATATATAAATAATTTACTTAATTTTACTGATACCTATAGAAAAAAAAAAAAGGTAAAGCCTTCGCTAATTTAGTGAGATACATACTATTGTGTAGAAAGTACTTTATATTATCAAACTCATACAATTAAAATCTTATAATAACTAATTGAGCTTACAAATTAAATAGTTCCCAATATTTTAGGAAAGTTTCAAATTAATGACAAACTTTTTAAAGTTTTCAATTTAATGACAAATCCTTTAAAAGTTGTATGAATTAGGTCAAAAGATTGTTTTTACTTATATGACACATTTATCAAATGTCACTTAGGTCTATATCTATTAGCCATAATAGTATAAATAACATCTTAACCTTATTTGTACAAATCTTAAAATGTTATTTAGTTCTCCTAATTTATAAACATAACTTTTGTAGCATATAAATGTTAATGTAAAAGGTCTCTTTTCAACTTCAAAATGTCATTAAAATACATAAATTAAACTCTAACATTTAAAAGTGTTTAAAAACAATTTTTAACATTTAAATTTTCTGCATATCTAATTTTAAATTGAAAAACTTTTAATTTCATTAGAATTAGATTGAGTTTTTTACTAACATAATTTTTCTCAATTTTTACATATAGTGTGACCCACCTTAGTTAATTGGAAGTGGTAGACCCCACATCAATGGCCCAAATTCTCACATCCTTTCCCTTTTCTCCTTCTTCTTCACCTCTCCTCCAACGTGTTCTCTCTTGCTTATGAAGCTTACTTCACAAGCGTTTGGCCCACTTCATTTAAGATTTGGTTTATCAATCAAAGGCTCTTTTCCTACGAAAGGTTACTAGTTGAACATCTTAAAACAAGAGGATGTTAGAGTAGGACAGTAATAAGAAATGAGATAAGAAAAATGGAGGCTTTATTTTTATTCAAAACAATCTACTTATAGTCTATTTCTAGGCTTACAATAAATGAAAATATTTTCACTAAAAGATAAATAACTATAAACTAAATAACTCGAATGTAAAATAAATGTGTTGATAACTATAAAACATGGGTTTAATGACTCCCACAAACTAACTAAAAATAAAACACAATTATACTAAATAACTAAAGGATAAACATAATAAATTTCTTCATTTTTTTGAAGCATTATCTTTATAATACTCCTTCTTGCTTCAAATTTAGAGACTTGATTTTTTCATGCTTAATGTATGTCAATGACTTGGTAAATATAACAGCAACTTGATCATTGATATATAATGCTCCATTTTAATTATTATTTTAACAACCAATTTTTAAATGAAATGGTAGTGGATATCAAGATGCCTTATTTTACTATATAAGGCTTAATTATTTGTCGTAAACATTGTTACCTTATTTTTATAAAAGATCTTAGTTACACCATCTTGTTGGTGTAGAAAATCAACTAACAATCTCCTTAACCAAACAACTTGACAAGAGAATGCAACGTATTCAACCTTAGATGATGACAAAGCAATGATTTCTTGCTTCTTTGAAATCTATAAAATAACACCCTAACCAAGGGAGAAAACATAATCAAAAGTACTCTTACTATCATCCAAACAACCTATCCAATCACTATCAGTCAAGTACTAGATTTTGAAGTCAACAGTTCCAGTAACACAATGGAGAGCCCTCTTTGATTTCCCAAGATGATGCATTATTGGGTATAAACCTCACTTCTTCATATAGGGGATTAGTTCATTTAAGCTCTTTCCAAATCTATTTTCTAAGAAATATGAATTAATTTATTATACCAAGCTCACAGTGCTTGTTTGAGGCTATATAAAAGTTTCTTTGTCTTGTAAGTTTTGTTATTTTCACCATTAATAACACCTTCAGGTTAAGAAACATACACAACTTTTTTAAGTTTGCCATTCAAAACGGCATATTTAACATCAAACTAGTATACTAGCCATTCCAATTATGCTACTAAGGCTAAGAAATCTGTTACCATTTCAAAGCAAGCTATTAGAGAAAATGCTTCATTGAAATCGACTCTTTGTTCTTGCGAGTACCCCTTAGCAACCAAATGAGCTTTATGCTTCTGAACTGTACCATCATAATGATACTCTGTTCTAAAAACCCATTTAGCCTAATGATATTCTTACCTTCTGGTGGATCGATAACTCCTAAGTTTCATTTTTTAAAATGGTCAACATCTCATATTTCATTGCATCCTGCCATACTTGACTTTATGTAGTATCATTATAGTAAGTGGGGCTTAGAAACGTACAAGGCAAAACTATAGGAGGAATATATCCCACTCAAGGAACATGATTTCTTTGAAGGAGTTTCTAGAGAAGAGTTTGGTGAAGAAGATAAACTATTACTTAGAGTTAATTGAATAAATGATTAGGCATTGCCTACAGACTAAATAATTGGACTTGTTGGCACTAGTTAATCCATTTCAGGAGTTTTAGGTGTACTTTTTGAAACTTGAGGTGCTACTAGTGCTTCAATACTGTTATTCTAGATCCATTTTCCTTCTTTTTTAAACCTAACTTCATTATTGATAATCACTTTGCTAGTCAAAAGATTATAAAAATTTTATGCTTTGGATTGAGGACTATAGTCAACAAATTTTTTTATTGCCACTTAAAAGATTGTACAAATTATTTGCTTTAGATTAAAGACTATAGTCAACAAATTTTTTTAAAAATTTTTTATCAAGTTTGTGGCAAGAAGTAATCAAAGTATATTCTTTGTAACCAAAATTGTCAAGTGGCTTACCTTAGGCTTCTTTCCCCTCTAAGCTTTATATGAGGTTTGGTTCATGACTGCCTTTGTTGGTAAGATGTTAAGAAGATACACTATTGTTGCCAAACCTTTTACCAAAAACTACTTTAGTATACTACTAGCTATCATTATGCTTCTGGTCATTTAACCACCATTTAATTTTTTTCTTAGGCGCTCCATTTTGCTCTAGTGTGCATGATGCTAATTGCTCCTTATGAATGCCATTTTCCTTATTAAAAGCATCAAATTCTTTAGAGGTAAATTCACCACCTTAATTCGAATGAAGATCCTTTATAGAACACCCACTTTGCTTCTCTACCAACACCTTGAGTTTCTTGAAATTCTCAAAAGTTTCATAATTGAATTTTAGAAAACAAACCTAAATCATATGACTGAAATCATCGGTAAACAACAAAAAGTATCAACTTCCACTGAAGGACTCAACACTTATGGGGCCATAAATATTAGCATGTACTAATTCAAGACAAATATGGGCTTTCTAGGATTTATTAATAAGAAATGAATGTCTACTTTATTTTTTATAAATACAACCTTCACATAAATCAAGTGCATCAATTTTAGGCAATCCAATAGCCATATTTTTCTGACTTAATAATTTCATTTCTTTCATATTCAAATACCTATAAAGCGAGTGCCATAATTTTATGTCACTAGTTCTAACAACCAAAGCACAAGTTTTAATACCATAGACTTCAAAAGGAAACATTTTATTTTATGGAATATAATGCTAACTATTTTATGATCTAATTTCTTATCATAAACACAACAAAAACTATTATTAAATATAATAGAGTAACCACCATCCATCAATTATCTAACTATTAATAAATTATAAGCTAAATTAGGAATATGTTACACATTATATAGGATTTTTACATTACCCTAAGAGATTCTGATAGTAATTATACCTTTCCTTTCCACTTATATTAGTTTGTTGTCACTGAGACAAATTTCACCTTTTTGTGACTCGTCAAGTTCTTTAAAAAACAACTTTGTCCCAATCATATGATTGGAGCATCCACTGCCCACAAACTATACAACACTAAAATATTCAATGATGGGAGAATGATCCATAAATAAATTATGCTCCTCCCTAACTTTCGTTGTAAAATTTGCTTGCTTTTGCTCATCTCTCTATTTAGTCCAGAAATCAACCTTTTTGTGACCAAAATTTCTAAATATTGGCATTGTATTGAACTTTTAAATGTCCTCTACTTATTAGATTACTTTAAGCTCTACCATGATCACAGCCTCAGAAGCTAGCTCTATCTTATCCACAATCTCCAAAATTTCCTAATTTCCCTTGACTCCGCTTTTACCTAGATGACCTTCTCCTTAACTTTTTCATAGGATCTACTAACCCTAACTTCACGAGGTAACAAAAATCTCATTAATCATCAAAGGTATAGGTTGAAAAGTCCTTAGACTCTTCAATTATAGCAATAACATGATCAAAGTCTCTTGTTATACTTCTTCAAAGTACTTAGACTTTTCAATTATGGTAATAACATGATCAAAGTCTCTTGTTAAACTTCTTCAAACCTTACTGGCAGTAGTTTTATCACTTATAGCTTTTCTGTAAGATCTAATATGATTCATAATTCTTGACACTCTAGACAAATATTCCCACATAAATTCTATCTTTTATATAGTTAGTGTTTCAAAATTATAACGAAGGGTTTGTAATTTGACTTTAATTACCTTCTTATCGCTTAAATATTCTTATGTTTAGAATCTCCCATACCTGAGTAGAGGTGCTAATTGGTGAAATTTGAGAAATGATGTCATCATCAAGTGTCAATTGTATAGGAGAAAATGCCATTGCGTTGTTTTTTGTAAAGTTCTTAAGGTCATCAAACCACAAAAGTAGATATTCAATCACTGGTATACCTTTCTCCATTTAAGTCTCGTAACTCTTAAGACTTGAGCATAGTCTTTATTTTTAGACTCCAAAGATAATATTTTTCATCTTTGAAATTTGGAATTAAGATTGAAAAACTAAAATGGAATTGTTTCTTATCTTGAACTCAACTCTCTCAATTTTATGTTTGCTTCACTGAATTGATCACCTAAGAGAGCGATGATATGGCTTTAATCAAATGAAAAATAAATTATACTTGGTGGTGATTTTTTATGGAGGGTCAAACTTAAGGTGATTTTTGTATTTGATGTTTTGGAACAAGCACTCTAACTCTAATACAAAGCTTTTTTAGTGTAAAAGAACAATAAAAAATAGGACAAAAATGGAGGTTTTTATTTTATTAAAAAAAGGCTTACAGTAGATGAAAAGAATTGGCACTAGAAGATAAATAAATATCTACTAAATAACTAAAAGATAAAATTAATGTGTTAATAACTAATGATTAAAAAACTCAACCAATTTTGTCGGTTCAACTATAAAAACTTTGAAGCGTTCAACCTTTTAGTTTGGTTGTTAACTTTTCAGTTTGATTTACTTTGATAAATTGTGTTGTTAAAATCGATCAATTAACTAATTAATTGGTCAATTTTTACAAATTAATAAGTTTTTATACACTAAAATAAATAAATAAAATTTTATTTAACAATCTATTTTTAATTAAATTTCAAATTCTTAGATGATGAAGAAAAATCTCTTTCATTTATATTTCAAATTCTTTAATTTTATTTAATCTTTAGTTAATTTAATAATGGTCTAATACCGGTTCAACCTTTTAAACTTTAAACTTCTTATCTTACCGATTTAACTTTCCGTCTAGTTTTTAAAACATTGCTAATAACTATGAAAAATGGGCTTAATGACTCCCACTAACTAATTAAAAGATGAAATATAATCCGAATAAATAACTGAAGGATAAATTTAATAACTATTTTGATTTTTTGAAGCATTATCTTCAATTGAGGATGATTTTGTCTATAGCTTCTCTTAAATGAAGTGCCAACAATTTTGAATACCTTATATAACATTACTGCAATTTATATCAAAAATGCGGAGAGCAATTCCCCTCTCCTGGCTAAAGGTAACAGAACAACGATGAAGCAAGAAAAGGCCTGCATACGTATGGAAAATATACATCAGACGCTAGGGGTATAGCTATTGTGGTTCTGCTTCAACGTAAGATGGATATATGAGCCAACGCTTAATGGTGAAGATTAAAGAGATACCATATTTATGAAATTATAGCACAAATTTACGTGCAGTCGATGGGGATCATAATACCTATCTCAAAATAATCACTATATCAGTAATATTTTGCCAATCAGTAGGTTATATAAAAGAATAGAAAGAAAAAGGAAATTATATAATGATTCCCATGTAGTAATGGCAATAACAGCAATAGTAATTTCGCTTGTATTTATACGGAAAAGGTATGTCCTCTTCCCATAATTCATGAAATTCTTGCAGTTTACCAGACAAAACCTCAATTCAGACCTACCAAAAGAAAAACCTTTCAACTTAGGCGGGACAATCGAAACTTCCTGAGCAATGGAGAAACCTATACTTTCTTGAAAAACCAAAAACTTGTACTATTGTTTCGTAACTGCCTTGGACAATCAACCCCTAGCTTTTTGATGAAAACTAGGATTTGAGCTGATTTCAGTTAACATAATACTATTTCAGTGTTGCCTTTATAAAGCTGCCAAAATCCTGCAATCTGTAATTGGTTGCATTTGGAATTGATATTACATGTTTTTTGCACTTGAAAGCCAGTCATGTTGAACCATACTTCTGTTGGAGATGGGTCCCTCTTACATGGAGGGACTCCATTCCAATGTTGCGGCTCCTTTCGGTGCCGCAACATGCTGCATTTGTTGAAAAGTATAAATGCAGCATTTGTTGAAAAGTTGATGCCCACCAACGTTGAAGAGAAGTTCGCCAATTATCCCACGTCTCTTGTCTATAAATAGGCAGGAGGTGAAGAACTGAAGATACAACAAAATACAGAGAGAAAATAGAGAGAAAACCAGAGCACTGCTCTTGCTCTGAAGTTAGGATATACATTCCTAAAGGGTTGGTGAGTGCCAAAATAGTGAGGTTAGTATTTTTAGGTTGGGAAACACCTTGTGAGCCACTATTTTGAGCTTATCTCTGTATACCTACTATTTGTAATAGTGGAAGAAATATTCTGAGTTTTGTCCGTGGACGTAGCCTAAAGTTAAAGGTGAACCACGTTAAATTTCCTGTGTCCATTTTGCTCATTTTATTTTTTCTTTTCACAAAATACACCCGCTGCACCTAACAAGTGGTATCAGAGCTGTGATGGAGACGAAACAATTACAGTTAGAAAAGATCCATACTGATGACAATGGATCAGACATGTTAACCAAGATTCTACCAAAAGGTAAGTTCGAGTATTGTCGGTCAATAGCAGGCTTGATAGAACCCTCCATGTAATCGGGAGGGGGAGATTTGTTGGATATGGGTCCCTCTCACATGGAGGGACTCCATGTCCACGATTGTGGCACCAAAATTGATTGTCGCATACTGCTTTTGTTAAATAAATGGAAGAAGACAACTACAAAGGGAGTTGTCTGACACGGCGGAGTGCCTATATAAGGCATTCCCTTATTAATCAAACAACAACAAATATAGAAGGAAAATCATAGCAAATCAAATGCTCTGAAGTTAGGAAATATATTCCTAAAGGGTTGGTGAGTTACAAAATAGTGAGGTTGGTATTTTTAAGTTGGGAAACACCTTATGAGCCACTATTTTGATTTTATCTTTGTATACCTACTATTTGTAATAGTGGAAGAATTATTTTGAGTTTTGTCCGTGGACGTAGCCCAAAGCTAAAGGTGAACCACGTTAAATATTTTGTGTCCGTTTTGCTCATTTTATTTTTCCTTTGTAAAAAATACACCAACTGCGCCCAACAATTTGTTAGTAATAATTGCTAATATTTTATGTTTTTTAAGGTTTTTATGCTCTCTTAAGAGTTATGTACATAATAGAGCTTGACCTAAAGGGTCTATTGTAGAGGCTTATATAGCAAATGAATGCTTGACATTTTATTCGATGTACTTAAATGATGTGGAGACAAGATTTAATAGACCAGAACATAACTTTGATTTTGATGAATATGGTGACTTGTCAATTTTGTCCCAAAAAGTAAGGCCATTTGGTGTGGGTAAATATATGGAGTCAACTAAAGACAAATTTGAAATCGCCCATTGGTATATTTTAAACAATTGCGAGAAAGTTGATATATATATATAGAGTATTATATTACTTTTGATTCAAACAATCATATTAGAATTTTGTGATTGAATCTCATTTCCTTATCTTTGTTTACAGAAGCACAAAGAGTAGATTTGAAGCAAAGGGATTATTAATGTTGAAGAAAGAAATAAGCTTAAGTTTGTATCATGGTTTAGAAATCAAGTTATATATTGATTACATATTATAAACTTATGACAATTTGTATGTTAGATTAACTTCTAATTTCTTTATGTCATACAGATGAGATGGTTACGTCACCATAACGTGCAAGAGGCAACAACAACATTATATTGTTTGGCATGTAGGCCTTATATTTGTAGGAAAAGATATATAAGTTGCATTGTTAATGGGGTGAGATTTCACAGACAAGATCGAGACAGTTGACTTAAAAGCCAAAATTATGGGGTTATTGTTAAGAGATGTCATTATGACAATTTTATTGACTTTTACGATATCATCTTGAAATAATAGAGTTGCACTACATCAAGGATAGGAAGGTTGTTCTAAATGGTTTAATCTTACTGACATGAAAGTGAACGGGAATATTACTAGCATCAATGTTAGTAAGACCTGGTATGATAATGATCCTTTTGTCCTTACAAGTCGAATGAAGCAAGTTTTCTACCTCAATGATACTATATTAAATAGCAATTGGAAGGTTTTCAAAAGTTTCAACACCAAATTCTCTTCGATTTTTATGAAAGGGATAATGGTCAATTCATAGAGGATAAAGATGAAGTATATCAAAAGATTGAATCGAAGTTCAATAATGAAGCCATTCGAATAAAAGATGCAGATCTATCATCATTCTATAGGAGAGATGTTGATCCCAATATAGTAAAACTGGATGAAGTCCAAGCCAATCTTATCATATAAGCAGATGAGGACTATAATTAGGATGAATTACATGACAACAATGATACTTTAGCTTAATATATTAGTGATGAAGAGTCTAATGATAATGATGATGATATTTAAAATCTTAATCATGACGATCAAAAGTAAATAAATTATTGTTTATATTCTCTGAAATGTTATGTTGATGTTTGAGTTATGTTAATTCGTATTGTTGATATTTCACTTATATTAATGTGTATTGTTGATGTTTTACTTATGTGTATACAAAATGTTGGTGTTTCACTTATGGTTCTTTTAGTTATATTTATGCGGATTGTTGGTGTTTGCCTGATGTATCCGGAATGTTGGTGTTTGAGTTATATTATGCGGAATGTTAGTGTATGTTTTATGTTATGCAAAATGTTGGTGTGTGTTTGAGTTATGTTTTTATGGAGTCATGATGTTGAGTTATGTTATGCGAAATATTGGTTGGTATTTAAGTTATGTTATGTAGAACGTTGCAATGAACAGCAAGTTGTTTTTGCATATTAACACCAGGCAACGGCATCCTCTTAATAAGATCCAATCAACAAAATTGTCTAGTGAGTTAGGAGTTATTCTCAGGAACGAATTGCCTTGCCTTTAGCATGCTAGGCAGTTGAAGATAGATAACTTGCTATAGAGTGCTTTGGACAAAGTTTTGTTAATTGTTCAACTTATTATATGCAATTTTGTTTTACTTATTTAAAGATTAATTTAACTTATACGTGATATTCACAGAATAAGCTCAATATCATCGATATCAATAACCTTGAAGTTTCAAGCTATGTGAGTTCACTATTGAAACAAAGGGTGAAGGATCATCGTTATCAACTTCATAAATACTACAAGTCTTTTCTTTCGGATGAGGAGGAAGGATACATGTTCCAAAACTGGTGACTCCAGAAAATTAGAGTGAAATATTTGATTATTGGGCCTCTGCTAAGGTTAAGGTTTGTTTTCTTTCTTTTAACATTTGCTTCCAATAATTTTGTTGCACAATTTAATAACTATTTCTTTTCTTTATTTAGGAAAAGTGTGAGAATGCCAAAGTTAACAGAGGAAAAATGAAAACTCCTCACAACACAGGCTCCAAATCATTTGTTGTCATACGACAAGAATTTGTAAGTTCTTTATTTAGAAGTTATTATTATGTTAGTAAATACAATATAATCTATTATGTTTTAATTTTTTTAATTCTATAACAAAGTCAAACTCAACTATATGGACAAGAGTGTGATTGGATCATACTCTACAAACTGACACACTACAAGGAAGGTTAAGGTTAGACGTCTAAAGAAGCATAGAATAATTATGTAAGTATAAATATTTTAATTTTAAAGTTTATTTATTTATGTAATACTAACTAATCATATTTGAATCACATCTCGATTTTGTATTTTAAATTTTAGGATAAGACGCAATAGTTGTTGCAAGGATCATTTTTGACGTAAATGAGCCCGATGTGGATGACATTTGCAACAATGTCTTTGGAACAAGATCAGGGTAACAAGATCAGGGTACATCAAAGGTCTTAGGTGTGGCCTTAAGTCAATTGGTTCATCATCATTATGACCAACATATGTAACGATGCTTCAAGAGGAGAATCGATCCTTCAAGGCTTAGTTACAAATAGTGAAGAAAAGTTAAATCGTACAAAAGAAAATTTGGAGTGTACTGAAGAAAAATTACAACATAATAAGCAAAAATTAAACCGTGCTGAAAGAGAGTTAACCAAGCTTAAAAAGATGGTCAAACAAATACTTATATCGAAATATGTAAGTAGTAGTGACGATGAGAAATCTTAATTTGTCCATAAATATTTTTCTTAAGTTTTGTAATTAACATTTAATTACTTTTTTTATTAAATGCATTTAATTTTTAATTATTATTTTATTTTACTTAATTATTATTCAAACAATGTTACCAACAATAATTCAAAAATGTTACTTAATAAGATGAATTAAAAATGTTATCAATTATTATAATTAAATGATAAATTTTTAATAGAAAAGTGTAATTAAAAATAAAAATTCATTACTAAAACTTTTTAGCTACAATTACAAAATCTTCACCAAAACTTTTTAGCTACGTTTCACTAAAACATCTCCAATAACCTTTAGCCAGGTTTTGAAAAACGTAACTACATGTATTCTGCTAAAAAAAATCGTCGCTACACATTATGACCTACATCAACACTAACAAAGCTAATTACATTTAGCCACCAAAAACAAATGTCGAAATATGGCATTTGCGAAAAATTTTCTTTCTCTTAGCCTGTCCCATTTTGTGATGGACTTGTGATCATAGCAAAATGTACTGGGCGACGATTTCGTGAAAATGTCGCAAATAATTATTTTCTATCAAGCTTTTGCGATCATTTGTGCGACAATTTTTTATCATCGCTAAAAATGTTTTACGACAATTTGTTGTCTTTCAGCGATGAAATTATTCGTTGTCAAAATTGTGTTCTGTTGTTGTGTGCATACTAGTGTACCTCTCTAGACCTCATGTTAGCGAAATTTCTACAAAGTGTTATATATATATATATATATATACTAGAATATCTGTTAGACATTGCTTTGCAGGAACCATAGAATTATATATCTTCAATTGTAGAACATATTCATTACAAAAATTCTATGGTTCCTGCAAAGCAATGTCTATATATATATGGTAATGTGTTTTTCTCTTAAGTTAAATACGTATATCTATATAATCGTGGTTTCTTAGATTTGCACTAAATCAGGTTGTAAAGGGATAAAGATTTAGCGGAATAGATAAAGGTTAAACGTTGTGAAATCAACATGTTACTTATTTTTAATTATTAGTATATGAAACAAAATTTCCCGGAATGGAGTGAGGTGTTATGCTTTACCAAACTAGGGACAAAAGGAATTGTTCAGTGCGAATCTAATCTGTGGAGAAAGAGGAACTTGTTCCTTGTTAAATCAGAAAGATTTGGCTCTAATTAGGACAAATGGTTCAAGGAACTGAACAAACAATTGCCTTTTTGGGACTAATCCCCAACAGATAAAATGCAAGGTGAAATGAATGATATATTTATAATGACAGAACTAAGTATTCGAATTCCAGTACTGAAACAACAAAATGAGATTTTAGAACAGCTTTACTATCTCTTTCCTTACCGCAAATGGTTAAACTAGCTTCTCTCAAGAACATAAATATCCATGCTTAAAACTGTTCATATTCAAAATTATACTTTTCATGTAAAAAACAATGAAGCAATATGAACGTTCAAATGTAAGATGGGATTTTTATATAATCTTTTTGCGAGATAACTCTAGGCCATTGAACCATTAATTTTATTGATCATGTATTTGTTTCTGACAAATGTATTCAATTTCATTATAATATGCATCTTACATATATTGTATGTATGTATGTAGATGTTGAATTGACACGTACAAATTGAGAAATGGGCCAAATTTTTTTCTCTTGTCCCTCTTAAAAAAAATGTGTTGAATAGCATCTCTAATAGTAACATTGGCCGATCAGTTGGTTGAAACAACTGACTGAGATACCAACATTTGCCAACATGCTTCTGTACCTGACTAGTGGATGATGTCACGATTAATGGTCTGGGAAATAAGTCAATAACTTAAACCAAATATGCCTAGAAAAACAAATTGTACATTTTTATTTTTGTACAATAATTGAAAATTAGGTGGTGTTGGTGACCTGACCAAAGATCACCCAATCAATGTGAATACAATGAGATTCCAGTGGGGGACCCACATGAGGCGAGATAGTGATCATGGAGTGGCCAGTGGGCAATGGCTTACTTCTTTGCTTTATCGACCAATTATCCCGGACAAGGGTTAGTAAACTAATGACATCACTGTCTAGGCAAGTTGATGAAGTGGATCCACATCTATTTATTTATGTATATGATGACTATATCTTATTACGAGGGACGCAAGCTGAAAGGCACGGGATGATAGAACAAAAAGAGACAAGATTGCTTTTGGGGGATAGGAATAGGGGCGGAGAAAAAGAAAGAAGCTAATCAAAACATACGTATAAATCCACCACTCCTTTTTTTAAGTGCTCTTACATCTTCAACCACCAAGAACACGGAATCAATTGAAGTTTTTTTATTGTAAAATATTTACCATTTGGTCATTTACTTTTTGGGGATGAGGTAGATGTTTTCTTCATTTGTGCCGCTTGAAATGGCCCGTGCTTTCTTTTACATTGGCATCCATATGGAGTAGACATCTAAACAAACCCGGATAGTGTCAGGTTGTTTAGATAGAGTTTACCATTATCTATTGTTTGTATTCATCAAGAACCCTAATAGTGATAAAGGATAAATATTCCAATTTATCTCTTAAACTGATTTTAATTTATTTAGATAGAGTTTATTATTATCTATTGTTTGTATTCATCCTTATTTGATACTTATATCTTATACATACCTATTTATAAGTTATATATGAGTTACCATTACAATATTCAAGCTGCTCCTGTCAGTTTCTATAACACATCACCAACAACCATTTTACTTCTATTCTTCTTATCTGTCAATCCTACTCTAATTATAACATTTCCACTAAATTCCAATCTCAACTTGTCACCTTCTTAGCCTCCAATCTCGTATCAGTCTTCTTCTCCTCCATCATCTCTACCTAACCCTTTATCTCCTTTACTTTCAACTATCCCTATTGTACCACATCGTGCCTCCATATCATCAGATATACCTAAAACATACCCGATGATCACTCATTCCCAAATTGGACCTTTAAAACCACGTGTCTTTCATACACAAGTTGAAGACTCTGAACCAACCCTATATAAACAAGTTGTAAAATCAAGCAAATAGCAAGATGTTATGGCTGTTGAAATGGATGTCTTAATTGCTAATAACACACGGAAATTAGTTCCTTCCTCTTCTTCTCACAATGTCATCAGTTGCAAATAGGTATATTGAATCAAAAGAAAATCATATGGCTCTATTGAGCAATACAAAGCCAGGTTCATTGCAAAAAGTTTCCATCAACGCCTAGGTATTGATTATAGGGATACTTATAGTCTTGTTATTAAGCATGCTCACATCACTGGCTTATCTATCAGTTGGACGTCTCTAATGCTTTTTAACGTAACAACCTTGATGAAGAGGTATTTATGCAACAGCCACAAGGTTTTGTTAGTTTTTATCAGTTCTCTATATCTAGATCATATTTTATTGCTTAAAACAAGCCCTACAACAATGGTTTCTTTGCCTTACTGAAGCACTTCGTTCTATTGGTTTTTAGAACTCAAAAATCGATAGTTCCCTTTATTATTACAACCATGCAGAAATTCAAGTATATTGTCTAATTTACGTTGATGATATTTTAATCACTGGAAGTAACTCTAATCATATTCAACACATCATTACTTCCTTAAGTGATAGATTTGTGCTCAAAAACTTAGGTTGCCTACATTACTTTCTTGGTGTGGAAGCCAACTGGTTACCTACAAGCCTTCTTTTCACTCAGCGTAAAAATATCACAAACTTGTTATCTAAAGTGAATATGTCTTTGGCTAATTCAGTTTCTACTCCTGCCTGTCCACAATTCAAGTTGACGTTAAATGATGCCACTCCTTTTTTTTATGGAACTCTGTATCGTAGTATTGTTGGTGGATTGCAATATCTCTCTCTTACCAGACTGGATATCTCTTATTCAGTGAAAAAATATCCCAATTTATGTATCAACCGACTGAAAATTATTGGCAAGTTGTCAAAAGCATCTTGTGTTATTGACGCTCCACTATGCAGCATGGGATTCTTCTCAAATCGAGCTCCAATCCAATGGTTTATGCCTATAGTGATGCTAATTGAGCAAGTTCCATCGATGACATAAAATCAACATCTGGTTATTGCATTTTTTTGGCCCAAATCTCTTTGATTGGAGCTCCTGCAAACAACAAACTGTTGCTTGCTCTTCTATTGAAGTAGAGCATCGCGCTTTAGCTTACACAGTATCTGAATTATAATGGGTACTTTCTTTACTCCAAGAACTTGCTCATGCACAAGTCACAACTCCTATTCTATGGTATGATAATCTCAGCGCAACGTATTTGACAATGATACCAATTTTTCATTCTAGATCAAAGCACCTGGAAATTGATTTTCATTATGTATGTGATCTAGTCACAAATCGAAAATTATAAGTCAAGTATCTTTCTTTAAATGATTAGATCGCAGATATTCTGACCAAGTCATTACCCAAGCAAAGATTCAATATTTTGAAGACCAAATTGACCATCATACTTTAAAATTATCAATTTGTGGGAGGTTGATAAAGATAAATATTCTCATTTATCTCTTAAACTGATTTTAGTTTGTTTAGATAGAGTTTATCATTATTTATTGATTGTATTCATCCTTATCTAATACTTGTATTCGTATCTTGTATGTACCTATTTATACCCCACATGATTAATGTAAAGTTGCATCTGGTTACCATTACGGTATCTGAGATAGACCTCACCTTAGACATTAATTAGAAGATGCAAAATTTCTCATGAAAACAATAAGTGAATACCAGTAGCATGATGGCTCATTTTCCTACTCTTAATTGCTCGTGATGCGGCTTCGAGGTAAAGAGAAATGGATGTTTTAGGCCACATGTCTATTGTGCGTCAAAAGTCCAAACACATGTGCTGCTTTGTTGATGATTCTAGAACATGTAGATGTTCTGCAGCTACGTGAAAAGAAAAATTGCCGTGCACCAGTACCCAGTACAATGAAAAGAAGGTTTAAACCTTTTTTTTTTCAATAATATTTTTTCTTGGGATATAAATGTTGTAATAGAAACAGAACAGATAACACGACACAATTTAATCTAATAATCACGTGATATAATTTGTTGTATAAAGAAGTTCGCTGTGTTATATAACTCATACCAATAAAAAGAGCTGGGGGTAGTTGCCTAAACCCTTGCTTGTTAGTTATTGCCCAGGAGCCCATAGATTTAGCAATATGCATCCATTCTGCTAAATTTCTCCATATACTTCAACTTATGTTGTTATAGTAGCGTCTCCAAGTGCTACTTTCTCAAAACCTGGCTTAACTTAGTTTCACGAAAACTGCTTCAAACAAAATTAATAATCGTTAATAGTTATGTAAGCTCCGATATGGAACATCCTTCTTCTAGTAAGGGTGAAATGTTGTTGCTCGAAGCCAATAATATTGTCAATCTCAACTACAGACAATCGACCTTATTATTATTAATGTTGTACGATCATGTATTTGTATATATTTATGTATCCTCTTTTAGAATTATTGCCTTAGATGCTTCTATTTCCTATTTGCTCGTCAGGTGAGATCTAATGAATCCTTCAAAATAACACTAGTGACAACAATTGAATTAAGCCGTGCGATTAAATTTCTGTTGCAAAGTTATTTGCTCATAAATGAAATTACTCCTAGTGAATATTTGATGTTACAGAAATTCCCATATTCAATCTAGAGCGCCCCCAAAATTCCCGAATTCCTGACCTGTAAATAAATTATATGCTAGAAAAGGATGGAGACGAAGATCCTCTATTTCGTTTCAACAGTATCACCTGAATAATAAATTGTGCCTTGAAACGAATGTCCCACCTTGTAGAGGTTCACCACGTTGAACGGAACTCGCGATGTGGTGGACGGTTCAGAGATGTTGCTGGCATTTATAAGAGAGACGTGGCAGCTTTTTTTTTTAAAAAAGAAAAGGCAATTGGCGTGTCATTTTGTCACTTCCGGGGGTAAAGTGGGTACAAATTATACGTGTCGATCCCAGATCCGCCAGAGACTGCGTGTACCTTCGTCTCGTCTCTGTGGGCCTCTCTTTGGCAGCTTTCGGCCTAGAAAAAGACTGTCAATTGTTTTCTGTTAGTCAAGATTACCCCCGCTGTGTCGTTTTATATCAACTATGTCCAACAGAAAAGACAAATGAACTAGAAAGGGCGGTCAAACACAAATAGGTGATGATGTTGAGATCAGGTTAAAATGTGTAAATGGTTAAGGGTGACAATTGGAATTAGATAGATACCTAGTGAAAATGTAGGGAGTCACATGATGAACACGAAAGGCACGTGACAAATAGGGACGTTAAACAGGGCGAGTCAAAGGTAGATTTATGTGTGATAGATGATGATGATGGTCGGAAATAATAATAAAAAGGACAAAATGTGAAGTTAGGTTTTTTAACCGCCTTCTGACATAAGGATGCCAAAAAGGCACATCACGTGGAGAGCTTTAAAGGTTACAAAAGCAATCTTATGAAGAAGATACATGTCTTCTTCTTTTAGCGTATAAAACTCAAATTCAATCCGATTTTTTTAAAACAACTTGTATCAGATAACAAAAGGATTGAAAAAGAAAATAAAAGTTGGGAAACTAACCAGAAAGTCCGAAACCGCGAAATTCATTAGACTGGATTTCGAATCATTTGTTTTACATATTAAGAAAATTGTCCCTGTACGAGAATGACAAGCTGCAATCTGCACATGATAGAGGGCATCGATTTGGGCAAGGCTCCAATTCCAATTAACTAATTAAGTATAAATATAAAGTTGCAAGTGGACCCCGCAAAAAACATTAGTTGACACCCAAAATGCCTATCTTGCGGTCAGTAATGAGTCCTTGGCTAAGAAGGAAACCAAACCCATCTTCGCGGTGGAAAGGGCGGCTCACTCACTAATATAGGTTTTTACACAGTACCCACCAATCACCGTCCGCCTCGTCCCACACGTTTCGGCATCTCCCGTGCAGCCCGCGTGACTGGAACGTCTCATAAGTCATAACCGCCATCGACAGGCAATCGAAGAATTTGAACAATTTGCACATGTAAGTGTTTTTTTTTTTCCAAACATGAACCATACACAACGGTCTTACATCCATGTTACACATATAAACATCACATACATCATTTACCTATTTCCAAGGAGTGCGTCTTAGTCTGACCACCCATACAACTAGAAAACCCTATTTACATTTCTCCCAGGTTCAAAACTTGTGTGTGTGTATATATATATATATATATATAATCACTAAAACATCTGATGTGAGGTCGGTAAAAGCTTCTTATTCTTCCTCGGTTTTTCTCCCCTTTGTTTGCCATCCAGTCCAGACCTTCACATGTCGTCTTATGCTTCTTCCCCACCTTTTCACTACTGCTGCTATATATTAAATTTATATACACAAGGGGAGAGTAACTATAACCCAACGATACCCGCCCCCTCTCCAGTCTATAACGCCTCGACTATTCGACTACTTGTACAGG
The DNA here is from genome assembly GCA_027563575.1 of Erythroxylum pedicellare. Taxonomy (NCBI): domain Eukaryota; kingdom Viridiplantae; phylum Streptophyta; class Magnoliopsida; order Malpighiales; family Erythroxylaceae; genus Erythroxylum; species Erythroxylum pedicellare. The sequence continues at coordinate 13,572,511 of JAOQMP010000005.1, forward strand.
AAAAGCATTACATTGGTATAGAACTATCGAGAGTATAAATATGGGCTAGGCTGATAATAGGAGACAACTAGCAACATGAATGCTAGTATTCTATTATTAATCCTCCCATAGGGGCCCGGTGAGGAATTCCCTTTCTTCGCTTGGCAGTTCGGTAATTTACTGAAGTTGGAGGTGGTGTCGAGGGAGAAAAGCTATGCTCTTTGTTGTGGTTCTTGTTCTTGTAGCGACCGTGGCTGCTACTGCTATAAGAATCCTCGGACTCTGATGCCACTTTCATTTGTTGTTTCTTCTTCTTCTGAAAATTCTTTGATGTACCAACAATCTGCAAAATTTAGTATTGACCCATTAGGAGAGAAGAGATATTAATAAAATACATTAAATATGCAAATTGCGGATGAGGATTGTACATCTCTTCGTTACTGTTGACTTTTTTACATCGAAATTGGCACCAACCTTGCAGCCAAGAGAACAAAAGCGGAAGGAATCAAGGAGGCTGCGCTCACAGACTTCGCAGGTGTTGGTAACACCTTTACCAGGCCTAGGCTGAGGCCTTTCATTCAAGAATACAACTCTGGCGCTGTTAATAACATATGTTTGGACACCAGATATGTCCAGCACCTTCTGTATCTCAGATACCCTTATCACATCATGGTATGATGATCTCCTTATCTGTACCACCCAAAACAGATGGCTAAGAAAATCTTCTTTTCCTCATTGAAATTGTTAGCTTATGAAATAGACATAAGAATTGGCACTAATTCAAACCAAGAACTATTCGAGGAAAATGTAAATAAGCAAAAGTTCCCTTCTCGGGATGCTCAGAAATGAGCCATAATGCCTGAATTTCAGCCACCTGCCTACTACAACTTTGTAATACAGCTCGAGAATGTTGTACACGGTAATAGAATGGTGCTGTCTAACAAAAATGAAAATGAACTGCACTCGGAGAACCAGATGACCAATTGGTGAATCAATTTTACCTGAATGACATGATGATCCTTGTGATAGGCAAGACAGAGAGAGCAAAGAGCCCCATTCATACAATCTAAACAATACATGTTACACTCGCTCTTATGAGAGTCAACATGTAATGGACATTGAACAAAGAACCGCTCTCTAAGAAGGGGCTTTAGCCATGGTGGCCATCGGTTGTCATCATCATCTGGACCTCCAGCTCCCTGCAAACGTATTATAGGAATGAAATAATGAAAACCGAAGACAACGAAGACCAAGAAAGGAATGAAGAAGCTGTAAAAAAATAGCTATAAAAAAAAAAACACAGTTCTTTCAAATACCATGATTCTCCGATTCTTAGGCCTAATGGTAGTCTCCTGATTTTCGATCGCCAGCTTTAATAAACAGAGGGACACAGAGTACTCTGTGTTATTACAGTCAGAGACAGAGACAACAAACGATATAGGAATGAATGGATGAAAGAGTGGTCTTCAGACTACAGAGAGAGAGAGAGAACAAAGTAAGAACGCTAAGCCTATAGAGAGAGTTATTGTTGCGGGGGCGGCTGAGAGAAATTTGGGGTTCTTGTAGAAAGCGGCGACAGGGGGACAGGGCAAGAGAGTTCGTTCTTATCCTCAACAGTTATATTTGTTCCGAACCTAAAACCCGAACCCAAACCAAAGATGCTTTGGTTTCAAGGAATCCCACCTCTATTTTATCTCTCCTTTATTTTATTTCCATTCGGTCATGTCGTCATTTTATATTTTTTTTTTCCTCCTTATTGCTTTGCCACAAAAGTATAGAGTCAACTTAAGGCTGAACATTTTGTTGCAAAGGTTAACTTATTCAGACTTGTAGATTGTTCAATTCGAATTGTTCAAATGCAGTCGTTTGCTATTGTTTATGGGTGCACCATTTGCTATTTTGTATTATTTTACTGATCAATACCTATTTTAGTGTTGTATGTGATAGCTACTCCCCCTTCTTTATGATGGATAGACGTCTCGTGTAAAGCTTTTTTATTTCTTAATTAATTTTAGTTATGATGAGTGTTTGCTTCACCTCAATATTATCTCGTCATTGCTGTTGTAATGCTTTTGTTTTTCTTTTATTTATTCTTCTTACCTTCATATAATGTTTATTTAATAGTCAATAGGTTTTCTTTCAAATCCCTTATGATATAGTGTAATTTTAATTGTCCTGAACTCTTCAAATCTAGGTTTAAGTTTAAGCATTCGGTGCCAGGTATAAGATGATATGTTAAAATATAGTGCGAGTTTGGTTTAGGAATTTTCTCTTAATACATCTACAAAACTAATGTCAAAGTATATTTTGGTGTTTAGTCTCTAAGGACTGAGTTAATGAATATATAGAGAGAATATATAATATTTAATGAAAAAAGAATATAATGACCTCATTCGTTAGAATAGTTAATGTTTACATAATGACATAGAGCATATGAAATTATATCATTTATCTTCATCTTATACAAAGATTGAGAAAGTTTTTGTTGTTTGGACTCTCTTCTCACTATAGGCCCAAAGGATTTGATTGATATCTATTATTGTCCTATAAGATTTGACCACATGCTTGTTTGAAGGTTAAACTTTCACTCTTAAATGTAGAGCTCAAACATGAATCCATAAGCTCAATTATGGGCTACATTAAAATTGCAACAACTTTAGTATGAGGGCTTGGAAACTTTTTTTTGTCCCTAAGTTTAGTGATAAGATCAATAATCTTGTAGTTTCTATCGTCTTTTAACTCTCTGTTTTTGGTTAACCTATCACATAAATTATCATTTGGCTTATTTTTCCTTAGTCAATTCATGAGTCTTTTGTTTTAGAAATTATTTAATTTTGAAAATATGTAGTTATATTGTTTCGATTTTTGTTAAGCTTAAGTTGTTTCTCTTATTATTAGACAAGGCATTTCTCTTGTCATTAGGCTTAATGTATTTCATTTGTTGTTACACCGGAGATACTTCGCTTGTTGTTATGTGCGAGGTGTTTTACTTGGGCTTAGAGTTAAGGTGTTCTATTTGTCATTAAATTTGAGATTATTTGCTTATCATTTAGCCTAATGTGTTTCATTTGTTTTGATATAAGAGAATGATCATGATTATTTTATCTTTAGAATTGCGATTCTTTTGAAAGGATGTTCCTCATACCTGATTAATAATTTAGTAAAAGGATTATGTATGGAATATATATTGATTTTCATGTTTGTAAGGTAAATGCAACATACAACTTTTACAGAAAAGTCTAATAACCACCTTTAATTTATTTGATTTGAACCTTTTGTGTGTGCAACTTATAAAGCATTACTTGTTACCAATGAGGTTTGCATTTTGGTAGCCGCTCCAGGGATAATTTTGCTTTCCTTAAGTCTATATATTTTCTATGCCTTTAACTAAACGTATAAGTTCAATTAATTTAAAGAGATCTTTATAGTGGTTTGTGTATCTTTAGTCCCTTCCCAAAAGTGATGGTTGTTATAAATATGTTTAAGAGATTATATTTGTATAACCTTAAAGATAAATCTCTTTATAAATTTTTTTAGGTTTCTCCTAACTTTTGTGTGAATTCTAATAAAGTCATCGAATCTTATGAACTATGCTAATCGCTTGCAAAGTGTGCCTCAAAATAATTCTTCAAATACTTGAAATTTAATATTAAGCTTGCAAAAAGGGTTGGGTAACTAGTTCATCAACATTTAACTTCATCTATCGCTTTGTATAGATCCATCATTTCTTTGAACGAAATGATATGGTCATTTGGATCTATCATTTCATTATAAGCCTCTAGTGGTGGTATTTTAAATTTTAGTAGTAATAACTCTGACAATATTCCTTTTGTAAAAAGGATGTTTAGATCAACATATTTGCATTCTTAATCTTACTCATATGATATGTCAGATGACATTAGTCTATAATGATATATGATAGATGGGATTGACATATTGTTTTAGTTAGCACATCTTTCTTAGTTGGATAATTCATTATGATAAGCTTCAGTTTGCAAATGTTCAACTTTGATGAGATACTCAAATAAATAGAATAAAATAAGGTCATATTAGTTTAGAAAATTGACATGATATCAGATTCATATAAATAGATAAAACAATATGTCACATTATTGGTAATGTTATACATGATTCAGGTAAGCAAGGGATAGTCGGCTTGGGTGCAATTGATCACATTATTGGTAATGCATATCTTTTCTAAAAAATGTTTGCCATGTTTAGGCTAGAAAAAAGTTCAAGTTTTGGTCGAAAAGTTTTTAGTAGTTATTGAGATATAAAATGCTTAAATTTCTTTGGATATTCTATTAGAAAATGTGTTTAATGATCCTATTTTATCTTATAATTTGTTGCCAATTTACAAGTTAACAACTAATATGCCATAATTTGCTAATTTCTCAAAATCTAGTGTATTTTGGGATTTAAAGATAGGGAAGAGGATTCTAGTGTTTGTAAAATCATTGGACTTTACTATCTTTCATTTATTTCTTTCCTGCCTAGTTTAATTGAGCTAATGTTTCTACTAATAATAAAGTAATATTGTTCAATTATTGTTTATGACATTCAAGTTTGTTTACACAAAACTTTAGTTCCCATTTTTATTTTAAAATAAAAGTTTATGTTTTCAATGTAATGTGTATCAAATGACTAAACATAATGGAAATTTTTACCTCCTTAATCATACAGTCCTTTAAAACCTCTTACTTGATCCATAGTGAAATTTTAGGTCCTTCTCGTGTGATAATATTCACATAATTAAAGATGATTCATCACTTTTATTAAAGACCAGACATATATGTCATAGGTATATCTCCTAAAAGATAAATCTAATGTTGTAAATGTTTTAAGGGTTTTTTTTTAATCCAATGGTTAATTCCTAGTTCAATGGATGAACTAAAATGCTTCATACTATATAGGGTTCTTTCAAAACACTAGTAATGAAAAAAAGGGATCTTGTAGTCCAATTTTTTTAGAGTTCTTTCAAAACAATGAGATTTTACATTAGAGTTCATCTATTAACACTCTTAAACAAAATGGTGTCATTTACTTTAAATGGCTAGTTACTTGTTGTCATTTATGAAGTGACAAGATCCCTTTTTTTCATTACTAGTGTTTTAGGGGGGAAGATGTAATTGTTAATTCGTGTTATTTGATATACAAAATCCCAATAAAAGTTCTTAACTTTAAAACTCCTCTTAACTATTTCTTCACCATGTTCCCCTCTTATAGAAATTTTCTCTTGTGTTAAGGCATAAGTATTCAAGTATATTGCTTTTATATATACAGCTAGTTAAGGTTAATCCAAACTATATTCTAGGTTTTATAAATGTATTTTTCTTAGTCATTAGGCATGAAATAAGAGATACAAATGCTATAACCCTGATAAATTGTCTTCTTCAATTGTTTCCATGTTAGACCAATGCATACACCTTTAATTCTTATGCCTTGACTATAGCAACTCTTTTCAAATAACATATATTTATGCTTCTAACTATTCGTGCACCTATAAACATCTTTGATCTAATTTAGTGTAAATTAGAAGATGCATTACCCTTCCTTGGATCTTATTAGAAGATTTCAACAATACCTTGTTTCTTATTGAATCAGAAGGTAACCATTTTAGATTAAACTCTGAACTTTGATGATCTTAGGCCTCGCATAAATGCAGTAGAAATTTTAGATTTGAGATGTTAATGCAATTTCTTCACTTGGAAAAAAAGGTAGTCAATCATTAGGTACATGAGGGAAAATTTAGATAAAGTTTTGCAAAAAAAAAGCAGATGATCTCCTTTATAAATTGTTAGGAAAATTTCAATAACAACATATGAAGTAATCATACTCCAATGGAGTTCTACTAGAAGCACAACATAAGAAAAAGAAATATATATTTAAATTTAATAATTTCCTTATCAACATTATAGGTTTTAAAGAAATAATCACTATTGGCATAAATTTTATGATGAAGCTAAAAATTATAAAACCTCTTCTAAAAAAATAAATACTTCCAATTTTTCTAACATTAAGGCATTTTTAAAAAGTCTAGAGAAGAGATGAGTAACTATCAATACCTTCTCTAATCTTCTTTATAGGATGTAATCTAATAACAAAAAAGAGTTTGCATGAAAGCATACATGAAAATTATATGTATGGAAACAAAAACAAACCAATAAACATTGTTCATATATATATGTATCTATAGTGATCAATGTCAATTTAAGTATATTGATTTTAATTTTTTCCATAATATACTACGAGAATCCAATCTCTAAGATCAGAGAACCTTCTTTCTGGATTTCATTATCCCTACTAGGATTGATGATGAGCTTTATTATCATCTTAAAATGCCTTTCTGTAGAGAAGATGTAAAGGATGCTCTCTTTAGTATTTTATATACGAACGACTAGCCAACATAGTAACTTCATCATATATAATCTTGGAACAATAATAGGAGTTGGAGTTAGAGAAATTTGAAGGTAATATACTCATTTATGGCTGAACATGATCTCACACGTAGATGTGTTATAGTATATACACCCTTAAATGTAAGAGTTGACGTTTTAGTGAGGAACATAACTGATACATGATTGGGTATCAAATCATGTCTATCTTCACAAAGTTATAGAAAGATTCATAATTTCCATCATAGGCTTGCCTTACACTATATCTAACTTCACAAAGTTGTAAAAAAATCAGCAGTCTTAGAAATAGATGTATCCCAGATCACGCCTATTGGCATTAAAATATTTGTAATTAATATGGCTTGGCCTACAACTGTGTCCTAAATCATGCCTCACTTGAAACTCCAGTTTTTTAATTTTATATTTAAAGAATATTTATTTTTAGTTTGGGGGAGTTTTTAATATCTTTGTTATTTAATAAACATGAGTTCTTTTTCTTTATTATTAATCAAACTTTGAACTTATAAAAATTCTTTCTTTGTGGAATTCAAATACTTATTTAATTTATTTCTTGATTGTTTATAAGGGATAACCAATTCTAAAATGTCTAACTTTTTGGGATTTTTTCATTCTAATGCCTAAGCTTTTAAAATTTTCAATTGAGTGACTAACTTTTAAAAAGCTCCACAATTCAATTCAAAATGTTAGTTCCTTTAGTAATTTTCCAATTTGTTTAACGAAATCTTTATTGTTCATAATATGTAGGTGTCCACCTAAAAAAATTCTCTTTGCTTTAGTATAACAACAAATGAAGAAAAACTTTCGTATAAGATTCCACGTTCATAACAAGGTATGTAGTGTTAATGTGGTTAGTATTACCCTTATATAAAAGTTAATTTTGCCTTCTATGAAGCATCCAAAGCCATACAAGTTTCAATTGGTTAATGAAAGTAGAAAGATCAAGGTGAAGATGAGGTATTGTGTAATAATTTACCTATGTAAGCTAGTCATATCTTATCTGCAAGGCCGTAGTAATATGATAAAAACGTTGCATATGAAGGTTTGAAGAATAGGAGATATGCAAGGCAGTAGTAATATGATAAAAAGGTTGCATATGAAGGCTTGAAGAATAGGCACACTTTCATGAAGGAATGTAGGCGCATTGCTCTTATACCTCTAACACCTAAGTAGATCTATGAAAACCAATTATGATTGAAAAGAGAGAATAAATAAGTAAAGAGTGAGAATGGAAAAAAAAGGGGTAATACTAAAAGTGTTCTTTATACAAACTAGCCTATGAATGTACCTTTGTAAAAAGAGGCCTATTTTCTTTTTGATGTACATGAAGATTTAAGAACCAATCCTTTTAAAGAAGAAGAAGGGTATGATGTAAATAGGGAAATCATTCCATGTAGGCGTAGGATAAATATGAGAGATAAAATTAAAGAAAAATTAGAGGTAAAAAACTTATCTTTGGTTGAACATGAGCTTACACATCTGTGTGTCCCAGCTCACGCCCTTCCTTCTATGTAAGAGTTAAAGTTTTAACGGACAACATAGCCCAATATATGGTCATGTCTCAAGTTATATATATCTTCACAAAGTTATGGAGAGATTCATGGTCTTTAATACATGTGTGCCTTAGACCATGTCTAACTTCACAAAGTAATGGGAAGATTTATAATCTTAGACATACACTTATCTCAGATTATACATAATAACCTTAAATATTTGTAACCAATATAACTTAACCTATAATCATTTCCCAGGTCATGCCCATTTAAAACTCTAGTTTTTTATATATTGAGGATATGTTTCTTTTCAATTTAAGGAAGTTTTTGATATCTTTATCAGTTAAGACCCATGACTGTCTCTTTTATTTGTTCTTTATTGAAATACAAACTTATCAAGAAATTCTTTGCATTCAAATACCTAACGAATTTGAAATTCTTTATAATCAATAATTCTATTCTTTATATACATTTATTTTATATTTTTATATTTAATTTAAACTTATTTATGGGTTTTTTAAGGTATGTTTCTATATGGGTTTGCATTAATCTTCTACCTGATAAATTTCTTGGACCAAATGGGTTCAATGTTTTTTCTTTCTTTTTTTCTTTCTTAGTTAGAGATATGGCCATTGATATTGTTTTGAAATTTTTTCACTAATGGAAAGATATTGTTGGAGATCAATAAAACCTTTATTACTCTCATCCCCAATTATAAGAATGTTAAATGATAAGATTTCTTCTCTTAATGTTTAGTCCTTCACGCCTATTTTTAGGCTAAATATATTCATTATACCTATATTTTGATTTAGAATGCACTTAGAGGTTTTTATTGCAAAGTGAAGATTATTGGGCAATTATAAACAATTTTGACAGTGCTTCTTAGATTGGTCATAAATCTCTCAGTTTTGGTCCTATTAAAATGAGTCAAAATGTAATGTAAAGTTAAAAAAGAGCTCTAACTTTAATGTTTTGAGTTTTGAGAGATACTGACTACATTAAGTTCAAAATGAAGCCTAAAATGACAAGGAGATGAAGATGTAGCTTGCTATATGGGTGTGCCTAAAACCATGTCCTTCACTAGATAAAAGTATAAAAATTGCTTAGGGTACAACTATGTCCAAACTGTGTCCACTATGAAAAAGTGACATCGACCATAATGAATAATATTCTACACTTAATCAAGGAATTGAAACCTTTAGGGTGTATTAAATCATAGGATCTAGTTTGTGTTTATTATTTGATTTATATTTTATTAAGTACTCTTATGTGATAATCTTTATGATTATATCATTTGATTGTTATGTATACTAGTTTCTTATTTAATTCTAATATTTCTAAATTAGATATTAGGATTTTAAACATTTGGAAGGATGATTGAATAATTGAATGCAACCTTGAAGGCTCTATGTTATTTTGTTTCATTAATTTCTTTATTTTTTAAGGTTGTTACTCAATTAGATTTTAGGCATGTTTCATAGGGTTATTCAATGATTAAGGTTAATTAGATTATATGTTCTCCCTAATTAACTATAGTTAAAGAGAGTTGATAATTAATTCTAACAGTAAAATTCAAAGTATAAATTTAATTTACTTAGTATTGATAATTGATACACAATTCCTAAGGTAGATGTAGACTAAACCAAGGTCCATTTTTTATTAATTTCTTAATTTAGAGATTTGTATTGTCTCTTTATTATATTTTTACTATTATCTTGTCATAATCAAAATGCCCTTTATTTCTTCTTATTTACAAAAAGCAAAACAAGGCTAAATATCTCCTATAAGATTTATTCTTATTTTCACTTCTACATAGTTATTGAAAGTAAGATGTTATTTTTATGTATATGCAATAACAAATTACTTAAGATCAATCCTTAAACATTTGTTGACTTTCTAATTGTCTCTTGCTTTAACACCATTTATATAATCGTTTTATAATGTTGGAAAATTGATTTTCCCTAACCTTGCTTATACCTCATTAGTCAATCTTAAATGACCTACATCAAGGATGAGTCTATTAGTGACAACACCTTTTTGGCTTTGGAACTTCTTAAGAATTATCATAAAAATTCTAATGAAATCAATTATATGCTAAAATTCACTTTTACAAGGTTTATGATTTGGTGGAATAAAATCTTATTATGTTAATCCTTGAAGATTTTAACTTTTCCCCTTAGTTTATCACTTATCTTGGTCAATGCTTCATAACTCCTTCCTTTGTTATCATTCTGAGTGGTGACCAATATCCATCTTTTGATGTGGAAATGGCTTAAAGAAAGGTGATCCATTACCTCCTTACTTATTCCCTTTATGTATTAAAATTCTTTCTATACTTGTTTCCAAGAACATTGTAAATACAGATAACTTTAAGTATATTTCTAAATGTAAAGCCATGAATTTGTTCAGTTTGTCTTTTGTTGATTATTTAATGTTACTTTCCAAAGCTAATGATGATTCATTAACTTATTTCACTAAAGTATTGGAACAATTCAAACCTCAATTTGATTAGTAACTTCATCAAACATCTTATGTTATCAACTGATTAATGGGAGAAACACTTCAACTTAATAGTAGAGAGTCATCTAGTTTCTTTAACACTTTTTAAGAGCAAGTTTTGTTTTATTTTCTTGTTGTTAAAAGCAAATTATAGGCCAAAAGTATAAGACTCTTTTATCAAGATAATTAACAAAGGATCATTACACATCTATACTTTAGAAATTCACAACCAATCATTTTTTGAATGTCCTATTCCACTTATAAAATTCAATATATCAAGATCATACATAAACTAGAAAGCTACAATTCATTAAATTACCACTCATTCCCTGCCTAATAACATTTACAACAGAATGCTCTATCTCCCTAAGTGTTTTGTTTATATAAATTGAAAAGAAAGAAATGTCAGGTTATTTTCTCACATGTCCAAAACGATGTAACAAACTTGTACACATTTTTTTTGATGCATTAGAGACATAACTCATGGTAAAGGGCTAACTCAAGGTTTTGAGAAAGGATTAGTAGATAGTTGGCAAGTTTAAAGTCTGCTACTCTTGTTTGTCCTCATCTAGTTGTTTTCTAGGCTAGGGTTTTTCTTGCTGTGGTAGTAAGTCTGATGACAATTCCTTTTGTAATTCTTATTTTGCTATTATGTTTATATAAGACTCTCTTTTTACTGTTTAACAAAATTTGACTTTTAGGAAAACATTTACTCAAATTCATTTTCACCGGATGATCATGGTGACAAATTGAACAAGTGTTTTGATAGCTAAATAAGAAGAAAAATCAATTGGAGCTCATTGCTTGTGTGCCAAATATTAATTTCCAAGCAAATTACATTTTGTAAGTAGTTGAAGTATAGTTTTAAAAAGAGAAAAGGGAAAAAAAAGTATTACCGTGTCCAATTATCATCTAGATTAATAATAAAATAGAATAATAAAATTAGTCATATTTAGAATCTAGTTTTAATTAATGTACTCTGGTCATTGTTTTTCCCTTGTTTCTCCTATGAATAAATGTTGATGTCTGTAATTTTGTAGTTAGATTATATTAAAGGAGATTAGCATAAACTACTATATCTTTTTAAAAAGGGATAACTAATTTTAAAGTGCAGAACCTTTTAGTAATTTTCAATAGAGTGTCCAATTTTTTAAAATTTCAATTGAGTGATTATTCTTTTAAAATCTTCATAGTTCAGCTCAAAATGTTAGTTTTATTAGTAATTTGCTAATTTGATGAATGAAATATTTGTTGTTCATAATATGTTAGTGTCTACATGAAAATTTTTTATCTACTCCAGTTTAAACATGGTCACTATTTTTCTAGGTGAACATCTAGATGTCATAAATATTAAAGATTTCATTAGTCAAATCAACAAATTACTAATGAAACTAATGTTTCGAAGTGAAATATTAAGGTTTTAAAATGTTGATTAATTAAATAAAATTTTTAAAATTTTGGACATGAACGATTATTAAAGACATCTGCTTATAGTTAGAAATGCAGACTTGGAAATGACAATACTAGGAGGATATTATCAATAGCTGAATAATCCTTGAGACATAAAGATTCAATATATATTGGATGAGTTGTTAATTACTGTTTTTATGTAAAGCCAATTAGTTCATAAAAATTGAATTAAACGGACGAGATTATCTCCAGTTAAATCATGTTCCTCAAAGTTTGTTAACCTAACATTGGTTAGGTTGCTTTGGAGGCAACGTTAAAAACTTAAAATATAACCTTAATTAGTAATGTAAACACAAAGAGAGATTCACTTTAGGAGCCCTGGCCGTGGTGACAGTTCATTGTATCTTTCAGTTTAATGACGATTATTTTATTTGGACATATTATTTAAAATTAATTAATTTTACTTTAAGATTCGGGCCTCCTACTCCTCTCAGGGACCACAGCTTACGTCAATTTGCGCATGTACTAATTTTCATCTCAAAGGCTGAGGAAATCGTTCATTATTTCCAAACCATAGAATGGGCCAGAAACTCTTTGTGTGTGACCTACATAATGATGCAAAATGCTGCCTCTTTAACGCGTTTCCCAAGTCGATAGCTGTGGTTGTGGTAGTTTTAAGTTTTAACCATCAAATTTCTGCGTCTGTGTACTTGTTCTTCATACAAAATCAATATTTAAAATCGAATTGAATGCTATCGACTAAATGTAAGCTTATAAAATAATGACTCAAATCAACAGAAAATAAGACTTTTATGCAACATTAAGGTTATAAATTTATCAGAACTAACAAATATGGTCACAAACTCCACCATTATAGTAAATAATATCCTCATTTTATTTTTTTAATCATGAGTCGGACCAAATTGATTTGCTATTTTCTATTCGATAAAAATAAAGAAATTACCAATTAAGCTTTAAGACTAAAATACTGACTAATAGAATTGATAATTTTAATCTTGCTTTGTAATTGGATGTTAAGTAAAACATATTAGAAGTGATTTACGTTATGTAAATTACATCAGTAATTAGTTTATTGTAGGAAGACCTGAAATGTATCTCTATCTCTGCGTCCAAAAGATATAAAATAAATAGGAATTTGACCAGAAGGACACGGCACAGGCACACGACAATCAGGACCACGTAATTTACACTTCGCGATTTCAACGCTTTCACATTCACGCGCGTTGACTCCCACACTTTTCCGAAGTCTACGGTTCCACGAATATGGGTCCCACAATCTCTATTATTGACCCCTCCCGCAAATTCTCCGAATGCATCCTGTGCGGCCCACGATAAGTGCTTGTAAAATGTAGCGGCCGCCCCCGTTGGCCTTGGTCACTACTCACCAACCCCAATATCATTTTCTTTTCGAACTACTTCACCTGATTCGAATTTTCAAGATGGTATATTTTAGAAGAAAATATAGAATTTATAACAACAACAATCATCATCGTAATAATAACTATTATTATCATTATTTGATTTGATTATTGTTAACAACCCAAGAGGAAACAAAATAAAAGCTAATAATTGGGTTCTTGGCATTATCATTGCTAACCATTATTGTAAGAATAAATTACTACGTATCTGCTGAGCATAAATAGTAATAAGTATAATATTACTTTTTATTCAGGTGCAGTTTGGCAAAATTTAACATTTACCAGGCCATCTCATTTGAAAATTTTCAGGACATTATTAAAATAGAAGTTCTTTTTTTTCCAATCTTTGTACAACGGATTGTATTAAATTTAGCAATTCGTATCCAACTTAAACAAGATGTCTCCATTTGATCCTTATTTGTCTGTTTTGGATATCATGTGAGGTGATATTATGTTGTGTACATAAATAAAGACAGAAGAAGTTGAACATAAGAAGAAAAAAGATCTTTTAGTACAAAAGTGGTAGGAGAAAGAGAGTGACATAAGATACTAAAATATTATTTTAATTTAATGTTAGTATGTTAAAATTTTAAATTAAGGATGTTATTGAAATTTTTTGCATTTCTAACATTATTAGATCGACAATGTTTGAAAAGATAGGCTTTACATGAAAGTCCATAGCGAGTTTCCCAGAACATCACTTTTACATAGAGCAGAATTTCTTTACGACTCTTACTTCGAGAGTGGGCCCTGTAAAGATACAATGAAGGGCACGAGGTGACAAAATCTATTTGATGTAGGAACTACACTTAGCCAGGTGATGGTCTTTAATTGCAAAATAGGACAAAGCAAAGTTACGAAGGAAGTTGCAATCCTTTATTTGTTACCACGAAGGGCAAGCAAAGTCTGTTTCAACCTTTGTGTCATGGTAAGGCCCTTTCTTTTCATAACTACGTGTAAGCTTACTTCACTTCGGCCAAAAATGACTTCATAGCTAAATTAAGAATTTGATGAGATCAATAATAGTTAGGTATCTCTCAACAAATTAATACTTTAGAACTCACTGCAGCTCATCCGTTTCTTTTACCCGCATTCTTTTAACTACTTTTCCAAACTTACCAGGTCTTCTCTTCGTATATGCTTTCCAATTTAGTGTCACGAACAATTATCCAAACTTCAATTTGGATGAAAATTAAAAGAAAAAGTAGACTTTGATTGGCCCTAATTAGGAAATAATTAACATAAAACATTTGTTTATTTGTAGCAAATAAGAGCTGACATTTGGCTAAGAATGGTGCATAAGAGTGGCAAAAGAAGCAACAAAGTTAAATTACATGCATATGATTGCGTTTGAAAGTTCTTTAAATGAAAAGACTTACAGTCGAGGATATGTTTATATGAATGGGGAAAGGGAAAGTTTTTATGTGTAACTTATATGTACATTGACAGATAATTTTATAGGCATTGTTTGGCGGTGTTATTCAAACACAGCATATTTACTAAAGTGAATATCATTACGCAATTTTGGAGTGTTTTTAGATGAACATATATGTTTCTTAAAAGTCTTCGGGTAAATATGACAACATATTAACTGTGCTCTTCTTTGTAATGTAGAGGTGAAGAAATGAGTTAGAACACAAGCATATTAGTTTGGCAAAGACTTTTTAAAAGAAGTACACGAGCGTATCAATGCATGCATCCATAAGCGAGGAGAAACACTGAATTGTACAGCCTAAGATACGGACATGTCAAAACCTATGTTCATGTGTGAACAAAAATATTGAGTTTTATGATTTAAGACACAAGTCTGTCAGATCTCATATAAATATGTTTTAAAAAAAATATTCAATCATATGATCATGTCCTAGACGGTGTTTGCAACAAAAAACCTTATTTGGAAGCATGGATTTTTAGTGGATTTGAAATTATAGAAGGATTCCAAAAGTTATTATAGTCTTGTTTTAAGTTAGTTTGAATTTAGTAAGGGACAATTTATATTGAATTGTAATAGCTAGACTTTACATATCAATATACTTGTCATAAAGCTAGTATATATATATATATATGAAATTTATAATCTTCATCAAGAGATTTTTAATATAGTGAAATCAACCACTCTTTGGTTTCAAGATTATATGCATTCCCATTTAGTTGAGCCCTATTAATTTTTTTTGGTTCTTATTTGGTTCTTTCATTCTTCTATATTCCTACCACATATTATTTCTCGGTATTTGCTATCAAAGTATAGTTGAGGTGACAATGATTTTGATTTTAAGGTTAAGGTGAGAAAATTCAATGAAATTGAAAAATTCAAGTTGAGGCAATAGATAAAGAAGGATTTGTTGGAGCAAATGCATATTAAAGGCTTGTGTGAGGATAAGTTAGAACATATGGATGTGCTCAACTAGGAAGAGCTATAGACACAAGTAGCAAGAACTATATGTTTGTATCTAATAGATGAGGTCATATACCATGTTGTAGATATTACAACTCATATGGAGATATGAAAAAAAGTTAGAGAGATATGAAAAAAAGTTAGAGAGTTGATACATGTTGAAGTCTTTTACAAACAAGTTGTATATGAAGTAGAGACTATACATGCTAAAGATGCATGAGGAAACATATTTGAAACAAAATATCAATGTCTTTGACCAAATAGTGAGTAACCTACTAGGGATCGATGTAACTATTATAGGCGAGGTTAAAGGAATGAGTTTATTTTGTTCTTTACCTTTATACTATGAACATTTGGGTGACCATGCTTACATTAGATAAGGAGACAATTGGTATGAAAGATGGCTCACAATCAATAGTGATAAAATGTTAGTGATAACTCTTAAAGTGAAGGGTTGTAGAATAAGGATGGATCGTTTGAAAAGAGCTCTAGATATATACCTAAAGGTAAAATGACAATCTAGTGTTATAAGTATAAGCAATCTGGTTCAACAGGGATTATTCAAACAAGAAAGAGTAAAGTGATGAAAAGAAAACTAATGATTCATCAAGGTCAGTTAATAAAATGCAAAGAAGGGATTCAAATTATAATAATGGAGACATGTTTTATGTTTTAACCAATCAACTTATGGACTCGTGGATACTGGATACTAAATATAGTATGCCCACATCATATGAAACCAAAAAAGGATTGGTTTATGTCATACACATTAGATAATTTTGACATTATTTATTGGATGATGATAAAGATTACGAAATTATTGCAACATGAAACGTTAAGATCAAGATAATTGATGATGCTTTTAGGACATTGAACAATGTTTGAATTGCACCAAATTTAAGGAAGAACTTAATTGCTTTAGGCATACATGTTTGGATGTTAAATGATGGAGAGAACATTAACGTGGTAAAGGGTGCGATAGATCTAATGAAAAAACTGGCTATAAAGATCAGTAGATTGATAAAGAGCACAGTTGTAGCTGTAATAAGAGAATAAAAGGAAGATATTACAGTTGGAAAATCGTGGAGGGATAGGATCTTGCATGCAGTGGAATAATAACCAAATTTTTATGTTTGATTTTTTAAAAGTCACACAAAAACTCTATAATAAGATTGACACAAAAATATAATAAAGCATGAATCATAATTTATATCACAATGTGAAGCTTGATCTTTTTCTTATCATTTTCCTTAAACCATTTCTGAATCTATTTCATCTTAATTACTCAAGTCACTCAAGTATTGGCCTCTAACAATAAGTATAGAACATGATGACAGAACTCTATAATTATTTAGAGAGGGCTAGACATAAATGTTAGCTCCATTGAAGCCTAAGCCTATTTATGAAAGGTCTTGGACATTTTATTAATTTAATTAAAATAAAATTCTATTTTAATTAAAATTAAACTAAAACTAGAATTAAATACCAATTATGCCAAAATAAGGCCCAATATCTCATATTGTTCTTTAAAAGAGATATTTAATTATAAAATTTCTCAAACTTTAAAATTAATTCTAACATGATTAAATCACCTTTTCTCTCTTTAATTTAGTCTTTGCATATGACCCATTAGATTACTAAATATGTTGGTAATGGATATAAATTATAATCCTAATCATATTCAAGATTAGATAAGTTAAACTCCTTTAATTTATTTTTAATTCTTTAATGAAATATTTTATATCTATAAATTAAGATTGAAGTCTAGCAGTACATCATGACCACCTAAATATTTTTGAACATCAAAGTGATATTGAGTAACTTTTTGTGCATGATTTTTTTTCGTATAATTCAATCATTTCATCATATAATATTCTAATTAGTCGTAAAATATATAATCAATGTCTATGCTATTTTAGTCCAATTATATTAGTTCTCCACTATTAATAATTAATTTAATTAATGACATTTGAAAACTATTTTACAAAGTGTCACTTCACTTTGGTTAAATATTTCCTGAATCAATACTAATTGAGAACAATAGAACATTCTTCCTAATCATTTTAAGGTGATATATTATATATTTATCACTCAAATATCTCCATATAATTTATGTTATATCCAATGACTGCTGACTAAGCTACCTTTGACTATAATAGTTTATAAATAGTATCAAAACATAATAATCTTTATATAAGATACTTTCGTAATTTTAAGTCAAAAGATCACTTATACAATTATCGCAATAAGAATTTCTATAGATACACAACTAATATTCCAAATAGAATTATCATATGAGGTCAATTTAGTGAACTTGTTTTCTAACAAGAATCCACACGTTTGTTTAAATATCTTTATACTTTAGTTTATAAGATTGAAAACTTCCTTAATAAGGAATAAACATAATGTTTACTAGCCTTTTTATGCTCTATTAATTTCCAATCTCAAGAGAGCAATGACTAGGAACAATTTAGTGATAATATATAAATAAAATATGAATATCATAATTATAATCTCTTAATATTTTTTTTACAATATACATTTATCCTATGGAATTTATCATATATGCCTAAATATTTATGAATAAAGAATGTTTTTAAATGATTATGTCACTAAACTACTATAGCTAACTGATTGTCTGTAAGAAATAAAAATAATTTCCCATTTGTACTAAGCTAATTGATTAGGTATCTTATGCCATATTTCTATATGACATTCATGTTACTGTTGGGATAGTGTTTTAGTGAAAGAATTTTACGAGATTCTTTATGGTGAGCACTTGCTTAAATCTTACTACTTTGATCTCAATTATCATCATAATTAAAAGAATTACCTAAATGTATATTTGGATCTTTGATGATACCTTAACTCTTTTCATATGCTCAATAGTTCTATTGTTTCATAATATATTACTTTCTTAAAAAAATGCAAAGAACTTTATAAAGTTTATTAAAGAACTTTTTGATCCAAACGATCATTTCCATTAAATGAGTAATGTATTATGATTTGATTGGCAATTAATGTTACAGTAAAATCTTTCTAATCTCAAAATAATATTGTTATAAGTATGAAAGACCTTAGCAAGGATTTACTTTTAAAGTTAATATCCATATAACTATGAACTCATATATAGAATAATGAATATCTTTAATACATCACAAGTATAAAATATCTCAAATACTAAACAACTTTAATATATTATCTACATACTTGGACAATAATAGGTAAATAACTTCTGCATCTATCTCTATAAAACTAATTCCCAAAATTAAGTTGTTACCTTTTCATATCCAATAAGAGTTGTTCTTAGATAATTGTATTTTCAAAATTTGAAAACATGAATTATTATTCTCTATAAGCAGTATGTCTTTACACACTCTGACTGACCTAGAGCGTGTTAGTTAATATTTAATACCATAAGTTCATAACGTAGTTATAGTTAGTATCGACAAGTACAGGTTGATCCCAAGAAGACTACAAATACTAGTACTTACCCTTTCCCTATTATCTAGCCTAAAGATTGATTTATATTTTTAATCAAAAGAAACTACAACTAAGGAAAGTAAAATAAAATAGGAAATGAAATTGAACAAAGAATTAGGAAGCACTAGAAAATTATCAATATAGAGTAATTAGTATCTAGATTTCAAATCCCTCTAACCTTTAATTGTTTAATCATTTATAATGCATTTGTGCTGTTAATTAGTTGGACAACGGAGATTCCTAAGATATGCTGGTAGCTGACCTTGAGTGTGCTAACAACTAATCCTAAGGTTTCTAATCGAATTACTCAAGTTAAATTTTATAGGATTGTATTATCGTTTTATGAATTCCTCTATTAAGTTTGACCATAATCCAGAAGATTTATATCATCCTATCTCTATTATTGCAATTAACTCTTTCCAATTATTGTAGATCTATTCAAACCTAGGATTTCTTAATTGCTACATTCAAATCAAATTATGGTCTAATATTTTGGATTACTAGAACATAAATAAAAACATATAATTGGATCGCAATAATCAATCAATTAATTGTATTAAAAAATAATCAACGTATGTTAAAGTATCTAAATAGGGTTCATCTAACCTAGATACTAAAGAAACAAATAGTTACATATTGTTGAATACAAAATCAGATACACATATATAGAAACTTGAATTGAAAATAATGAAATTAGAAATCTAAATCTCCATGATTGTTCTCTATTAAGTATTCTGATGATGAAGATGTCTGATTGTGTATTCTAGTGGATCCATCGATAAAATCTTTGCATTACCAGCTCCTCTAGCTCAAAACTGCCTCCAAAATCATCTCTAAATGTCTCATAATAGTGCAAATTGCTCCTCCTTCTATTTGCCTCTGAAGTGTCGAATTTATAAAACTTAGATTTTTAGGTTATGCAAATTTATAAAACCTAGATCTTTAGGTTATGCACGGTCTTGTGCACAGTTGTGCATAATTAGAATCTGTCAAGCATCGTAAAAGTGCATAGGCATGTAAAAGTGCAGTCATGCCCTTCTTTTATATTGCTGATTTTTTTTGTTTATGCCATGTTTTCACTCGATTTCTTTTTTTTTAAAGTCCATGAAGGCAATTATCATCTGTAAGCACACTTAAAATAAATTAAGTACCAAATATACAATAAAAGTATAAAATATCAACTAAAATACATCAAATATGGGTGGTAAAATATAGTCAAATATCCATCTATCAAACATCTCCACACTTAAGTTTTTGCTTATCCTCAAGTAAACCATAATCAAAATTATAAATTTCACATCATCAATCTATCATCAATCTTAACTTGTCCATTTATACTATAAATCATCATATTCTATTGAATGAAATTAACATACAATTAGAGCCAAGTTGTCCTAAAATTAACTTCTTAAGTAATATTAATAATAATCATATCAACAATCACATTGAAATCAAAAGCATATCTATTTACACCCTTACCAATATTTCACTCAATGCACTCAAGTGTTTAAGGTGAAAAACATCAAAACTCCTAATCAATGTATAATAGAACTTTTACCATAGACTTGCTATAAAATCACATCTCCACCACTTATGTACAAACTAGAAACAAATCAATAGGTTTTTGTAGGTTTAGGTACAATATGAATGAGATAATAAAAGGGGTTAAGTGAAAGAAATTTACTCAAAGAAATAATACAAGACTTGTTTACAAGTATACATACGTCCTTTCATTATAAATCCATTGGTACTATATATTTATTCTTTCTTTCTTTCTTTCTTTCTTTCTTTTCCTTTTTATGCTTTTATTTTTCTTTCTTTTTTCAACAATATTCATTCAGTACCACAATTCAAGAAATATTGGACCTTTTCATAAATTTTAAGTATCAACAAGTAAATAATGTAAATAATCTTCAAGGTTCAAAATAGTTAAAAGTAGTCAAAGAAAAATAGGATAAACGTTTATAATTTGAGTTTAAATAATGAAAAAAGCTAAGGCTCAACTTGGTTATTTGTAAAGATAAATTTTGGGTATGATAATTTCAAAGAAATAAGCTTAAACAAGTTGGTAAATCTAGGTGCCTTCATCACGTCAATGCTTTTAATTTAACAAATATGGTCTCAATATATATAATGAAAGCAAGTTCTAGCATTATCCTACTATGCACGATATCACACATATGAAAGAATAAAAAAAGCTAAAAAATTTGGAAATATACTCTTTAGGCTTGAAAGCTCATAAAAAATTTTGGTATATATTTGTGTAAATAATATGCAATTTAATTCAACTTGAAAATTTCAATGATTACAAAATGACTTAGAAAACTATTTTTATTCTAACCATCATCCTTTTGCACACCAATTCAAATCAATATTCAACGAGGATGTATAGCATTTATGGACAGATTTCAACCAATTCAAGACATCAGTTCGTAAAATATTATAATCAAGATTATAATAAGATTAAAGAATCATGTTAAGATTCATTAAACCCATCTCCACACTTAAAGTTGTTCATTGTCCCAAATGTACACAATATAACCATTTATGAAAAAGTGAGAGGTTTTAGTGATACTTTCCTGACTATGATGATTTCTCTGATTCTGATCCATCCAACATGAAACTAACATTCTTGCAAAATATAAAACAAAAGGATAAAAAGAAACAAAAAGAAACAACATAACAGAGAATAAAATTCTATACTAATATGAAAAAATAATTTAGAAAATGAAAAATTAAAACTAACTTATAGGTTGCCTCCATGTAGTGCTTCTTTAACGTCGGTAGCTCGATGTAACCTTTATACTCAACTTCATCCTGGATTAATAATCAGTAGCTTGCTTCCACTATTTTCTCCATAAAGTAGTTTTATAGCCTGTAAATAAGTCACATATTGGAATATAATCATAAGGGCATAATTTATTAGATTAATAAAACCAACAGACTCCAATAGTGCCCTTTTTAATGACTAACTGTTAAAATCGTAAGGAATAACAAAACTCCCTATATCATTGACTAGCTCAAACAATTTGTCTTTAAGGAAGTGGGAACCTATTGTACTTAAGGTCACTGCTAACATCTCATCGATAATTTCCTTATTTGGTTCCTCCACCAATTCTTCCTCAATTACCTCTTTCCACTTTTCTTCTTCTTCTTCTTCTTCCTAGACGGAGGCTTCTGACTTATCTTCTTTTGACTTATCTTCTTCAGTTATCTTTTGCTCCTTCTCTACTTCCTCTTCTTGGATGGAGCTTTCTTCATCTTTATCTTCAGGAAGCTCTTCTTCACTACTATGGGTGATTGCCTCTCGTTTGATAGTATCAGTTTTAGTAGAACTGGACAATCTCCCTTACATCTCATAAGATAATATCCATCAGCTGAACGATTTGATTCACCATATTTTGTATATGAGTCTCTATTTCCTAATGCCTCATATTTAGATCTTGAATATACTCAATCATCATATCTCTCAGAGCAGCAGTTACCTCCTCACCTTCTTGAAATGTATCTTTATTCATGAAATCAACTGTTGTCTCTTTTTCACTTTGAGGTAGTTGGAAGCTCAAAGTATACTCATTATAGGCAGGTGAAGAAAATTTGTCATCGAATTCACATTGACTAGCTACTCTCTCGACAAGGCATTCCATTAATCAATCTATAATACTTTCGTATCACTATTCTTATTTACATATTCAATTAGAGCATAGTTATTCCATCCATATACGTAAGGGTTGCTCCACTTTGGATTATACATATTCTCATATGATGGGCCTTGAAGTCAGTTGCACATGTTTGGTTTATCCCATACATATGTCAATTGAGCTTATGAAAATATATAAGGAAATGGCTCTTAATACGGTGATGTTTCATATTGCAAAAACACATCTTGGCTCCCATAATAATACTGTCCGCTCCATCCATCCATTGTGAGTAGTGAATATGATGTTAAATATCAATTCCTAAAATAAACCACCATACATTATCAGTATAGAGAAATTCAAAAGACAATTAAATGAATAAGACAAATAAAATAAATAAATACTAAAGCAAAAGCAAAAGCAAAATAAAATAAAAATAAAGATAAACTAAATAAAATGAAAATGACTAGAGTAATAACATTCAGGCTTTCCTAATATCAAAGTCCCTGACAACAACACTAACAACTTGATTGACTTAGAGCATGTTAGTTAATATTTAATACCGCAAGTGCACGGTGTAGCTGTAGCTAGTAGCTGTAAGTACGAGTCGATCCCACGAAGACTATAAATACTAGTACTTACCTTTTCCCTATTATCTAGCCTAAGGATTGATTTTGGATTTTTAATTAAAATAAACTAAAAAAGGCAATTAAAATAAAATAGGAAACAAAATTGAATAGAGAATTCAGGAATCATTAGGAAATTATCGATATTAAGTAATCAGTATCTACATTTTGAGTCCCCCTAACCCTTAATCGATTGATCATTTGTAATGCAATTATGGTGCTGATTAATTGAACTATGGAGATTCCTAAAGTATGCTAGTATCTGACCTTGATTGTACTAACAACTAATCATAAGGTTTTTAATCGAATCACCCAGGTTAAATTTTATAGGATTACATTATCGTTTTATGAATTCCTCTATTAGGTTTGACCCTAATCTGGAAGATTTATGTTATTCTATCTCTAGGATTACAATGAACTCTTTCCAATTATTATAAATCTATTCAAACCTAAGATTTCTCAATTGCTATGCTGAAATCAGATTATGATCTTTAATATTTCGGATTACTAGAACATAAATAAAAATAATAATTGGATCACAACAATCAATCAATCAATTACATTAACGAAATAATCAACACATGTTAATGTTTCCAAATAGGGTTCATTTAACCTAGATACTAATGAAATAATTAGTTACACATTGTTAAATATGATATCAGATACACATATGTAGAAACTTGAATCGAAAACAACAAAATCATAATTCTAAATCTCCTTGATTATTCTTTATCGAGTGTTCTGATAATATAGATGTCTAATATTGTATTTTGGTGGATCCATCGATAAAATCTTCACATCTCCCACTCTTTTAGCTCCAAATCACCTCTGAAATCGTCTCTAAATGTCTCAAAATAGTGTTAGCTACTTCCCCCTTCCATTTGCCTTTGAAATATCAAATTTATATAAACACCTAGATTTTTAGGTTGTGCATGATCTTATGCATGACGGTTCATCCAACTGTGTATAATCAGAATCCTTTGAGTATTGTGAAAGTGCACGGTCATACACTCCTTCTAGATTGCTAATTTTCTATTTTAAGTCACGTTTTCGCTTGAATTCTTCTCCTTTAAGTCTATGAAGGCAACTGTCACCTATAAACACACTTGAAGCAAACTAAATACCAAATATATGATAAAAGTGTAAAATATCACAAAAAACACATCAAATATGGGTGGTAAAACATAGTCAAATATCCACTTGAAAAGTGAAAGAACACATCCACTAACTTTTTTATAGACATGGAAATTCATAATTATCTCCAAAATAAAATTTTTAAGATTAACACAAAAGTGAATCTTTTAACGTCTCAAAATCTTTTAACTATACATCAAATGTATCAACAATGACATTAGGTTTAACTAGATTTGTTTCTATGAGATTTGAACCTTTCAAATTTCATCTAACTCCCACTACTTATCTTGAGACCCATTCTTCTATAAGTAACACTTTACTTAATAAGGTCTATAAGATGATATCGAACCTTTTGGATATCTCATGTCTTTTTATTATCTAATTTAGTAATACATTAATTAGATGGTATATGCTTTAACTAAGCATCATATCCAAAAATCACTAAATTTGCCTCAATCAAAGTTATTCCATTCCATATCTATTATAGAACCTTTCTAATTTATTTAATTGAACTTTCAAAGGTAAGTTATTGTCTTAAGCATAACTATAGAAGAAATAAATATTACACCGTATATTATCTTATATTATGTTTTCTCCATTGACAAATCTATACTATTATGAAATTTAGTTGTCGAGATTTTCATAAGAGAATCATATTACTTTTAGATAACTAAGATTTAAATATTACCACATTGATCTTATCAAAAAGCTTTTGCATTCTCGTTGCTTAGTTTCTACTTAAATTTAGACATTTTGAACTTTTCAAAATTTTAAACCCTTATTTCATTTAATACATATGACTATATTACAGAAAGTCATTAGCAAATCTAATAAAATACTATTATTATCCTTTTATAAATTTTTATTACATTTAACACTTAACTTATATAAAATTTAACAATTTAATACCAATATCATCATTTAATAAAATATTGATTTGGTTATCCTATAACGTAACAAGTTTCATATGATTCATAATCAAAAGGATACAAATATCTTAGTATGAAAATTTACAATTCTCATTATGTTAATTAAACCAACATGGCATAAAGGATTGTCTCGGTTATCCAACTTTGTATTCATGCCATTTATAGCAAGCTTAAATCTCCTTTAATTGAACAAATACAAACAATTTGTATAATTTTAGATCAACTACTTTTACTCAACAATTTATTTCTTATTATACATTGAGCATTATCATAATGTTAAATCTAAATTTAACATCAAAAGTAATAATCATGAACTATACATGATCTTTATCATATCATATATAGGAAAGAAAAATCATGAAAGAAAAGTCATGCAATCATTCTTCTTCTAACGAAAACTATTACATACTATAGCAAATGCCTTCAACGAAAGTCTATGTTTATGCTTTAAGTTGGCTAAACTAAGTGGAACAATTATATCAATGCATTATACCTTTTAGCTCTACTTTATACAACCTCTTACATCGTGGTATTTCAGTGTTGGCATCTATCTTAAATATTGTCTTTAAAGTTTATGAGACATTAGTAAACTCAAAACGTCATTAGATTTTGTCATCAATAAGATATTCACATATCTCTAAAACTTTGTCAACAAATCCTCAACATGGTTAATAGCAATATTAAATAATAGACATACAAATTTTCTTTCATCCATCTTTGTGAACTCTTCTCAGACTTAACCTATCTCTAAGAAATTTAGTTCACTAAGAATTTATTGTTAACTATACTAAATAAAAGTAACTTTTACTTATTTATCAATCATATTTCATGTGACTTCTAGATCCATTAGGCAACAACTTTTGCCAAATATATCTTATATATTTATTCCTAACCTTACCTCTAAATTTATATCATTATGAGTTTACTTTTCCAGATCATATAAATTTAGTTAACTAAAACCTACTGTTATAAGCCTGAATATATTCAAGTTAAAGTGGCTTTAAGTTTGTTCAACAAACCTAATAATAAGCAATACTCTGGTTTGTTCTTATAACAATGAAAGGTAACAATCACTTTCTCTATATGTATTTAATATTTTAATAAGGGATTTA
>JAOQMP010000005.1:13605168-13621068 GCA_027563575.1 Erythroxylum pedicellare
CATAAAGTTTCTCAAACTTTACAATCAAGCCCAATTAAATTTAAATATCTTTGTTATCTTCAACCCGTTCTTTATTTGAGACCCATTAAATTTTCAAATATGTTAGCAATAATTATAAATTTTAATTCTAATTCATAATTAAAATTAGATAATTTAAAACTCCTTTTGATTTATCTTTAATTCTGCAATTAAATAATTTGTAATCATAGATCAAGATTGACGTCTAGCAATGTATCATGACCATCTAAATATATAGGAATGTCAAAGTAGTTTTAACTAACCTTTCTGTGCATAATTTTCTATGTAATTTAATTGTTTCATCATTCAATATTCTGATTAGGCATAGAGTATGAAATTAATGTTTACCATATTTTAAGTCCAATCATATTAGTTCTCTACCATTAGTTATTAATTCAATTAATGAAATTTGTAAACTATTTACAAAATTTCATTTTACCTTGGCCAAGGATTTCCTAAATCAATACTGATATAAAAAAAAGATAGAACATTATGCCTAATTACTTTAAAGTGATGAATCCTATTTTGATCACATAACAATCTCCATACAATTCATGCTACTTCTAATTAGTACCAATTGAACGACCCACGATTAAATTAATCATAAGGAGTATCAAATCATAGCAATCCCTATACAATATAATTTCGGAGAACTTAAGTTAAAAGATCACTTATACAATTATCACAATGAGAATTTTTAAAGACATCCAAATAATGTTCCAAATATATTTCTCATATCGGATAGGTTTATTGAACTTGTCCTCTAACAAGTACTCATACGTTTGTTTAAATATTTCCATATTTTAGTCTATGAGATCAACTACTTTCTTCATTAAGAAAAACATAGCGTGTGCTAGTCTTTTTACATTCTGTTAATGTTCAGTCTTAATAGAATAATGACTGGGAATAATTTAAGGATAATACATAAATGCAATATGAATCTTATAGTTACAATCTCATTATAATTTCATTTGCAATATATAATTATCTCATAGAAGTTTTCATGTATGTCTAAAAACGTACAAAATATAGAATACCTTTAAATTATTTTATCATGTAGGGCATAAATTAATAGTCGCCATGCTTGGTCCTACCTACACTGTCGACTATTAAATATTAAGGTTGGAATGAATTCACCGCACTTTATTGACCAATATAGTATCAATATATATACAAGGTTGTTACAACAATATCACGAGATATCAGTGAAGTCTAGCTATCAGTATTATCTATAAATAACAAACTATCTATTTGAAACAGAAGATAATCATTATCTCTAACACCCCCTCTCAAGCTAAGGATTCCGAGCAAGGAGTCTTAGCTTGCTTCTGATGCACTGAAAATGACTTGTTGATAACAGTTTAGTGAAGACATCTACTATTTGATCTAAGGAGGAGATAAATTGGACTGAGATGTGACCGTCCTTGACCTGTTCTCTGACGAAATGAAAGTCTATTTCAACATGCTTTGTTTTAGCTTTGAAGCATGGATTAACTGCTAGATATGAGGCCCTAACATTGTCACAGCAAATGATGGATGGATTACACACGGGTTGTTTAAGTTCCCGGAGAAGTGATCTTATCCAAATGATTTCTATAGTGGTATTAGCAACTGACCTATATTCCGCTTCTGTGGATGAGCGTGCCACATTTGATTGCTTTTTAGCAGACCAAGAATTAAATTCTTACACATGTAAAATGCGTAACCACCAGTAGAACGTCTGTCAATTTTGTTTCCAGCCCAATCAGCATCGCAAAAAGCCTGTAATGTGGTTGTGACAGTGGGTGTAATAAACAAACCATAAGAAACTGTTTCCCTGACGTACCGGAGAACACGTTTGCAGGCTTGCTAGTGTGTAGTGGTTGGAGCAGCAGGGAACTGGCAAAGTTTGTTAACGGGGAAGGCAAGATTAGGCCTGGTTAAGGATGCATATTGCAATGCACCAACTTTGCGGAGATACAGTTGTGGATCTGACATTGGTTCACCATCCGTCAAGTAAACATCAAAACTAGTTTCCATGGGAGAGTGAACTGGTTTAGCCCCATCCATTTTAGTTGTTTGTAGAAGATCCAAAAGATACTTGTGTTGAGATAATAAAATGCCGATAGAAAGGTATTGGACCTCTATGCCAAGAAAATATTCCAATCTGCCTAAGTCCCGTAATTTGAACTCATTGGAAAGCTGGGTGATGCAATGCTGAATAACCTGAGCATCACTACCCGTGATGATGATATCATCAATATAAACAAGAATATATAGCACTGATGAACCATGATGCTTGATAAACAGTGAGGAATCGGTGTATGATCCACAAATCCAAGAGTAAGTAGAAAAGAACTGAGCCTGTTATACCAAGCATGGGGGGCTTGCTTGAGACCATAAATGGAGCGCTTCAGCTTGCAGACATGAGATGGGCATCGGTGATCAATGAACCCTTGCGGCTAAACCATGTAAACTTCTTCATCGAGATTGCCATTTAAGAAAGCATTGGAAATGTCCAATTGCTTCAAACACTAGTTCTTTGAAACGGCTAATGATAGAAGAATTCTGACCGTGGTGGGCTTAATAACAGGACTGAAAGTAGCATCATAATCGACTCCTTCAATTTGAGTGTAACCTTTGGCCACCAATCGGGCTTTATAGCACTCGATATTGCCATCAGATTTATGTTTAATCTTGAACACCCACTTACAACCCACAATATTGGCATCGGGATGTCGTGGAACCAAGTCCCACGTCCTATGTTGGAGAAGGGCTGTTATCTCAGCACTCATAGCATCACGCCATGCTGGAACCTTTGTGTAACAAGTGGGTTCAAGATCACCAGATGCCATGGTAGGAGAACTCGATGTAGTGGAAATGTATGCAAGATTTTTGGGTTTTAGATTGGGACGCAGCACCATAGGATGTGTTTGACCTTGATGCTGCTGTGGAGGAGTTGTAAGGAGTGGAGCAACAGATAGAGATTCAGGAATGACGATAGGAATGGACGCACTAGCAAGTGTAGAGTCAGGAGCCTCAGTGTCAGTGAGCAAAGTGGATAAGGAAGGATTACCAGAGGATGGAATGGAAAGAACTGGTGCCAAAATAGCTGTGGGAAATGACGCTAGAAGAGTGAGCCAAGGACCACTATCAAATGTCTTTAGATGAGGACCCAGCACTGAGATATGAGAAGAAGAAAATTCTTTGTACAAGAACTGTGTTTCATCAATACGTACATGTCTACTTAAGTAGACTTTGTGGTCTGTCAGATTGAAGCAAACATAGCCATGATGATCTTTGGCATATCCAAGAAAAACACAAGCTGCAGTTTTGTAAGAAAATTTGTGAGCATTATATGGACGCAATAAGGGATACATAGTGTAACCAAAAACTCGAAAGGAAGAGTAGTCTGTTTTAAGATTGGTTAATTTGTCAAACGGTGTGGACTGATGCAGGAGTGGAGTAGGCAGACGATTAACCAAGAAAGCAGCGGTGTGCAAGGCGAAATTCCAGAACTTGGAAGGCACGACAGAATGGCCAAGCAAAGTTAAGCAAGTATCAACCAAATGCTTGATTTTACGCTCCACAACGCCATTTTGTTCTTGTGTATGAGGGCAGATAATGCGATGTTGGATCCCAATGTCTTTTAAATAACTATTGAGGGATCGGAATTCTCCTCCCCAATCGGATTGGAAGGTAAGAATTTTGGCATGTGTTGTCGCTCCACAAGTTTCTAAAATTCAATAAATGTTGACAAAACTGCACTCTTTTGTTTGATAGGAAATAACCAGCAATATCTTGAAAAATCATCCACAAATAACATAAAATACTTATCACCATAAAAAGAGCAGGTTGGAGCAGGGCCCCATACATCCCTATGAATTAATTCCAAAGGTTTACTTGCTACTATTCCGGTAAGTGGCAGATGAATCTTACTATGCTTTCCTAAGCAATATACCTCACATAAGCTAGTGGAGGCTTTTATTGAATCACTAGGCAAATGAAAATGATTAACAATAAAGGACACTGTGGATTGTTGTGGATGATCAAGCCTTGAATGCCAATCTGGAGATGAACGCTTGACTACCTAAAAAGCAACACTGTTGCTAGCAATAGAAGTTAACGCAGTACCTGGAAGTTTGTAAACACCATCCTTTGCTGGTCCCCGTAACAGAATTTGGTTACTTCTCTAATCCTTTATAACAAATCCATTGGAATCAAATGTAAAGGAACAATGATGGTCGGTAGCAAACTTATTAACAGAAATTAATTGTTGTTGCAAAGTAGGAACATGTAAAACATTCCTCATATCAAATTTAGTGGAACCAGAGGTGAGAGTTATGTGACCAACATTTTTAATATGTAAACCACTGCCATTACCTATCGTAACGTTGTCAGGACCCTTGTACTCCTTTGAAATTTGAAGAGCGGCTAAGTCAGGAGTCATATGGTAAGAAGTAGCAGTATCAGGAAACCAATCGTTGGCGGAGCTTGAGGAAGCCGTAGCCACATTAGTAGTAATCTTCTCTGAAGGCTGCTCATAACGCTTATGACACCACTTAGCTTGGTGATTGTTAAGATTGCATATTTGGTAGGGATTTGGATACCACAGTTTCTTGCCTTTAGTAGTGGTGTTGGGCTTAGGCTAATTATTGACGTTGGAATGGAAAAATCTGTTGCGTGAAGTATTCTGCCAGGTGATGTTGGCAACAATGGGAGCTGGTTTCCTAGTGTTATTCAACAGAATTTCATGAGCAATAAGTCTGCCAGAGAGATCAGAGAAGGATACCTATTGTTTTTTGGCAGAGAGGGAAGCAACCACAAGGGAAGCAACCACAGGATGATATTCAGTAGGGAGCAAATGAAAGATATTGGCATTAAACTCGTCAGGAGTGATCGGAATTCCAGTAGCTGCAAGCTCATCAGAAATGGACTTGGCTTCACGGAGGAATTGAGCCATTGGTTTATCATCTGGAGAAAGGTTTTGCAAGGCCATACGCAATTGTATATGTCGTGCACTATTTCCTGCACCAAAAGATTCAACAAGCGATTGTCAGGCAGCAAAAGCAATCTCAAGACCAGTGACATACGGAAAAATCTCTTCTGTGAGAGATGATAAGATCCAACTCAAGAGTAGTTGGTCCTCTTGCATCCATTTCAAATGGACTAGATTTGCTTCTAAAACGTTGGTTGTTGGATTGGTGATAAAAGGTTCTGGTGGGTTCGTGCAATTAATATGATTGCTGAGATTATAACACTTGATGATAGGATGAAATTGTGTTTTCTAGGCAAGGTAATTTGTTGGTTTGTGCTTGAGAGAGAATTGGAGTTAAGCATGTGGTAGAGTAGTACATAATGAAGGAGACGAGATGCTTAGAGCATTGGAAAGGCTAGCAGACAGAGATGAATCAGTAGGTGTTGAAGAAGAAAAAGAAGAGGACGAATGTTGATTTTCCTGAGTTGCCATCGAAAACTCTGATACCATATTAAATATTAAGGTTGGAATGAATTCACTGCACTTTATTGATCAGTATAGTATCAATATATACACAACCTTGCCTCTTCTTATTACTAGCTATGTGTATTCTTTTATGCATATGTTAGCTCGAAGTTGCTTTTCCTTTAGCCGTTAACTACCGCAGAATCTTCTACCAGCTCGAAGCCGACTGCCATCCACACCTCATCGTAACTTCTCACTTTGTGCAGCTCCTGCAAGTTATGCCATGCCTTGCCACCAGCTCTCTCTTATTTCCAGCCAGCTATTGCTAAACACACTTTCCAATCATAACTCACCACGATAGTATCTGCTTATCTCACCTGGTACACAAGCGACGATCCACCATCCTCAATCGCTACCAGCGAGAGTACGTACAACAGACTAGGGAGTCTCTAATGGCTATTTCCCGACCGTTGTTCAAGCTGGACCGTCAGCTGGCCGAGGTGCATCGACCACTATCAGCAGCTAACAACTTATTCTAGGCACAATAAGCCACAGAAATCATTCAAAATATCCAAAAATTTCCATAACCATTACTGGAATCACTCACTAGTCCCACCTATTGTGACATTTTACAGATATGTAGCCAATAATTAGGTTTCAAAACCCCATAATGATTAAACACTAATGTCGATTTACTCTTCTATTAAAAATGGGCTTTGCATTGTGACATTTTAGAAATTAATCAAATCTTACTTGTTGATAATTTGGCAGTTTAGAGTTAACAAAGCATTAATTTAAAAAATTTTCAATTTTAAGTTAAACATAATTCATTTTAGGTTCAGGGTTTTTAATTTTCAATTTCAAACCTAAATATCAATAACAATTAAACATACTTAATCTAGTTATAGAATTAAAAGATGACTCTAATATTATTGTTAAAAAATTGTAACAAGATCCAGTCTCACGTAGAACAACATAAGAACAAAACATTGTTGTTTGATTTTTCAAAAGGCAAGATCATTTAAATTTTATAACATGATTAACATAAAAATATAATTAAAATAAATGATAATTTATACCTAAATGTGAAGCTTGATCCTTTTCTTACTGTTTCTCTTGAAGTGTTTATGTTCATCTTAACTAATATATAATGGTATCCCTAGAAAATGTAAGGACAACTCTATAGATATTGTAGCTAGAGTTAGATAAGAAGTGATAGCTCTAACCTAAGCCTATTTATAAGAGGATTTAGAGATTTTAGTAATTTTATCAAAATATATTTTTAATTAAATTTCAATTAAAATTACAATTAATTCTAAATAAATACTATCTATGCTTCCAATATCTCATCTTACTCCTTATTTATCAAATATCTCATACTTAACCTTAAAATTTCTCAAACTTTTCAATGAAGTCCAATTTGATTAAAATACTTTTTCTCTCTTCAACCCAGTGACGGAGCTAGAAATTTAAAGTAGGAGGGCCCAAATATTTATTTTTTTAAAATTTGGGGAGCCCAATATACCATTGGCCCCTAAATAATTTCGTTATTGTATGTATGTATATATATACATATTAAAAATAAAAAATTAATTTTTTAAATTTTTGGGCGGCCCAGTGCACCACTAGACCCTATATATCTCCGTCACTGCTTTAACCCATTTATGTGTGTGACTCATTAGATTTTCAAATATATTAGTAATGATTTATATTGTTGAGGCCAGTTTTAATCTATTTAAAACCCTCAAAATACTGCAAGCACACAAGTCGTGGGTGTAGTATGTGAGGTGTCGATCCCTCAAGGAATTGTTGAACCAATTTAATTCTAATTTATCTAAGGCCTAAAAAATTATTGAAAAGAAAATAAAAATTGCACAGAAAAGTAAACACATGAAGATGATTGATTGGAATAAAAATGTAAAATTACCACATAAAGAGAATTAAATTGAGCACCACCAAATTAACAATAGAAATTATGCAAGGAAGATTGGTCGAATATAAGAAAGGGGATTTATCCTATAATCAAATGTTAACATGACTACTTTTAAGTTAATACAGCATTGGTCCTAGACTTTCGAAGGGTGGATTGCTCTCTCTTGATTTATAATCATTAAACCTTAAATCATAACCCCTAATTGAATTATGAAATTTGCAATCTCTTAATTAACAAGAAACCCACAATTACAATCAGATCTTAAGTCCTTTAATAGACAACTGGGTCCTCAAATGAGATCTCTCTTCATTTAAATTCTCGATTTGATTATTCGTGTGATCTATTAGATTGTTTAACTCTCATTACCCAATCTAATCATTTTACCATCAGTTCACTCTCTCGATTTATTACCGAAGCATGCAAATAGAACAAATAATCACAACATCCAATGTATTAACATCAAAAGAAATCACATTAAAGTTGATTCAATAACAAATCCCTAAAGAAGTTTAGAACATCATTATAAAACCCAAATCCATCACTAACAAATCCATCTCATACATTCAAACGAAAGAGCGATAAAGATGAAATGAAGTCACTTGGAAGGTCAGAATCGATCAGGAAGATGATAGTGTAGCATCCTCCTCCTCCTCCTTCTCCTTTCTCCTCTTTCTCTCTTCTTCTTCCTCTATCCTTGGATCTTTCTCAAAGGGGCAAAGGTTAAAGCTCCTATTAGGGTTATTTTCTCTTTCTTTATATAGTATTTTCCATTTAGGGTAAACCCTAGAGTTTTCATGTGCCTAAAAAGTAAAAAAAGTCCCTCGAAAACTTAAGTTTAGAAGGTTGCTCGCGCCTTTTGTCGCATAGGCCATGAATATGGCACTAAATTTTTGCTTCTGTCATAATTGTGGCAGACGAGGCCACGGTCGTGGCCCTAGGTTGTGCTTCGAGCTTCCTCTGAATCTCCTCCATTCTTTAATATTTGGCCTGAAACACTAACAAACACATTAAGGCACTTCAAACATATAAAATTAAAGCCCAATAGCATGCTGTTATCCCATTAACACTCAAAACACAAGCATTTAACTAAATAACACAATTTTAACCTAAACATGCACTAATAATTTAATTTAATAACTAAACACGTACTAAACTACCCACTAAAGCAATATGCAACCTACTACTATCAACATCTCTATACTTAAACTTTTGTTTGCCCTCAATGAAAAACAAAACAAGCAAAACACTAAACATAAAACACACCTAACCACAAAACACAGATATGCAATAATGGTACAATGACGTTGAATTTCACGAAATAAATTTAACTACAAACGTGATCCTTCAAGTTTTTTAACTTATTAACCTATGAAATCTGTGTCTAGGTACTTCAGAATAAATACATATACCGATCAAGACCCTGATGTCAAACTTATTCCCTCCCATCACTTGCACACACACATTGATAATCATTAGGTCCATAAAAATTGTAACTATTCCTAAGTAGCTTTTTATGAAAATTCGAGCTATTCACTAAGATTAGTAGGATTTATTAAACAATGCACTATATTTGTTGCTTTTAATTGACATGAACCTAGTCTTTTAACATGACATTTGTGTTGAATATCCCTCGGTTACTTAACTGGGCCATGTTTTTATTAAGCAATTTGGTTAGAATGACATTATAGTCTTTCGACATGAAGGAAAACATTTGTGATGAATATCCCTTTATTACTCAGCTACATCATGTTCTCAACTAACTACTAGCTCTACTCATAAACCGATTTGTTTCAAAAAGGGCCAATGGAATAGTTATTTATTAAACAAAACACACACTATTATTATTATTATTATTATTATTATTATTATTATTATTATTATTATTATTATTATTATTATTATTGCCTACCTCATTTTTTTAGCTAATCATTCTCATGAGAAGATACTAACAATGCTACTTATTCGATTGACCTAAAATTATAAATAAATGTGGTAAATTCCTAGAGTAAATGAACTAACATCGTATCCTAATTAACATGCATATTTAACTGAAACAACCTAGAACACTAATTTCACAAGTTGATGAATCTTAACAACTTAAAAGACTATGTTCAAAGCTAAATCAATTATGTTAAGTCCTAACCATTGACATATTCACAAGAATCACATCATGGAATCCTAAACAAAACTAACATATAACATGCAAAATTCACATTCAAATAAAAATATATAATGCACACAACCCTCGCCATATTTAGACAAAACATTGTCCTCAATGTGAGAAAAACAAACAAATAATACATAAGGTGGGAATAAAAATAATGAAACAAGAGAAACATGAGAACAATAGAAAATAATAATAAAATTAAAAGAGAAGGGTTATAGTATATAACTGTCATGGTGATAGAGGTGGTGATGGTGATGGTATTAAGACCAAATCCACTTGACATCGAGATTGCTTTCCTTTCTTATAATTGATTTAATAGAATTTAAAACAAATCTAACTTCACAACAATTTCAATCACTACACAAGTTAAGACATTTAGTGACAAACTATTGTATCATCACAAATACGAGGTTTTTTGTGACAATATAATTGATTTACGCTATTGTTTGGATTAACTGTGATGATTTATTTTTTGTTACTAATGCAATAGTAATTGTGACAATTTGTATCTTTCACAGTTAAGTTGTCACTATTAATGTATTAATAGTGACAACTTTTCTTTTATCACTAAGTTTTTTCATTAAAAGCCAATGCAATTTGGCACCAAAATAATTTTGGCGAGAATAAACTGCAATTGTGACAAAACTTATATTAGTAACTATATTTTCTATTTGTTGTGACAAAACATAGTTTGGTCACTAATATTTTTTTCTTTGTGTTACGAAACAGTTTATCGTCACACAATATTTTACTTATTGTGACAAAAAATTTTGTCAATAAGTATTCAATTAAGTAGTGTCTACTTTATATTATCACAATAACCGAACTATAACTACGATCACAACTATTCATAATTTAATGACATTTTTTTGTGACTAACTATTTTTGTCATCACAAATATGATATTTTTTAATGCCAAGACAATTGATTGTCACTGTGTTTGGATTATCTGTAATGATTTATATTTTTGTCACTAATACAATAGTAATTGTAGCAATTTAGTATCTTTCATAGTTAAATTGTCACTAGTAATATATTAATAGTGTTAAATTTTATTTTATCACTAAGTTTTGTCACTAAAAGCCTATGAAATTTGGCGCCAAAATAATTTTGCTGAGAATTAATTGTAATTGTGACAAAACATATGTTGGTAACTAATATTTTCTATTTGTTGTAACAAAACATAGTTTGGTCACTAATATTTTTTTCTTGTTCTGACGAAACGGTTTGTCGTCACACAATATTTTACTTGTTGTGACGAAAACTTTTGTCAATAAATATTCAATTAATTAGTGTCTACTTAATATTGTCACAATCATCAAACTATAACTATGGTCACTATCATTTGTAATTTAGTGACAGTTTTTTTGTGCCTAAGTACTATTTCGTCATAGATTCGAGGTTTGTTGTGACAAAACAATTGGTTGATACTATTGTTGGATTAACTGTGATGATTTATTTTTGTGTTACTAATACAATCGGAATTGTGACAATTTAGTACCTTCATAATTAAATTGTCACTATTAATATATTAATATTGTCAAAATTTCTTTTATTACTAAGCTTTGTTATTAAAAGCCTACTTACTTGATATGGCGAAAAGTTTTGTTAATAAAAATTCAATTAGTTAGTGTCTACTTAATATTGTCACAACAATCGAACTATCAATGTGCTCACTACTATTTGTAATTTTAGTGCCAAAATTTTTTGTTGTCACTTGATCAACTTTTTGTTACAAAATTTATTGTTAATATAAACGTAACAAATTAATGATAAATATTTTTATCATAATAAAATATTAAAATTAATTACTACATAAATTTTGTCATTATTGTAAAAATTTTAGAGACTAAAAACTACTTGTCATGATTGTTTCTTTAATATGATTATTTGCAAACAAATTTAAGTCAACCTTAAATAAAATGATTGGCTAAGTCATTAAAAAAATTGGAAAGTTTGCTATCCATTTTGATAAAATGTAGCCAAATTTAGAATTGGGATAATTGTAACATTATTGCAGCTAAAAATTTGTATATTGATTGTTATTTTTTGTTATGTCGATTATATCAAGTTATTGTTGATTTATGAAGTGCTCTACGAAAGTGCTTAGAAAGTGTTTAACAAAATTATTAAGTGAAATGCACCTAAATTATTTGTTTCAACTTTGCTAAAAACTAAGTTATAGGAAGTAAGTTGCAATAAGGGAATTAACGGCTCTCGAATAGCCTCATAATATCCCTTTAACACTAATATTCAATTACATTGTTTTATTAGAATTTAAAAAATTCATTAATAAATAAGAAGATTACACAAAAGAACTTCTCCGTCTTCTCGACCACTTGGGTCTTTGAGTAAACCTAGGAAAACAAACAACGACGTTTACATGTAAAACACAAAGCATTACATTTTGGGTATAACAACTTGCTCCTTTCTCGACACTTCTACCTTTTACTCGATTAGGTTAGAAGCTTTCACTCTCTCTGTCGGCAATTCAAACTAGTGCTCTATGGATCATCAGTCCTTTGGTTCATCACTCAGAAAACAACTCAGATAGCTAAATCATGTTATGTATCTATCGCAGACTACTGAATTAGGGCTTGATTTTGTCCTTCAACTTTCCAGATCTTGCGATTTCACAATGTCGAAGTAAGGGGATCTCTCTAAGTAGCCGCCCCTCTCCTCGCACGTTTCTCTTTTGATTTCTAGGTAATGCTCTCTTTTTCTGCCTCTCTCTTTCTATTTCGTTTTCTTTTTCTGCTTCCTGATCTTTTTCCTTTATCTTCTTGGGTTTATCTCTAGTTTTTGCTAGTTCTGTTATATGGTCTAAATTGAGTATGCAATATTTTTTGACTTGTTCGTCCTTAGGGTTTTAGGGGGTTTTTTGTGTTTAGATTCTGATTCTCGATGTGGGTGCGGAGGTATCTTTCAATAGTGGGGCCTCTTTCCTCATTTCATTTTGTTTTTGTTTGTGGGAATATGAGCTTGGCTCTCGAAAGAGCCTTTGGGTCATTTTCAGCCAAGTGAAAATTTGTTTCTTGTTTGTTGTATCCATAGCAAAACATATCTTCGTGTTTTGCTTAGGCATAACACTTTCAGGGGTTTTTATTTGAAGATGTTGTTCTTGAGTTATTAATCTGCAAGTCTCATCTTGCTTCTGGGCAGTAAAAATTAGTGTTAAATTCCAATTTTAGAATATCAGGAATTGACAAGCGAGTTGCCGCATCTAGCAAGTGATGCCTGCTGCTACTCTGATTCTGTTTTCAATGCTTAATAGGAATTCTTTGATTGGATAGGAACTTAATTTCTTTTTCTTAATGGTGGGCGATCAACCTCTCAACTAGACTTTTAGCTTTTTTCACAATTTTATTGTAATATGGAGTAGAAAACTAATTGTTTGTTTATTATTGAATTGAAGTTTTTATCAAATGGCTTTAAGAGCCAGAGGCACTTAGTCTTCATTTTGCTTTTCCTGAAACATGTTTATACATAGGTCCTGCGTAAGATCAGGATCTACCTGCTTGTCTATGAATTGACCTATACAATTCTTTGTATGGGTTGTGAGGTCTCCTCTTTGTTCATCAGGTTTTTAACACCTATATAATGGCTTTCTTTTTGTGTTTAAAAAAAAGAGTGTGCATTTTACATCTCCATCATGTTCAATTGACTTACAGTTCTTTGCTTTCTGCATCTCGCAAGAGTAAGAAGCTTCATCTTGGTTTATTATGATTCCTGTTTTTAAGCTAGAGCCTAATATCAGCTTGCTTCTTCTCATTATGCTTTATAAAGTCATAGCATGCCTTCTTTCTAGAAATGGATGCTATGTGTGCATTTTCCTATTAACTTGAGTAAGGTGTAGCCTTGTCGTCTTTAGATATTTGATGCCCTATACTTGGAACGTAATGAAAAAGAGCCATAACTTGTTAGTTCGCCAAGACTATTATGATTCCGCAATAAACAGTGTGAATTCACTGACAAAAGGCCCACTGCACCTGTGAAACTTATATGTGATTATGAATCTACAAAACTGATTGCTAACTCCTTCTTACATGATCTTGTAAGAATTGTAATAGGGTAATCCCCTCACATCTCCATTGTTTTTGTACTCTTTTTAATATTTATTATCAATACCATTTTTAAGTAATTACAAAAATGTTGAGGAATGATGGAGCACCGGATCTCTGCCACTCCTCTCGCCCCTTAATTAACACCTACGGGTTGCTGATTTTTTTGGTTCATAGAAAAGAAATCGTGGATGGATAAACTAACTGTGCTGCAGAACCTGGCATCTATAAATGAGTCTTCAGCCAGAATTTTCAAAGCTATTGCAGATCCCCTTACAACTAGTCTTCAAGGTCTGAAGGTCTTCACTGGTGTTTTAACTTTTCCAATTTTTATTCTTTAATTATTCAGTGATTGCTTATTGTTTTTATATGTTGATTTAAATATACCAAGGCTTGACTACTGGTGGACTACCTACATTTATAGATGTTGGTAATAGTTTTGGTGCTCTTGCTATTATTGAAGACAACTTTATACAACAAGTCTCTTTTCATTATTGTTAATTCTGTTGTCGCTTTTCCCATCTCTCCCATTTCCCAGATATTATTTGGGTCTATCTTTCACGTTCACTCTAAGTTTTATTTTGATTTCTTTATTGTTGATTTAGTTACTGTCAAACAGTGAAAATTCTTACTCCAATATCATTTTCACAAGATTTTGCCTGTTGCAGATGGTTCTCAATGGGAAATGTGTGGTGATGATGGATGATGATACATGAGTTCAGCTGTTTCCTCAACATTTTAACAAATCTTATCCCTATCTTTCTTTTAATGGTAAAGATCTTCATACGGTATTGCATTATAACTTTTATATTATTTTCTTGCTGTCAATTCCTCACATTTCAGAATATACCAAAAACTTATTGTTTCAGGTTAATGATGGGTGCATCGAATACCTTTTTCTTTCCCTTTTTCGAGAAGATTGGGATGTTCTTATTGATGCCTACTTAGGCTCTTCAATCATTGGGTTTTCTAATGAAGATTTGTTAAACATATCAGATGTAGATGATAAAGCATTACTGATAAATTTATTGTAACATATATTCTTTATTTAGTGACAACATTATTGTAACATATAACATTCTTACTTGTGACGAAATCTGTTAGACAATATAGCCACTGATGCAAATTTCTTTTACATCTAATGTAATTCTGTTGATGAATTGATAGTTTTATTTGTGATAATAGTAAACACGTTAGTGATAATAGTTTTTGTAAGAACCAATTTTCATTTTTGTGATGAAATGATGTTGACATTTTTTATTAAAATATTAGTGACCAAGAAGTAATGGACACTAATAAAAAATTATTAATGAGAAATATTTTGTCACTATTTATAATTATTTTAGTGGCGATAATGTTGTAACAATAAAATGAAGTAATATTACGATTTCGTTTGTCACTATTTTATATTCTTTGTGTCAACAAACTTGTCATAAATATACAAAGTTGCTGTGATCATATAGTATTGTCACACATTCTATAGGTTTTAGTGTTGGCACTTTTGTCACAATATAGTGAAGTACTATTACAGCTTTATTCATCACTACTTTATATTATTTGTGTCAACAAACTTGTCATAAATAAGTACAGTTGTTGTGGCCATATAGTGTTGTCACACATTTGATAAGTTTAGTTTCGGCAATTTTGTCACAATAAAATGAAGTATTATTACGACTTAATTTGCTACTAATTTATATTATTTGTGATGATAAACTTGTCATAAATATGTACAGTTATTGTGACCATACAATTTTGTCACACATTTCACAAGTTTTAGTGCCAATATTTGTGTTACAAAAGTGTTGCATAATTGTGACCATTTTTTAAATTAGTCACTATTTCATTAGTGACGGATGTATTTGTGATGGGAGGTGACGACTATAAAGATTGGACACTATTAATAATAGTGACAAATATTATTGCTTTTAGTGACAACTTTTACTTTCATTAAAAATACAATTTCTTGTAGTGCCCCTATCTCCTTTGCTTTAGCTCCTGCCAACTTAGTCTCCCGAATGCATCCTATTTGTATCCTATACTTGTCTAAAATTTCTACCAATTCTAAGGACTTTCTCGTGAGGGTCTCCACGTTCCAAGAGCCTATCCTTATTACATCATTTTCGTCTTTATTCCTGTAAGTTATGCGTACCGACCCACTTGCACTAATTCTATTCGCGTGATCTGAAGGCATCCCTCCTAACCCGTGTCTCTTACGTTTCCCACACGTACTATCCTAAGAAATCCTTGAAAGTTGAAACTAATATATCCCACCGCAAAAGGAAGTAAGAATAATATATAA